>CM050167.1:298034678-298613742 GCA_027410445.1 Discoglossus pictus | reverse complement strand
GAGTGTTGCACGGTTTTTTAAGTTTGATTATTTTTACAAATATTCTTCTATATTTTTTCTCTTTATTATGGTGATTCCAATGTCACATTAAAGATAGAAAATTGTCTGACATGATTTATCTTCATTTCTGGCTTTACCTCCCAAAAACATGCAGTTTCAGTAATGGTCTGTAGACATTTTATATCAACTGTATAGCGCTGCATGAGAGTTTTTGTGGAAACGCACTGCAACCCATCCAAAGATCTCACCTTTGTGTAGTTTCAGTGATCATGAGAATGGTGAGGAATAAGCCCAGAACTACATGGCAGGATCTTGTTAATGATCTTGAGGCAGCTAGAACCATAGTCACCAAGAAAACAATTGGTAACACACTACGCCATGAAGGACTGAAATCCTGCAGCGCCTGCAAGGTCCCCCTGCTCAAGAAAGCACGTGTACAGGCCCGTCTGAAGTTTGCCAAAGAACATCTGAATGATTCAGAGGAGAACTGGGTGAATGTGTTGTGGTCAGTTGAGACCAAAAAGCTCTTTGGCATCAACTCAACTGAATGCTGCTTATGACCCCAAGAACACCTTCCCCACCGTCAAACATGGAGGTTGGAAATATTATGCTTTGGGGTGTTTTTCTGCTAAGTGGTTCTTGGGTGAGAACCTCCTTCCCTCAGCTTGGGCATTGAAAATGGGTTGTGGATGGGTATTCCAGCATGACAATGACCCTAAACACACAGCCAAGGCAACAAAAGAGTGGCTCAAGAAGAAGCACATTAAGGTCCTGGCCAGTCTCCAGACCTTAATCCCATAGAAAATCTGTGGAGGGAGCTGAAGGTACGAATTGCCAAACATCAGCCTTGAAACCTTAATGACTTGGAGAGGATCTGCAAAGAGGAGTGGAACAAAATCCATCCTGAGATGTATGCAAAGCTGATGGCCACCTACAAGAAACGTTTGACCTCTGTGATTGCCAACAAGGGTTTTGCCACCATGTATTAAGTTGAAGGGGTCTGTAACGGATCTACTGGCACCCCGACCGGTACCTCCGTTATAGACGCGTCCTAGTTTGCGTCGAGGCCTACAAGCACTGCACCGGACACCAAAACCACCACAGACTCCAAGGATAGTACATCAGGAACAAGCGTTCAGTAGTTACAGCTCAAGGAGTATGCAAAAGCATAGCAATCCCCAGTATGATAGCGATCCCCTCCAATAACGCAACGAGACTACGCTTTGAAGGGTCAAGAAGAACTAACTTTTAATGACAGGGAATCTCCTTTTATGCAATGGTGCCCTCTGAAGGGCTACACCCACATAATTATCACAACAGCCAATTATATACATGGTTCAACCCCCACGTCTCCTCCCCTCAGATAACAGGTAACACAATTAAAACAGACACAATTTTAACCACATTCTGGATGTACCCCAAATACAGGGGGTACACCTTTAAGTCCCGCACCATTCAATATCTCTCACCCAGGGAACAACATATACAAAAATGGCATGAATCAGACCAGGGTTCAAAAGTTAGTAAAAGTATGTTTTTACACATAACACACAGACATTGCACATATCCCCCATACAATACACATATAGGACAATATCCCCCATACAATACACATATAGGACAATAGGTGAGTCACACCTCCCTGGCAACTTGGATACAATCAGACATTAATTAGATCATTCTTCTTTGTTCTTATCAGAGAATGAAAACACTTTGGAAAATGCAAGGATCCTTTACAACTTTCTTATCTCTTGAATCTCTGTAACAGGATTATCTATTAGCCTAGGTCTGCAAAAGTCTGGCTAATATTCTGAGCCAATATATTCTGTAGAACATCAACCAACATATATATAGTAGGATCATATTTTAACCATAATAATCATAAAACAGTTCCCCCGTGACCATAAGCCGGCATACACGGTCTGATCCCAACGGAACGGCCTGGGGATGTCCGGACAAAAGTATTTGTTGGTCAATTCTCTAGTTTGACAACCCATCAGCATTACTGCAATTCACATTTACTCACATTTCCCATATCCCCAGATAGCTGGGATCTGAGCGCACAAACCACCGAATAGCGCTCAGATCCTCTTCACACAGTTCAATTGCCATGTAGCTAAAGTCTTTCCCATAGTCTTTCATTATATGAATGGGCTTCATGGCACAGTTATCTGGGGTATCATGGTTCACACAGGGCAAGTACAGAATGACCCCCCTGTATGTAAAGGGCCAGAATGAGTGACTTACACTCTGGTATGGCCGAACACTGGTTCCAAAGGGCAATATGTACCAGGGCCATAGTCGCAGGGCAGGAGGCTGGCAAACAGTCCTCTCCAAGCCAAAGTGGCGAAGGGCACTTCGTCACACATCAATCCTTTGGGGGGAAGTCTAACCAGGTACCTGGATATTTTGCTGTGGTGATGGGGCAACACGCTGAGGGGACTTGAGGGGCAGAAGCCAGCGGCACTCTGCCCTGATGCCAGCTCTTCTGCTGGTATAACCTGCAGGACATCCTGCTCTGTACAAGGGACAAAGGGAGGGCAGAGACCGACTGCACTCTGCCCGGCTGTCAGCTCTTCTGCTGGGGTACTTGGGACATATTCCGGCTCAGTAGCCAGGGAAACGTGGGGGTCAGTGGGGGGTTAACATTTCCTCTGTTAACCCTGGGGCCACATTAGAAGTTAGCTGGGGAGGGGAATTTGTACTTACCCCCTCCTCCGGTTGTCCCAGTGACGGTAGTTGGGGATCTGGACAAGCTGTGGGCGCAGAGACCACGGTCCCATCTGCGCTGTCTGGGAGATTGGTGTCTCCCCTGGTTAGGGTAAACTGTCGCTGGGGGGGAAGGACGACACCTTCTGCCCCCTGTGTTTCACACTGCCGCTGGGGGGAAGGACGACACCTTTGGCCCCCTGGGGTACCCACTGCCGCTGTGGAGGAAGGTCGACACCTTCTGCTCCCTGGGGTACACACTGCCGCTTGGGGGGAAGGACGACACCTTCTGCCCCCTGGGGTTCACACTGCCGCTGAGGGGGAAGGATGACACCTTCTGCCCCCTGGGATTCACACTGCCGCTGGGGGGAAAGGACGACACCTTCTGCCCCCTGGGGTTCACACTGCCGCTGGGAAGAAAGGACGACACCTTCTGCCCCCTGGGGTTCACACTGCCGCTTGGGGGGAAGGACGACACCTTCTGCCCCCTGGGGTTCACACTGCCGCTGAGAGGAAGGACGACACCTTCTGCCCCCTGGGGTTCACACTGCCGCTGGGGAGGAAGGATGGCCCCTTCTGCTCCCTGGGGTACACACGGCCGCTGGGGGGGAAGGACGACATCTTCGGCCCCCTGGGGTACACACTGTCGCTGGGGAGGAAGGACGACACCTTCAGCTCCCTGGGGTACACACTGCCGCTGGGGAGGAAGGACGACACCTTCGGCCCCCTGGGGTACACACTGCTGCTGGGGAGGAAGGACGACACCTTCAGCTCCCTGGGGTACACACTGCCGCTGGGGAGGAAGGATGACACCTTCGGCTCCCTGGGGAACACACTGCCGCTGGGGAGGAAGGACGACACCTTCAGCTCCCTGGGGTACACACTGCCGCTGGGGAGGAAGGACGACACCTTCGGCCCCCTGGGGTACACACTGCTGCTGGGGAGGAAGGACGACACCTTCAGCTCCCTGGGGTACACACTGCCGCTGGGGGGGAAGGACGACACCTTCAGCTCCCTGGGGTACACACTGCCGCTGGGTAGGAAGGACGACACCTTCGGCTCCCTGGGGTACACACTGCCGCTGGGGGGTGGAATTAGTTGGAGTATTCCACGTGGAGCGGTTTCTGTTTCTGGGACAGTCTCTCTGCATGTGGCCCTGCTGGTTACACGTGTGGCACCTGATGTACCGTGGAGGGGTTTGGTAGTTCCCACCACCCGGACGCAGTGCTTGGGCGGGGTTAATGGTGGGAGGTGGGTTAGCAGCTCCCAAGATGGACCGCTCCCGTGCCCGCTGCTTTTCCATTATGTATTTGTGTACATCTGTCATTAACCATTCCAAGGTTTTTATGGGAAGCGTACCTGGGAAAAAGGCCAGTCTGCTTTGGAGTTCTCTTCCAAACTCATTCTGTGGGGTAATACGAGGTACTGTAACCATGAGTTCCTTTCTGTCTGCATCCCTGTAGTCCACGGCCGCCTCCTCCTCCTCATGATGGAATGCTGTCTGAAAACTAGCCGGTTCCATCCTGCTGTAGCCAGGGGCGCTGTACGGATACTAGCGTTGCCCTCAATTTGTAACTCCAAACGTTACCGGTGTTTCCATGCTGCTTTTCCTCTTACTAGGAAGCCATCCCACCACTGCCAGCCAATGTAACGGATCTACTGGCACCCCGACCGGGTACCTCCGTTGATAGACGCGTCCTAGTTTGCGTCGAGGCCTACAAGCACTGCACCGGACACCAAAACCACCACAGACTCCAAGGATAGTACATCAGGAACAAGCGTTCAGTAGTTACAGCTCAAGGGAGTATGCAAAAGCATAGCAATCCCCAGTATGATAGAGATCCCCTCCAATAACGCGACGAGACTACGTTTTGAAGGGTCAAGAAGAACTAACTTTTAATGACAGGGAATCTCCTTTTATGCAATGGTGCCCTCTGAAGGGCTACACCCACATAATTATCACAACAGCCAATTATATACATGGTTCAACCCCCACGTCTCCTCCCCTCAGATAACAGGTAACACAATTAAAACAGACACAATTTTAACCACATTCTGGATGTACCCCAAATACAGGGGGTACACCTTTAAGTCCCGCACCATTCAATATCTCTCACCCAGGGGAACAACATATACAAAAATGGCATGAATCAGACCAGGGGTTCAAAAGTTAGTAAAAGTATGTTTTTACACATAACACACAGACATTGCACATATCCCCCATACAATACACATATAGGACAATAGGTGAGTCACACCTCCCTGGCAACTTGGATACAATCAGACATTAATTAGATCATTCTTCTTTGTTCTTATCAGAGAATGAAAACACTTTGGAAAATGCAAGGATCCTTTACAACTTTCTTATCTCTTGAATCTCTGTAACATAATTATCTATTAGCCTAGGTCTGCAAAAGTCTGGCTAATATTCTGAGCCAATATATTCTGTAGAACATCAACCAACATATATATAGTAGGATCATATTTTAACCATAATAATCATAAAACAGTTTAAAACAGTGATGGGTTCCGCTACAGGGTCAAATACTTATCTCACTCATTGACCTGCAAATCAATTTATAACATTTTTGACATGCATTTTTCTTGGGTGGGGGCTTTGTTATTCTGTCTCTCACTGTTAAAATACACCTACGATTAAAATTAAAGATTGATCATTTCTTTGTCAGCGGACAAACGTTCAAAATCAGCAGGGGATCAAATATTTTTTTCCTTCACTGTACCTCTCCTATAAAATAAGTGTATACATTAGTTAGTTACATGCAGGTACACTTATGTGCAAACTACCAGCATACATAGGCACACATGCAATTGCAGATAAACACATCCATATATGCATGCATATAACCGCAGGTAACTATGTGCATTCATGGGATATGATGCATCCACAGGGGACAGGAAGTTCTTGCCACACTCTGCACAGTTGTCTAGCATGATTAGGACAGGTTACTATCTATAACAATGCACCAGAAAGTTTGGAAGATGTGAATCTAACAAAGGAAGACAACCACTCTCTTCTCTTGATTGGCAGTCTTAATAGTGTGACAGACAATGTAATTATTAAAGGAAGCAGACAGAAAACATTGTTAGTGGATTGAATCAGCCACAATGCTAAAATACGCTATAGCTTTTAATTTTAGCTACAGGAACAGATGCTGGTCAGATATGAAGTGCATGGGAAGTGTGTGCATGAAGGAACTGTGAGGAGGTCACAGTACCATTACCTAGTTTTTGCCTGTGCACTCCTAATGGGTGCATTGCCATTAATCTTTCTATTTACATACAGCTTGTGTAATAATTATTATTATCTTTATTATATAAGTTAAGCACCTCTCTCACAGATGCACTTCTAGTCAACTTTGTGGTTTACTAAATCACAAATATTTCAATGTTTTAAAACATGCACCTTTTATTGGCTTAACTGAACAACTTCTTTCTGTTCATATAAACAGCTTGATCACATTGATATATCTTAAAGAAAACTGCAGAATGTTAAGAGTAAGTTTTAGTAGTCTCCCTACCTACCTGGGCAATCTTATAACTAAAGGACCACTGTAAGTCATTTAAAGTAAAGCTCATATGTTTGTTTATTGGCCATAGACTATTAAAAACGGTATGCAGTTTAAAATAAATAAAAGGTAATATTTTTCTTACTTTTTAAATTGTCTGTTTTCTCCTCAAGTTGAGTTGCCTTTCTCCACTTCCCTGGGGTCTGCTTGAGGATTGTGTCATCATGGAGCTTGGAAGCAGGATGGGTTATGGCTTCTCCTCATGACATAAGTATCTCAGCCCCTTGACATACACAAATATAACAGCTGTATTGTGTAACCTGCTTGCAGCTCCTTCAGTAATGAGTAATGAGACATCATAAAACCACTCCCTATTACTGAGCATTCTCAGTCTGAACCAGAGTCTGACTGTTTTTTTATTAATCCAGCTTTCAGGCAGAGACAACCATGTCCCCTGATGGACACAAGTAGTAGGAGATAAGCAGCTCTGCTTTAGAGCAAAACTGACACAGTCAAAATAAATATCAAATATTAACCATTATTTATTTTAAGCTGATTACTGTTTTAAATACTCTTTGCCCAGCATGCATACTTTTGAGCTTTACTCATGAATGCACTAGAGTGGTCCTTTACTTCCAGGCAGCCTTATATCTTGCCTCATTGTTTTTGTGCTCAGCACTTTTTTCTAAGAGTTTTTTTTAATCTGTTACTCTTTTTGTACACAGCAATAGTCTTCTAAATTACTCTGAAAACTGCTACCCTCCCGGTTCGTTCATGAATATACTAGCAAAGAGTAGAGTTGAACCTGTCAGCCATATTTGTAATATTTAGATGTATTGCTATTTTATCATAAAATGGTTTCAAATTACAGCAGTTGGTAACATTTACAGCAACATTGATTTATCTTTCTTCATTACAACTGTAAAGTCACGCAGCAGCCTTTTTACTGCTGCAATAATAACTCTGTTTTAAACTAGAGGTTTGTGCCATATTTATGCTGCACTGAAAACATTTCCGTTGTTATGACAAGGGATTCTTAAAATGCAATCATTTTTCTTACAGACAACTACAATCCATCTAATTATTCCAGACCAGCCTGGAAAAAAAAAGAACGATATTCAAAGCAAGATGCTCAAGTCGAGCAGAAGCACACTGGTATTCTTTTTAAGAAATGTTTAATATCTTAGTGTTATACATGTTATAGACCCCAAGGTTACAGCTTAGGGTATCAAAGGAGTGAGTGGGCGAGGGAATGTCATAGGACTTATCAGCAGTGGGGTCTTAAACCCCCTGCCGATCTCTTAAGATGTTTTAACACATATATGATTTTCTGTAGCACTAGAGTTTATATGCCTTGATGGAGTAAACATATGCATTGTATGCACTATCTTTAGAATGTACATTTCCCCATCCTTGTCACCAATGCACTCAATATAGTAAGTCTAGTTCCATACTGATTTACCAAAATGAACAGAGAAAAATTCACTTTTTAAACTTACATTTCAACTACCCTGTGGCTGGCTTTACTAGTGCTCTCTCCACCTCTACTATATGTCCGAGGTAGTGAAAGAAGATCTGCACAGGGGTCTGTCCCGATAGGATTCTTTACTGCTTTCTTCATTGTGGTGACCACCGCAGGAAATCTTAGACTTGACAAGTAAAATTTTAGGACAGCCTCAATTCCCCCTATATGCAAAATATTCTGACATTAACTTTTCATTGTCCCATAGCCACACTAACCATGGTTTGTTGATCAGGCTATGAAATATTCAATTGGAATGCTAAAGAGGGAAGAATGTTTAAATTATTGTGTGGGTGATTGAAGTTTGTAACCATTGAAATGTGCAAAAGCCGCTTGAGTATAGTTATGGCTTACCCTAAAAGTTTTGCTAATGCACTAACTACTAATGATGTTAAGAGGATGATAAAGTGTACTCAATAAAGTAATCACCAGTGGTACATCACACATAACAATGTAAATAATTTTACCAACTAGGGAGCCGATGTAAATCCCTGCAAAATCAATTACTAGTGGTACAAAAAATTCTACCTAGCTATGTTAATCCCCATCTCTAAAATATTGTGAGAGAACTCCTATGGTTCACTGCTATGAGGGAACTTCACTCTTCACGACAAAGCCAAAAAGCAATGTAAAAATCTCTCTTGATTTTTGCATTGACAATAAACACCCAAAACCCTATGCTAATAAGATTTTATGGATCTTTTGGCAAATAGGGCACTCCCGTAACTGCAAAAAGCAGAAGAAAGATTTACATGTACCAAAGACCACTCGCTGAGTCCCCCAGTAGCATTTAAAGTGATAGTATAGCGCAATATAATGAAGAAATGAAGAAATGTCAAGATTATTTGACACTTAACAATTCAATATCAACATATGTGTAATTACAAAATATGATATGTTAGTATTATGCCTGTTTTATGATACAAAATCCAGGGTGACACAAAACCCAATACTCAAGGGGTTAATACACATCACAAAACCACGTTGCCTAGGCACAAACACTCTAATGAATTGTCTATAAATATATCATAATTTAACACAAAAAACATATCTTTATTTATTGAAGCTATAAATACAATTGTCACATCTTCTTAATATCAAAATATATTAATAAATACAAAACAAATACTATATATATATATATATATATATATATATATATATATATATATAATGTTTCCTTACCCAGCAGTTACGGCACTTGTTATGGCTCTTCCACTCATTATAAGATTTAGGACTTTCGCATTTCCTGTTAGCTCTTGGGGCCCTGTCTCATCCATAAAGTTTGTTTTGGCTACTTCCTGCACAGAAATCTGTTGCGTTTACAGAGCAGGAGTTACAGTTGTGGGCTGAGTGCTCTAATCTGTGGGAGTGATACATTTACATTAGTGCAGAAGTTAGGGAAAAAAGCTCCCACAGCCAATTTATGGCAGTGTCCTAATTTAGGGCACTTGATTTACATAGGGCTGGAACTATTGGAGATAACAATTCTTAGTATATATGAGCCATAGTATAACATTCAAATTGAGATATTCTCTAATTCAAAAGCTTCACTCTTTGATACTTTGGTCTATGATACTACTTTTAAACAATATTTTTGCATCTATTTCTATAGAGCACAGAAGACATGGAAGCATGTAGAAACAAGACCAAGTAAAAGCAAACTGTTCTAAAACATCACTGTTCAGAAGCAGAAAGAATGATGTAAATCCACAATGCATCACAGAAGCATATGATGAAGTACTGAGTACAGTGATAAAGAGGATCAGAGATACTTCACACACACTTCTTCATGATATAATGACCAATAAAAGAACAACTTTTAATAATGTATTCTAGGTTTATGGTATCTGAAAATTATATTTTATATGCTTTGAAATATAAATTTTTCCTCGGACAGTTTGTGTGCCCTTTATGAAAAAAAATGTTGAAGAGGTTACTATTGATATTCTGCTCTAAATAAAATGTAATTATAAAAATAAAAAAAATTGAAGTAGCTCATAATACAACTCAAGCTTTTCTGCCTATGCCATACACATTACAGGACATCTATTTGAGATTGACTAAGAGCAAAGTTAAGCAGAACAATGTCATAAAGCTAGTTATTTATTAGAAGTAAAAAATCATCATGTTGATGCCTCTGCTGCAATCATACTTTGATGGAACTTGTGTGTTTGAGAGAGTTGATTACATTTCTGGAGAGCTGTAGTTGCATATATTAAAGCAAGCTGTTTCCCCCTTGATCTGTGAAAAGGGGAAGGGTTTGTGGTGTTAATACTCAATATGATCCAATTATCTAACAAACCACTTTTACCTGCTCCCATATCACTCCCTACACTTAACGATGATGACCAGTGGCTTCAGTCAAGCAAGAACATTCTTCAATCAACATGGAAGTGCCTGCTGATCCAGAGCTGAAAAGTGAGAACCAAGGTGTCAAGTATTGTCACTGGAGGGCATCAAAATGATAGGTATTTTGTATTTCCCACTTACAGGTGTAACATTTTTTTATTTTGTGTAATGTTTTTTATGTTGGAGACTATGGGGATACTATATGAATTTCTCTGGTGGCAGTAAGGGTGTCATGTGGGTTCTTGAGCACCCCTCATGGTATAGGAGTTAACTTCAGGTGCAATAAGATTTCATAAAAAACCCCATGGTTTTATAATATAATATACCATGAGGGTCTGTAGGAACCCCCATGAAACAAGAGGTTAATATTGTGCTATGGGGGTCCATAAGGACCATGGGGGTCAGTAGGGGCATCAACGGTATAGCAGTTCATTTTCTTGGGGATCAATAGGGACCTTCATGGTAATAGGTAAATATTTGGGGCCATGGGGGTCATGCCTATGCACTATGAGCCAGGGAATGCCCTGGGATTCCCCCTTCCTACATAGTACATGATCCCACATCTAAAGTTTGATTATGGGAGTTCCTATAGACCCCCATGGAAACTATAATTAGCCTCTATATCATGGGGTCTTCCACTTTATATTTCACTATTACCATGGGGGTCTCTTTGGATCTTTATGGCACCTAAAAGTATGCCCTATACCTTGGGGTCTCCACACCCACACTCCTCGCCCATGTTATATTTCACTACAGACCCCTGTGGCATCTAAAATTAACTGCAATGACATGGAGGTCCTTAATGGATCCCAGTGGCATGTATAAAAATGAAACCTCATTAACAAACTTTTGTGGCAATGGACGTCCTAGACTGACCCCAAGGCACCTAACACATGAACACCCATCGCTTCCTTCCTACCATTAAAAAGGTCCTTATTGTACCTCATGCAGCCTAACCCTCCACAACCATACAAATTAAATTAAAATGGATGGTCCGCTAATTCATGGCAGAAAAGTGAGGACAAAGGCTTCGTTGATTGTTGCTGGAGGGTGTCCAAGTATAGGTAAAGTAAAATTTTTACCCTTTACAGTGTAGTTTATATTTATTATTTGTAATGATTTTTTGTGTGTAATATTTAGTGTTAGGGACTATAGAGGTCCTCATGGTCCCCATGAGGTGGTTACGCTACAGGGGTCCAAAAGAGACCCCTGTGGTGGTAGAAAACTTGCCATAGTTACATTTACCAAGTGGCACCCCCAAGTATAAAGGTTACACAGTTAGGTGCCATTGCTGCCCTTTGAGGACTCTGGTTACACAGGGGTTAATTTTACATGACAAAGGAGACCATTAGTGGTTATTTTTAAGTGCCACCTCGGTCTATAGGGTTATACTTTAGATAGGAGATTTGGGGTCATAGGGAATAGCAGGTGGTAGGTGGAATCCCAGTCGAACAATATTTTTATTCTTAATTAACCCTTTCCTGCCATGGGATATTCTGGAGGCTACAGGAAGTCAGTGGAGTGATTGACAGAGAGGTGCTGCAGACACTGAGAGTTTAGTACGGTAGATGAGTCTAGCGGAGGCATTCAATATGGTTTGAAGGGGGACAGACGGTGGTGGGTAGGTCATCCAGAAGTGAGTTGCAGTAGTCAATACGGGATATGATGAGGGAATGTATTAGAATCTTAGTTGTGTCTTGTATAAGGTAGTGACATTTTTTTAATTGAAAAGACAATATTTTGTTAGTGACTGTATGTGAGGAATGAAAGAGAGAGATTGCAGGGTCCAGTAGAACCCAAAGACAACAGGCTTGGGAGGTGGGAGTGATGATGGTATTGTTGACAGTGAGAGAGATATGAGCAATTAACGCTGTAGATGGTGGGAAGATTAAGAGTTTGGTCTTAACATGTTGAGTTTAAATGTTTTCAGTATAAATGTGTTAGCAGATTACTCAGCATTGCTGAGTCAGCAGAACGAGAATCATTCCAGAAGAATGGGAATTGAACCAAGAAGTTTTCAACTAGTTAGCTCATCAGTGGGGAACGTCACAAGTGGCTTGATGGCAAGCCACAAAAACAGAAAGGTGGCAAGGCAACTGAGTGCCATTGGCTGCAAAGAATTGAAATTGCAATCTGAGTTTAGGGTTTCCTCCATTCCCTGTAATAGCAAAAGTATTAGAGAGAATTCAGAGAGAGGAGTTACAGGTCATTGAAATAGCACTTTATTGGCACAGGAGACTGTGGTTTTCAGAACTAATGAGAATGTCATTTACAGATCCAATTATGTTACCTAGCTGGACAGATTTCCTGGTTACAGGGGCCTCTAATTTATCAGGAAGTTCACAACTAAAACTGACAGCTTGGAATATGAAAGGATGTAGTTGATTGCTAGAGGTCTATCACCTAAAGTGGTAGAGACATTCATTAAACATAAAAAGAGGTTAGGGTATCTTCATTAATTTATTTGGAAATAATGACAATGGCAGGAAGTTTGCGTCAAATGACATTCCAGACATCTTAGATCATCAGCAAGGAGGTTTTGATAAAGGACGATGACCAATTAAATTAAGCTTTTCACCTGATCAAATATGTTGTGCAGCCACATGAAGCCATGAACAGTACATGCATTTGTGAGGGTTAATGTTAGTAAGGAAGCACGGTTTGGATGAAGGTTCCTTGAAGTAGCTTTTGCATAACCTGTCCTAATCCAATTGTTTTTGCTTAGGTATATTTCATGTTCTGTGTTGCCTATAAGAATAGCAAATTTTGTAACTTACTGGTAAATTATTTTTCTTTGAAGTTTTCAATGGCAGCACATGGACTTCCCTCCCATTAGAATTGGTTTTACATATTTTTGGATATCTGAGTAAGCTCTGTAAGAACACTGAAGGAAACACTTGTGGGAGGGAGGATTTTTCTTCTGGGTGGATCCTATCCCACTGAGAACGAGTGACCTCTCTCATGTTCTGTGCTTCCATTGAAGACTTCAAGGAAATAGAATTTACTGGTAAGTTACAAAATTCTTTATTTTTGATTATTCATGTTGTTTACGAGTTTATGGTTGGTTATTAATGACCCTACAATTTATGTTAAAATATATGCTCTATATACATGTAATTTACTTATATTCTGTAATGTTTTCTCTAGCTGTCTCAGCTCGGCTGTCTGTACATGTAGTGACTTTCAAAGTTAACATCTTTCTGATGACAAATATAGACATATGTCCATATAACCAAAATATATTGGTATGTGGGCATAAAAGGACATCACTTCAAACAACATTGACTTTATTTAAACGATTTTTAAAAAAGGAGGGGAGGTTTAAAATAAAATAAAACTTACATGACGGAAGTCAGGAAAGCTGTTTTTTTTATTACCTTAATTTAAATATTTTTGAGTGTGCAATATTAAATTGCCTATATGGTACAACAAAGTGAAGCATTCGAGTGGTAACTTTCTAAGATAAAGATACAATATCACTACTTATGTTTAACAAATATTGATACAAACGATAATACCACTACACTATCACTACAATGTCAAGTTTTAGCATAAAAATACACAGTTATTATCTTCTTTCCCATTGATGTATTTACAATGTAGTCTGATCACTAAACAATTTTTCAGATCTCACACAGGTCACAATCCTACCACATCCTGTGATGTATTCAGCTGTCTATTTGTTTGCTTAACTCTTAATTGTCAGACAGATATCTCTTGAGGATTTTACTATATTGGCTTTTCCTTAACAAATGATTATTTTATATAAACAATAGAGCTAGTGATGTAAATCCATGTAAATACCTATTGTAGAAAGTCATGCTAAATGGAAAGAAATTCAGTATATAGAAGTGAGCAAAACAATATCCTTACATGCACCTTAGTAATACCTAAACTTATATTTTGACAATATTTCAATTCTCAATAATAATTTATATCATCACTAAAAATGAAAAAGGATAATGATCTTCTAATGAGATGTACTTTTTAGGGACCACATATAAATTAATCAAAATGTATTCTTCCCCAATTGAAAGAAAGATAAAAAATAATTATTAACCAGTAATTTTTCAATTAACATATCTAAAGTATAAAGAGTAGATCCCTCCCAATTTATGATTCTGCAAATGAGTACCCATGACAAAAAAAGAGTGTTATATATTACATAAATTACCATCATTAATTAAATTATTCATGAGCGTAATATCCACATCAGTAGTTGATAATCCCAAAGGCTACAATGCAGTTCATTTTCAACATTACCTTTCACATATAATTTAGTAAACAGTTATGTTATTACCCAGCTACCAGTGAATATAGAGATGGGCAACTGATGTTATTATTGACAAATTGCCCATTTGATAAATAAGATATACAAAGCAAGTTATTTTCTATAACATATTAGAGAACCCAAAATGAATACTTAATTGTAAAAACAAAGATAAAGAATAACTCCCACACTTTTTTTCCTTTTATTTCAGTATAACAAAAGTAAATAACATATACATAATACATATACAGACATTTAAATGTAAGCAGAATTTACAGGATTTCATTGAGATTGTTAAAAATATATCTTGCCGACTGGAATTAGTTAAATCGTAAGTGTATACTTTTGCCATCAGGTTTTTCTAAAGTGATGATAGATATTGATCCCAAATCAGCCAATTGGCTTGTAGATCCTTTTTTGTAGGATTAATTACATAATTCTCTCTCATAATATCTCGATTCATTTTAATAGTATTTACAACTTCATTCCACGAAGGAATTATTGGTTTTATTTTATTAATAAAAGTTTTACAATAAAGAGAATATGAGAGATTAGATATTTTGCTTTAGGAGGAAACTGATTTAGATCTAAGTGCAGAAGGGCTATCTGGGGAGATCCAGTAAGCTGTTTATCAGTCATCTTTGAAATTTCTGTAAAACATTTTAACCAGAGGGTCTTTTTACTATCACATTCCCACCAGACATGTAAAGTCGTCCCTTGGAGGCCACATCCTTTCCAACATAGATCATCAGGTTGGAAATTTAATTTCCCCATGAGCTGGGGGGTAAGGTACCACCTATGTGTTATTTTAAAGTACAACTCCAATTTTTTTACCAAGCTGAAAGTGTTTGACCAAGAAGCAGCATCAAATACCATGCTCAGATCTTCTTCCCAGGCATCAATGCCTCTAGATGTTATGAAAGTAAAATTATCAGATATCACCTTAGAACATTTTGCTATAATTTTAGAGTTATCTCCTTTAATCACAAGAATTTCTAGATTGTAGGGGTTATCCTCATTAATGGTTTTGAATCTCCAATGACACAGTAGCTTTTTTAATAATTCATAATCAAGCCAGGTCATTGTACTTAAGCTGGATTCTTAAAGTCTCCAGGTCCATCAGGTTTCCACCTAAGTATATATTTCCTATGTATTTAATACCCTTGTTTTCCATGTGGGCCATGAATGCTTGATTTTCTTTGTTTTTTTAGATTTCTATAGGAGAAACCAAAGAAGGGATATGTATTAAATGATTTTTAAGTCTGGTTCTATACCAGAATTTCAACATGACTCTCAGCCTACTAGGAAGGTTTTTAAGTGGAATTATGTCAATGTTTGTATACCATAAGATTGAATGAATTGTAACATTTCCCATTAATTACTCTTCTATATCTTTCCAAGTAGCTTTGTTACCTTGGGAATTCATAGCCATCAAGTTTGTGATTAATGTTTTGTCATGTAAATCTTTAATTAGGGGTGTACCTAAACCTCCCATTTATAATTTTCTGCTAGATACCGCCTTCTTAATTCTCGCTTTTTTGCCCATGTAAATAAATTTGTCTATTATAGATTGAATTAAAATTCTGAGAGGTGTTGGAGACCTTTTCTGGGATACATCTAAACAGGTAACTTAGTTTTGGAATAATACACATATTTATGGTGGCGATTCTAGCCGACCAGGAAAGATTTAATGATTTCCAGTCATTAATTATAGTTTGTATATCTTTTAAGAGAATGTTTAGATTATCTTGCATATGGCTTTTTGTATGAAAAGAAAACTTTAATCCCAGATGTGTGATTGATTTGGAATTCCAGTTATACATAAATCTTTTCTCTAATAATAATTTTGATTTCCGATTTAGATTTCTGTGTATTGTATCTGTTTTAGTAGATTAATTTTAAAGTAAGCTAATCTTCCAAATTCATTAAGGGTTTGATGTAGGCGGGTACATGAGTTTATAGGATTAGTGAGTGTTAACAGGATATCATCTGCAAAAAGCATAATCTTGTACGACTCCTCACCATCTCATTACCCTCTATCTCTTCGTTGTTCCTTATAAAAGCTGCAAGAGGTTCCATAAATAAGATAAACAAGAGGGGAGAAAGGGACAAACCTGTCGAGTACCGTTACTGATGGTGAATCTCTGTGCTTCAAAGCCTGGTCCTGTTATCAAGGCTGCTGAGTGAATATAAAGAACTTTGATGGTTTTGGAAGCAAATTCGCCCATGCTTGATTTCTCCAGTAAGGCATACAAGTAAACCCAGCTGACCCTGTCAAACGCTTTTTCGGCGTCATGCAACAGGGTCAGCATGGGTAGATCTTTTCTTTTCGCGAATGACATAATGTCCACTAGACGTCTTATATTATCTGAAACATGTCGACCTTTGACAAAACCTGATTGGTCTGGGTGTATTAGTTTAGGTATTATTAGCTTTCATCTATTTGCCAATATTTTGGCATATATTTTTTAAATATACATTAATCAGGGATAGTGGGCGATAACTAGAGCAAAGTTCTGGATTCTTACCTTATTTTAGAATATTTATTATTTTAGCTTCAGATAATTCTGGTCTTAAGCTGCCTGTTGTTTTTGTCTCATTAAACATGTTATGTAAATAATCGCAGATCTCATTAGAAAATATTTGATAGTATAATTGATTGAACCCATCAGGTCTAGAGGCCTTGTTTTTTTTTTCCTTTTTTATAACGTCCATTATTTCACTATTACTAAACTCCTCATTCAGTATATTTAGTTCTTCCAAATTAATAGTAGGTAACTTTATTTGATCTAGAAAAAGTTTAATATCTCCAATATCGGGTTTAATGAATAGTGGGTCCTGTTCCTAATTGTATAATGTTTTGTAAAAATCCGTAAAGATTATCGCAATTTTGTCTGGGTGGGTGTAAATGTTGTTATCAGAGTCTTTTAGTCTCACAATTCTATTTTGAAGCTGTTGTTTTTTTAATTTATTGTCTAAAAAAATTTCGGGATTTATTTCTGTATACAAATTGGGATATCTGATATTTCCATAAAAGATTATCTATTTGTAACTGTATTTTTTTAATCTGTTGATTTAAAGCATTGATTAATTGTTGGTTCTCTTTATTAGGCTTAATTTTGTTTTGAGTTTGAATTTTCTCAAGTTTTATGTATAGGAGCCTTAGAGGTTTACCTCTTGAGTTTTTTATTTCGCTGCTCTAGAGAGTAACAACCCCCGTACATAGGCCTTGTAGGTACACCAAAGAACAGAAGGAGATTCTACCAAGATTTTATTCAGCTTGAAAAAGTTTATTGTGTCTACTGTTAATTTCGAGATATAGATCTGATCTTTAAATAGAGATGGATCTATACGCCATTCTTTTCTGGTTTGAATTTCCCTTAGTTTTGTTTATTTTTAAACTGAGCATTGATTGGTCCGACCATACTATGGTGTTAATTTTAATTTCAAGTCTAGAGTAAGAATTAAATTGACTCGAAAAAAAAGGAGTAGTCCCTCTCAAAAGGGGTGTAGTAGTCTTCATGAATCACCAAATTAAAGCTATTAATAGTTTTCAAGAGTCGTTAGAAGTCTTAATTAATTGGAATTCTGATTTTTTAAAAATGTACCCCACTCTATCCTTGTCCCCAATTTAAGAGCATTTTAAAATTGCGGCATATACTGTATATATGAAACCCTTTCTTAGTTTTTTGAACTTCTTTCACTACTCTTTTAAGATAGGTATTACTTGTTTTTTGTTTGGTAGGTAGAGGTTTACTAGTGTTATTATTATTTAAGACTCTGATCCATATAATGAATCTTCCATAAGAGTCAATCTTGGAGAACTCTTCTTGGATGTTTAACCTATTGTTAAAGTGGATTGAAACCCCTCTGGATTTACTATTATACGTTGCATCTATTCTCACTTTAAAGTTGTTATTATTTAAGCAATGGACTTTCTCAGGTAGGTCTCTTGTAAGCAGAGGATATCTGCTTTCCATTTTTATAATGAGTGAAAGCTAATTTCCTTTTTGTAGGAGAGTTTAATCCATTAACATTGTGTGAGATCATTTTGAAACTTATCAATACCCAATCTTATATTTTCTAATCCAAGCTATAAACCAGTCTTGTGTGTTCTAATGGATTTATAATAAGTTTCAATCTCTCTTTCCAAATAGGGTTTGTGAGAATTCTGAACCTTTATGGTATTCCTCTCAAGTCCGGTAAAAACTCCCCACACTTTTAATGGGCTAACTAATGAGAAAAATAAAGTGAATCTTCGGTACACTAGGACAACTTCACCACACTAGTGTTAATAAATAAAATAGAACTGCACACTATAATACAAAATTTCTAGGTCCCTATAAACAACAAAAAGAGGGACAATAAGAAGGTGGATACCATGTAAGAGAGACTCTCAGATGAATAGTACAGAGATGCAAATAACAATAGGTTACATTAAGTGCATATTTTCCATACGCGAATAGCTCATGTCTAGACTGGCTGGCTGCTCCCAGCCAAAGGGGAGTAAGATGGTTGATTCCATGGTAGATAAAAGGAAAACAAAAAACAGAGGTGGTCAATCTGAGAAAAGAGAATACTGAAATAGGCTAGCTCTATAGGCACCATAAAATAACCAAAGAGCAATACTCTTTTAGCTCACTTGTACCCTTCACAGGGATAAATATTATTTCGTAATGAGCCTAGTCTTACTCAATAGAGTTATCCCAGCCCCAATTCTACCCTCAACAGGAGAAACAGCAAACTCTAGATATAAGTTTCAACCTTGTGAATAGGGTTTAGCTGAACTTCCTAAGTCATAGTAAGCAAAGAGTACACATCTAGAATCCCCTGAACCTCAGAGGTCATTTGCATAAGCAAAAACAAAAGCAGATCTGAGAAAGAACAATACTTAAGTAGGCTTGTTCTATAGGCACGCTTTTGCTAGGAGAAACATGTCAAGTCTTCACCCAATGAAGAACATGTCTTGACACAAACTGACCTCTATACAGACCTATCTCTTTAGACTGCCTCCAAGCAATAGCTGCTCCCACCCTCATTATGACATCACTAGGAGGAGAGGACAAGGAGATAACTGTAAGCTGACAATATGATGTTTCTAAAATAAATGTATTAAGGATATTGCTCTTTAAAAGATTCAATATAAACTTTAATTAATAATCAGTTATGTTTGTCTTGCTTTTATGGTATTACCACAGTTCTTTATCACATATTTTAGCTATGTCATTTTATTTCTAGATTGAACAATTTAGTGTCTCCTTCTCTGGCACCTCTTCTTTGCTCCTTACCAGTTGACCGCTTGTGTACCCCATCATCCCTTGGTAAAATATTTTGGGGATCAGTATCAACTATATCAAATACAACACAAATCTACCTCTCTAGCATATTCTCCTGGATGTCCTCCTATCAACTAAAAATGGTAACATGTCAAAGACTGAGCTTCTAACCTTCATATCCTCTACTTACAGCTTCTACTCCTCATATTTATTTCACTGTTGACAATACAATCACTGAAAACCTCTCATGCCTGTTGTTTTGGGCTTCTTTCATTCCTCACAAACAATCTACAACTAAATCTTTTCATTTCCACCTAAGAAACATCTCCAAAATACACCATTATCTTGTAAAATGTTTAATTATTTTTTTTTAGTGACCACTTTTTTACCTTTTTAGGTCTATTGTCTTTAATTTTCTTATATAAATTCTGATATTCGTTTAGGTTGATACAGTCAACTCTAAAAAATAGTAGAACAACTTTTGTGGTTATCATATTTGTTATATAAGACAACTAATTTTGTTTATAATGTAAACTTTTATTATAACTATTTTCCTGTAAAATTTGGACGTTTAAAAAATTACTGTATATACCCGAGTATTAATCCGAGTTTTTCAGCCCTTTTTTTAAGGCTAAAAAGGGCCCCCCTCGGCTTATACTAGAGTCACTCTCCCCCCGTGTCTCTCTAACCCCCCCATGTCTCTCTAACCCCCCTCCTTGAGTCTCTCTACCCCCCCATGTCTCTCTACCCCCCGTGTCTCTCTAACCCCCCCGTGTCTCTCTAACCCCCCGTGTCTCTTCTCCCTCCCCCTTCCCTCATCCCCCCCTCATTTCTAACCCCCCTCCCTATACTACCCCTCTAAGATACCCCCCACCCCCCTCTTCCCTCACTTACCTGCTCTGGCCTCCCGCTCCTTACGGGTCTTGATGTGGCACGCATGTGACGTCACATGCGCGCAACGTCATTAGCAATATACCGGGTGCTGGCACCCAGGTATATGCTAATGCCGTGACGTCACACGCGCGCCCAAGTCATTAGCCTATACCGGGAGCCAGGCACTCCGATATAATGCCTAATGACGTGGCGCGCATGTGACGCCACATGTGCGCCACATTAAGACCCGGAAGGAGCGGAGGCGGGAGCAGGTAAGTGAGGGGAGGGGGGGGGGGGGGTATTTAGAGGGGGTAGTAGGAGGGGGGTTTAGAATGAGGGGGGTTTGAGGATGAGGAGGGAGGTTGAGGAGGGGAGGTTTAGGAGAGGGATTGAGGATGGGGGGTTGAGGTTGAGGAGGGAGGTTGAGAAGGGGGTTGAGGAGGGGAGGTTGAGAAGGGGGTTGAGGTTGAGGAGGGAGGTTGAGAAGGGGGTCGAGGATGAGGAGGGGTGGTTGAGGTTGATGAAGGGGTTTGAGGATGGGGGGTTGAGGAGGAGGGGGTTGAGGATGAGGGGGTTGAGGAGGGAGGTTGAGGATGAGGAGGGAAGATGAGGAGGGAGGATGAGGAGGGATGATGAGGAGGGAGGTTGAGGATGAGGAGGGATGATGAGAAGGGTGGTTGAGGATGAGGAGGGAGGTTGAGGAGGGGGTTGTGGATGAGGAAGGGGGTAGAGGTTGAGGAGGGGGTGAGGATGAGGAGGGGGGTTGAGGTTGAGGAGGGAGTTGAGGAGGAGGAGGTTGAGGATGAGGGGTTTAGGAGAGAGGTTGAGGAGGGGTAGAGGATGAGGAGGGGGTTGAGGTTGAAGGAGGGGGTTGAGGATGAGGATGGGGAGTTGAGGAGGAGGGGGTTGAGGAGGGAGGTTGAGGGGGTTGGGGAGGGAGGTTGAGATGAGGAGTGGGGTTGAGGAGGGAGGTTGAGAATGAGGAGGGGGGAAGAGACACAGGAAAGGGAGAGGGGGGGAAGAGGACACAGGGAAGGGAGAGGGGGAAGAGACACAGGGAAGGAAAGAGGGGGAAGAGACACAGGGAAGGGAGAGGGGAGAAGAGACACGGGAGAGAGAGGGGACACAGAAGGCACAAAAGGGACACAGGGGGCAGCCCATTTCCCCTCCCTCTGCCTTATTCTGAGTCACTCATTTTACCCAGTATTTTGTGGTAAATAGGTGCCTCGGCTTATACTCGGGTCGGTTATACTCAAGTATCTACGGTAGTTTTAACTCAAGTGTGATGACGTCTCAACTTTCCCAATTCTTATTTAGGAATAATTTCTCTATCTTTCATATATTAGCAATGGTCTTTGTTTTTAGGCAGGGTTTTATAGTAGTTATTTAATGTATAAAATGCTTTTGTGCTTATAGGTGCTAAATAACTTATTTGTGCAATTGTTTGCAAACTAAAGTGCTTGTGCTTGTAGTAATTGATAACATCACTTTACACTGAAACTTAAACTTCTCAATGTTTGTGCTGTAGTCAGCACTCTGTGTCTTATCCCTGAATTTTTCTTAGTGATTCTTTAATTTGTACTTCTCTTTTTGCATATCAGTGTGACTTTTTTTAAAGTGCTTTAGTGCTTAACAGGTGCTTAATGTTACCTCTGCCTGCTTTTAGCTATTTCTTTGCTGAGTTTGTTGGACCATGCTTCTCTGCATTAACCCGTTTGGCTACTTCCTGGTTGTGACATTATCAGTATGCGCACAAGCAAAGAGAGCTAAAAGCAGGCAGAGGTAGCGAATGATCAATATATGTATAACGAATTGCCAGAATTAAGAGAAACTCCCCAATAAGACTACATTTATAAATATAAATGTTATAGCTTTTGGGATAGTAATATCAGAGCAAGAGCAGTGGAATTAATAGGGCCACTACCACAAAGCAATTCACAATACAAGAAAAGGGCATATGTGCAATATTTCTCCAAAGAGGTATAATTAAAAAACTGTGTCACAACTATAAAAGCACTTTATGGGAGTCTTATTCACATCACTCCCATTAAGCGCTAAAGCACTTTAAAAAAAGTCACACTGACATGCAAAAAGAGAAGTAACAAATTAAAGAATAACTTATAAAAATTCAGGGAAAAGACACAGACAACCTCAATTTCTAATGCATGTCGCTCATAATATTTGGCCTCGGACTATCTTTGCTGGCCTCTCCAGTACCCGTCTGTCTAAACTCCAGTCCATAATGAACACCCCCTTCTAGACTCATCTACCATAATCAACACTCAGGGTACTCCGCACATGTCTGTAACTCACTCCACTGGCTTCCCATAGCCTCCGGAATATAATTTTTAATCATGACCCTAATTATAAAGCCCTCAACAACAGTAGACACCATATACTGTATATTTGCTCTTCCCCCAACTACCCTATTTGCTCTGCTAATGACCTTCTTCGTTCCTCCTCTCTATCACACTCCTCGTCGCTCCCTCCTTCTGGACTTTTCTCATGCTACCCTCCTACTCCATGGAACTCCTTGCCTCGCACCACTGGACTATCTTCTTGCTTAAATACACAATCTGTGAAAAAACACATCAGCCTTAATATGCAAAACTGTATACTCTGCAACATAATATCACCCATAATCTACAGTGCAACACTCAGACACCATCCCGCGTGCTTGAACCTACTGCCCTTACACTGCCATCTTGCATCTATCCCCCCTCCTGTATCCCACCCCAAACCCTTTAGATTGTAAGCTTGCAAGTTTTCTTGTAAGTTGCTTTGGGGAAAAGCACTATGTACATTTGATTTTAAGCTCAGAGCCCATGTCCCTCCATTCTTTTGCAATGTGTTAATTTTGTTTTTTGCCTTGCACAATAACCCCCTGTATAGCACTACAGAATATGTTGGTGCATTACTAATCATAATAATGGCAATTTGGAAGCAAACAGTGAGATCATGCATATCTTAAAAGTGCCTGGTAAATGTTATGCTCAAAGCTTCAAACTATATGTCTATAATAATGAAAACTTTTAAAAGCAATAACGTAAGATGCTTTTAAAAACAATAAAATGTAACTTGTTTAAGTACAAATATTTTTCCATATTTACACTATGAACATAGATTAATACCAGTGACCAGAAGAGGTCAGCAGATTTTTAAAAGTAAAAAAAACAAAACAAACATAATTAGAAGAAAGCACACAGTATAATCCATTGACTAAAATAGGACTGCATGTAACAGCATTGAATAAATACAATTTTATAATAATTAAATAATATCAAAATAAGTGCAATTCAAATGTGACTTTCCCCATTACATGAACATATATAAATGAACTATACAATATAAAACTGCTAAAGAGGTATAGTTTCTTTAGGGTGTAATGAGCAGTAATACATATATGTATGGGTCATTTGTATTTGACCAATGACTGCCAATATCTGAGAAAAAATGGGTTTTGTACCAAAAAATCCTTTCAAATTGAATACATTTGAATACAAGTGTATTTGTTTAAACAACCTTCTATGGGCCTCATTCAATTGCGATTTTGCCAATTGAATAGGGTTCTTTATAAGCACATATAGCGTATTTTTTTTACATAAGTTTTTAGTTAATGAACTTCTATCCAAAAGCAAGGTCTTCACTAACTAAACATCTTCTGTAAAAAATATGCTCTGTGCTTATAAAGAGCCCTATTCAATTGGCCAAAATCGCAATTAAATGAGGCCATTTTATAAGCATGTAAGCAAAGAGACAAAACTCCACTAAAGATACCAAGTTGTTAAATTGTTTGCAGATTCTTTCCTTGGTCCAGAAAAAGGTTAACACATGAGTATTTGAAATCCCTTACATTTGTGAGAATTATATATTTGAGCGAATTAACTAAGATGTCAATGTTTGTATTTTGTTTGTTTGGAAGATATTCATTGCAGTGTTCTCAGCATTTCTAAATGGTATTGTACATCGAGTGAAATAGAATAGCTCAAAACTGACACTGCATAAAAATAGAGTTGTACTTACTATACTGTATTGTATTCTACCACATGTAATTTAGAGTTCGCAATATGAATCCTTATGCGCATACATTAATATTTTAATATTTTTGTGTGTCTAAAGCTTGTGCTATCTTTCTCAAAATACAATATTATAAATTAAATCCAAACATGATATTTCTATCTATTATTTATAGGGGAATGGAATTCCTCAGTATTGATCTACATCATCAACAGAGCAGTTAAAAAAAAGTCATTTTTTTTCAAGTTGCTGCAAATTTCACCGTTTTTTAAGAGTTTGTATATAACCCAAGCTTGAAACATTTCTACCTAACTGTGTAAAGCCACACCTGAAAATTCTGACATAGACAAATAAACTAAATCACACATTTAAATGGCAATACCTTGTATTTGTTTGCCCTATTCTTTGGGTTCTTTAGAAATTGCTAATCTCAAAGGGAAAATGTAGATTTTATTTCTGAAGTAAAGACAAATAAGATCATTTAGAGCAAGGGTTTAATTTTATGGCCCATTCAGAAAATGATGGTATGTGCCTATAACCATATTTAATCTTGCAGCGAAGCTAGATTTCTATTTGGGATTAGGTTACATAAACACTTTGAGTGTTCCAAAATATAACACAAAAGCATTTTTTGAAACAATTATAAAACAGTTAAAGGAGCTAAAAAGTAAAACATTTTAAAAATATTTTCTAAGACATTCACTCTCGATTTCAGCTTATGCTGAGACAAATCAATGATAAAGCAAGACAAGTTGAACACAAATAAATATATTTTGATTTGATGTGACAGACAAAGTATATCACAAACCTTTTTAAAAGCTGAGATGGTCACATATTTATAAAAAATATAAAATTATACAATAGTCTCAGACATCTATTGAAATTATAACACAATATTCAGGACATAACTATAGAAATGCTATCATATGTTTACACAGAGCTCAGACAGAACACAAGAAATAAACATAGCATTACACAATACTCACAGACAGAACACAAGAAATAACACAGCATTACACCAATACTCACAGACAGAACACAAGACATAACACTGCATTAGACAAGTGCTCACTGCAGATCAATACATTGTATCATAGCTACATATTCCGTAAAGGAAGGGAAATTACACTAAAGGAAAGTGTCTGACATGTTGACTTCCCACATGTCTGCAAAATCCCCATGCAAAAAAGAAACATTGTATAAGTTATTCTAATTATCCCTGGGAATTTCTGGATGGTGTCAACATGAGAGAAAACTCTTTGCAAAAGCAAGAAAATCAGGTTTCAGACTAACGGTTTAACTGTTTACTTTGGAATTTTTTCATGCTAAAATTTTTTTTTCAGACACTATAAATTCTCCTCTATCAGATGAATTAATAACCCAGCTCACTTACATATACCTTGTGTATATTTAAGTAAAGAACCGATTTAGCCTCACCTGCCTTTTCCTGGTCACTAATTTTCAGACGGCCTGTGTCACATTGTAATGGTCCTATAGCTTCCTGCCTGGCCTTCTTCCCATTATATACTTAAAAAAATATTTTAGGGTTAGTCTTACTCTCTTTTGCAACTAATTTTACATTTTCTATTTAGCCAGTCTAATAACCCTTTTGCAAGCCTTGTTGATTTCCTTGTACTCCCGTAAAGCAGTCTCTGTCCATCTTGTTTTGTATAATTTTAATGCCCGTTAAGCCACGTTGGATGTAATTTACTCCTTTTACTTTTATTCCCACATGGTATATGATGATAAGTATGTATATTTATAAGGTAGTTAACATCTCCCATTATTAGAACTTGACCATGCTTATTATGCATTTTCAATCTGTAACAATAATTGTATTTCCTCACTTTCCCCGCTATATTTGGGGGTTTATAACCATACTCCTACTAATATTCTTTTGGAATTTGCTGCTCCGCTATTTAACTCTACCCACAAACATTCAACATTAATTACTAGGTCCATCATAAATATATTTTCTGACTATAGGATTATATTCAGCTTAACATATAGACAAATCCCCTCCTCCTCTTTTACAATTTCCCCCTATCTTGGCTAAATAGGTTATCACCATCCAGATTAACAGTCCAGTCATGAGACTTCATCCCACCATGTTTCAATAATGCCTATTAAATCCCAATTTTTCATTAATTGGTAATAATTCTAAACTCAATTTTTCCTGACAAGCTTCTGGCAATAGCAAGCATACACCTTATGTTCTTAGTTTTGTCGTTTTTGAGGTGCCTGCCTCAATACTTGAGTTACTTAGTACTACTTCCCCTATTGACTATACTACCCCTCCCCCATCTCCTCCCGACATGGAGTAGTTAATTATCCCCTTATTTCCCATCTACACTTTCTACCCCATTACATTCATCTTACCCCCCCCCCCCCCACTAGTTTAAAAAACTGCTCCAGTCTTCTTTCTACCATCCCCATCCACTAACACAAAAGCTCCCCTCATCATTAAGGTGCAATCCGTCCCCTGCTATAGAGATTTGTACCCAAGTGAGAAGTTAGCCCAGTGCTCTAAATACCCCAAGACCCTCCCTTAGTGCACAACATTTTTAGCCACACATAAACCTCTCTAAGTTCCTTCTGTCTCCCTGGACTAGCACATGGCACAGGTAGTATCTCAGAAAATACTACCTTAGAGGTATTTACCTTAAGCTTATTCCCTAGTTCTCTAAATTCATTCTTTACGACACTCCATCTTCCACTAACTTTGTCATTGGTACCAATATGTACCAAGACCGCCGGTTCATTTCCAGCCCCTCCCAATAATTTATCTTCCTGATTCACAACATGCCAAAACCCTAAGGCATTTCAAATTAGCCATTTAGATCACATTTAAGCAAAATCTTTTTCCTTGGTCTGTGAGATGTAGGCGGTCCAACTGCATGTTTTTTTCTACAGAGGGAGCATCTGGAATGAGAAGAGACTGCAGTAACAGACATTGATATTTGGGCTTGGCATGGAGGATGGTATTTACTTGCCCATTTCATGGTGATTCACTGGTGACCCTGGTGAATCATAACTTCCAGGTCCTCTGAGATGTTTCTAGATTTGAGCTCAGGATATCAGAAATTTGTCTGAAGGCTGTTACATGGCCATCCATGGTGTATCAAATAAAGGCGAGTGAATCATCCAGCAAGCAGGATTTTCTGAGTTGGGTATGTCATCAGTTTCACATTGTATCGCATTGACCATTGGTTCAATAAACCAAAGAATTGTGAGGGCTTATCAAGAACAGTGGAGAAGGACTGGGAACAATGGTTGATGAATGGAAAAGAACCACTAGGGCATTGGTTCAAGAGTTCAAAATATGGGTGTAGAAGCTGTCAGCTGTAAAAAAGAGAGAACATTGAGAAACAATTGCTGTTCTAAGCAGAATACAAACAATCCATCTTCACTTGCAGAGTCAAGTAATTGATCTTGGAGGGGCATGAACTGCTCTGCAGTTGAAGGGATCAAGCAGTGCCTGCCCAGAGCAGCCAGTAAAGCTGGTGTTTGCTAAAAAGGAGGTGACAGACATCAAGCTAATAGCCTGGCCTTTGAACCAGCATACAGACCTTGTTTGCAGAGAAATGGTCAGTTTCTTGTCTGAGATCAGGTTGGGACAGCAGGCTAGGTTATGTACAAGACAGGCAGTAGGCAATGATGAATGGTACACAGACAATATTTTTACATGGATATTTGACGTATATTAAAAAATAAATATTTTACGGATTTGAGTATAGGGGAATTTTGTGCTATTTTTGCTAACACCTAAAATCACTTTATAGTCTTCTCAAAGTGCAGGATGGCTTTATTTGGGCTATATTTCGTGCTTAATTGGTGCTAGCGGGACCTCTTTCCTGCAAGTAAGCTGCGGCTCGCTTTTAGCCTTGCAGAGAGGGTTCCCGGAGCAATTGAATTGCAAATAGGATTTTCTTACGGCCGATTTCCTTGCGGCCGTTTTAGGTCAAAGGATTTCCTCCGGCGCGAGCGGCCGCAAGAGATAGCAAGGCACCGGCCACAGCCTGCCGGAATCCCCGGCCGGAGGGGAATAGAATAGCAGAATAGCTTGCGGCTGGTCTTGCGGCCCCGCAACGGCTGCGGCCGCTAATAGAATGAGGCCCATAGTAATTAAGGTTGAAAAAAGACTTTCAACCTTTTTAAGATCTCCTCTGATCTGTAATATGAGGATTAGTTATTAATTAATTAGTTGTTAATTGTTAATTAATTATTAATCAACTATTTTTTTCTTTTTGTAATTAGTAATTAATCCAGAGGAAGGCAAACAGAAAAAAACCCAAGTGAAAATTAGCCAATGGTCTCAAAGAAAAAAAAAAAAAGAATTCCTTCCTGACCCTAGATACTGGTGATCGATTTCTCCCTGGATCAACACACTCTCTCTAATTATCCAGGATAACCCTAAATTCCCTTCCTTAATTAAAAATAAATCCAGTCCCCTTTTAAAGTTATCTATCTTCCTTGATAGAAAATTCCACAGATTAACCACCCTCACTGTGAAGAACCCTTTTCTTTCTTTAAGGTTTTTTTACTTCTAATCTCAGTTAACAGACCTCTTTTCAGTTGAAAACCTCTTGGTACAAAAAGCTCCCTTGACAATCTTTTATACTTCCCCTGGATGTATTTATAATAATGTAATCATATCTCCTCTTAGACGCCTTTTTTCTAGAGAAAATTTGGTTAGTCTTTCTTCATAACTTAGCCCCTCCATTCCCCTAATTAGTTTTGTTGGCCTTCTCTGTACTTTTTCCAGGTCTAAAATGTCCTTTTTATGAAGTGGTGCCCAAAATTGTACTCCATATTCCAAATGAGGGCGTACTAGAGATTTGTATTGTGGCAGACTTATATTTGCTTCCCTTGCTTATATACCCTTCCTAATACATGCTAATATCTTACTCGCCTTTACAGATGCTGCTTGACTTTGAGCACTGTTACCTAGGTGGTTGTCCACAAGCACTCCCAAATCCCTATCAATATCTGATACACCTAGATTTGCTCCATTAAGATTATAAATTGCATGGCGATTTTTCCTTCCCAGGTGCATAACTTTACATTTATTCGTATTAATTCTCATCATAAAACAACTCCAGGTTACCAGCCATCTTAAATTTGTTATAAAAACATTTGGAATCAAACTGTTAGATAGCTGAGTTATATGAAGCATAAATTCCAAGCAAAGAGTCCCCCCACTCTTCAACTAACTTTATCTTACGTAATTAATCAGAATAATGGCAATATTTTTTTTTTGTGGCTAATACTTATTTATCTAACACTGTATGCTCTTGCAATTTATCATCTCCCTTCACTTACACTTAAACTTTTAAAAACAGCCATTTATAATTACATTTATTTAAATGTGTACTGTTCATTACGGCAAGAACTGGGAGCTTTGCTGTGTATTTTTAAACAGCAGTATGAATTGACATCTCCAGTATGGTTCCTAAGTCCTAGATAATTTACTACCACGTTGAACAAATAAGAGACTCACTTATTAGTTGTAAGTAACTCACTATTTTTCCAAACCACCTTCTTCCTCTCCCTCTTCCTCTCTCCAATATCCTTTTCACTTTCGCCCGCTTACTAACATTTTTTTCACATCCCTAATTTTCCTAAGAAGCAATGACTACATGTTTGTCAGGACATTCCTCTTTAAAAATCAAAGTTTACAAAATATATATTTTATTTTCTGTATGTATGTGGACCCATATGGCACTAGTTCATACCTGTATAGCGTACTGTAAAAGGAATTATAAAAAAAATACCATTTTGGTGCATCCTTACAAGAAATTATACCTGACACTTAAAAAGAAACCAGTATCTGCAGAGCATTGTAGTATGTCTGGAACTGGATACAAATTCAAGAAAGGAATTCAAATAAAGTGTGCATTGACACTGTTCTAGGAGAAACTGGGATGATTCTGCTACAGCATTTTAATAGATTGCAAGGGAGAAAATGATGAGGCAGTACAATGACAGAGACAAGTATTAATCTTGGCAATGTGAAAGAGGAAATGACAAACTTTAGCAAGTGAAATAAAAAAAGAAAAGCAAGCTGTCAAATGTAAGACTCAGACCTCATGTTTTGGTGAGAGCAGAGATACTGGTTTAGCTTCTTGCTATGGAAACAAGTTATCTATATTTTTAATAAAATGTTAAGAGGAGATCAACTTTTTATATTTTTTTAATGGCATGATATACATGGGAATACAATTATGTATGAGCAGGTTGCAGGATTTTTATGTACTGTAAATTAAGAAATTGTTAGGGTTAGAAGGGGAATGAGTCAGTGGACTACAGAGCCCATAGTTGTTATATTCTCATTCTATATGTTTACACTATAACCAATCAGATGCAATTCACATATTGAATTCTGATTAGCTGAAATACAAATGACACATATAGGCCCTCATTCAATTGCGATTTGGCCAATTGAATAGGGGTCTAAATAAGCACATAACATATATTTTTTAAAGAAGTTTTTAGTTAGTAAGCATCTATCTAAAAGCAAGGTTTACACTAACTAAAAACTTCTTAAAAAAAAATATGTTATGTGCTTATTTTGACCCCTATTCAATTGGCCAAATCGCAATTGAATGAGGGCCATAGTAGGCAATCAGAAACCCATTTATAATATGGAACAGCTGCAAAATGTTGCCTTTCAGCATGGGAGCTCCACCAGAGAGGAGTTCTATAAGCTTAGTGAGTTTTAAATAGCAGGGAATATTTTTCAGGATGGCTCTTTCCATGGTCTGAAGAGAAGAACAAGAATCATTAATAAAGAAAGAAGAGTACCAATTTCTTCAAGCAACAAAAATGTGCTCACTTATCCAGTGCTGAGGACTAGGACGTTGAAGATAATAACTGAAGGGTCATGAAAGAAGGTAATATATTAATATTACTTAAGAAAGGGTTAATGGCATCTCAGCCTAAAGCACAAGGGTGTTGAAGAAAGAGGGCCAAATGACACTCTCAGGTTTTAAGGGGTCCTGGGGGTATCCAGGCTCATAAAGGGTTGAAGGGCATAGGCGAGGGGGTCATAAATTCCTCACAATTAGCCTTATTTGTTTTAGAACCTTCCCTGCAATGGAAAAGGGTGTTAAATATGTAGATAGATGGATGGACATAGGTGGAAGAATGTTAGGGCTAGTGTAGTGTGTTCCTATTAGGTATTGAGAAGGGTTGAGATGTATTGCTATGGAGACCATTGGCCATGAGTCCCCTATGGGTATGAATAAGGCAGGTGGCGAGTACACATTAAAGCTAGAGTTATGTGCAAAAGCTCCTGTATGCGAGTCAGTACAGTTCATGAGAGTTTCTTGCAGGATCCATACAATTTCAAAGAGGGATGCGTGTCCTTCACCTGAGATGAAATTTGTCTCTACGTTTAAAAGATATTCATATCTTATATATACAGACAAAAATAATACTGATGCAGAAGTGACAACTAGAAATATAGAAACAGGAGTAGAGGATCCATACAATAGCTTTTCTGGTTGATTGTGGTATGAGAGTGTTTCACTATTTTGTGTGTGGGCACAACGTGATTTAGTTGATAGTGTAGAGCACTGAAAGTAGCATGTCTGAGGACATCTGTCATTTAACTATATCATTTTTAAAGTGTTATATGCCCCTATCTAAGGCAATACTCTCCCAGGTTCCTGATGTATTGGCATCTGCTAGCAAAATTTCAGCACTGTTTTAAGAAACCCCCCTGTCTTGTCACACCTACCTTCTGGATTCCTGATCCGTGGACTGTTTATGGATTTTCTGAGATTGCTGCCCACTGTGGACTGTTTCAACCACCAATTTACCTTTTATTTTTGATCTCTCTACCACTGAACCTTTAACCACCTGGCATTACAGACTTAGAGATTATGGTTACAGATAAACAGTGGGAGTTAACTTGAGATGGTGTGTGGTAATGCTCAGTATGCACACATATAATGAAAATAAATACAAAAAGCTATTCATTTAATGTATTATTCCTCTGAAAATTGTTTATATCAAACACAATACAAGTCATGGAAATTTTATGTGCAACAAAGCACTTTTTTTAAACGAATGGTGGTCTTGTAAGGTTGTTGAAAAGTTCTGGATGACAGTACATAAAAGTATTATAAAATATTACAATTAAACATTATTTAAAAAACTCTTGTGTATAGTTTCTTTTTTATATTTTTATTGTTCCAATACATTCCAACAAATGATATATGTGCAACATGAGAAAGTAAAAACTATAGTAATCACATGCTTTATCAGAAAAAGCCTGAGTTTTTTTACAGAATATTCTACAAAATTCATGAGTTACTCACACATTTATAAGGTAATTTGTGCCACCAAATTGTGCAGCTTGTTATGTATTTTGCAGAACCAGAGGAGACTAAAAGCAGTATAAAATCACAAACAACAAAAGCTAGGAACTCCATTTAATAGCAATTTCAAAAAGGGAAACACATTTTCAATGTTTTTCATTCTCTATTTGATCTGGTGACTATATGGTTGCCATATAACAAACAAAAAGTACAACAAGGTTATCATACTTTATGCTCACAAATAAATCAGATATATACTTGCAGTCATAGTACTGTTATCCAGTTGACCATTTAAATATGAAGTATGTGTGGAAGTTTTCCTCTTTACCTCCCACAAAATGTCAGCACTCCAAAATGTTTTAATAATCAAAAGAATAAAGCATCATACAAATGTGATCTTTAATGAAATGATGTCATCCACATCCCAACCAGTTTTTTGAAGAAAACCATAAGATAACCTAACTGTAACATTATTGATGGAAGAACTTTCCATATGTTGACTCATGTAATATGCTACCCCATTTCCAAGAGAAACACACAGGCCTTCAAATCTGAAAATGTATTGTTTGGAGATGCCTTAATCACACAAGAGAAATTACCCCATCAAATTATAAGCGAGTCAGATATTGTCATGATTTTATGTTGTAATCTATAAAACTACAATATGATCTTTGGTGGGTGCATGAATTGTGTGAAGGTTAGAGCATAGTCTGAGCATTGCTTAAAGGTAGGTACCAGTGGTTGGGACACTGCAAAATAGTGGGGTACACTACCATCACTAAATAATTGGTTAACGCAGGAAGAAATCCAAAAGAGATTGGAGAAAATAAATGTTAATAAATCCCCAGGTCCTGATGGAATACATCCAAGGGTACTGAGGGAGCTGGGTTCTGCAATAGCCAAACCATTATATCTAATCTTTCAAGACTCACTCACTACAGGGTTTCTACCAGATGACTGGAGAAAAGCAGAGGTGATACCTTTATTTAAGAAGGGAGCAAGAGCAAATCCGGGGAATTATAGACCAGTGAGCCTCACATCTGTAGTTGGGAAGCTTTTAGAAGGGTTAATAACGGACAGAATACAAGAATATGTCCATTTGAACAAGATCATAGGTAGCAGTCAACACGGATTTATGAAGTATAGGTCATGTCAGACCAATCTAATTAGTTTCTATGAGGAGGTTAGTAGGAACTTGTAGCCTTTTGGGATTTTGCAAAGGCTTTTGATACAGTGCCTTATGGGAGACTTTTGAGCAAACTAAGGGATACAGGAATTGCAGTTAATATCTGCTCATGGATTGAGAGCCGGCTAAAAGACAGGAAGCAAAAGGTTGTTGTAAATGGAACATACTCCGATTGGACTAATGTGGTAAGTGGAGTTCCTCAAGGTTCAGTATTAGGTCCTCTCCTTTTTAACATATTTATTAATGACATAGAAGTAGGACACAAATGTAGTGTCTCCATTTTTGCTGATGACACTAAGTTGTGCAAGGTAATTAAATCAGATAATGATGTACTTTCCCTAAAAAGGGATTTGCATAAATTATGGAAATGTGCAGCTAAATGGCAGATGAGATTTAATACAAATAAATGTAAGGTTATGCATTTGGGAAGGAAAAATAGCCATTCAATTTATAATCTTAATGGAGCAAATCTAGGGGTATCAGCTATTGAAAGGGTTTTGGGAGTACTTGTGGACAACCACCTAGGTAGCAGTGTTCAATGCCAAGCAGCAGCTGCAAAGGCAAGTAAATTATTAGCCTGTATTAAGAAGGGTAAAGAAGCAAGGGAAGCAAATATAATTCTACCACTATACAAATCCATAGTATGCCCTCATTTGGAATATGGAGTACAATTTTTGGCACCACTTCATAAAAAGGACATTTTAGAGCTGGGAAAAGTACAGAAAAGGGCAACAAAACTAATAAAGGGAATGGAGGGGCTAAGTTGAAGAAAGACTAACCAAATTAAATGTATTTTTGCTAGAAAAAAGGCGTCTACAAGGGGATATGATTACGTTATTTAAATACATCCAGGGTCAATATAAGGCTTTGTCAAGTGAACTTTTTGTAGCAAGATATTTTCAACTGACAAGAGGACATCCTTTGAGGTTAGAGGAAAAAAGATTTCACCTTAAACAAAGAAAAGGGTTCTTCACAGTAAGGGTGGTTAATCTGTGGAATTCTCTACCAAAGGAGGTGGTGACAGCGAATTCGATAGATAACTTCAAAAAGTGGTTATATATATTTTTGAATAAAGAGGGCATTCAAGGTTATCCTAGGTAACAAGCAAAGGAATATTGATCCAGCGAGAAATTTGTTCGCCAGTTTCTGGGGTCAGGAAGGAATTTTGCTTTTTTTCCCCCTTATGAGACAATTGTCAAAGTTTCAATGGGGTGTATATTTATTAATTACTTAGAAGTGGGACTGGAAAGTAGTGTCTCCTTTTTTGCTGATGACACAAAGTTGTGCAAAGTAATTAAATCAGATAATGATGTACTTTCCATCCAAAGGGATTTACATAAATTAGAGGAATGGGCATCTAAATGGCAGATGAGATTTAATATGAATAATATGAATAAATGAAGTTATGCATCTGGAAATAAAAAATAGCCATGCAAATTATAATCCTAATGAAGCAAATATAAGAGTATCTGATATTGAAAGGGATTTACTTGTGGATAACCACCTAATTAACAGTTCTCAATGCCAAGCAGCACCTACAAAGGCAAATAAACTATTAGCATGTAAGAAGGGTATACAAGCAAGGGAAACAAATATAATTCTGCCACTATACAAATCCCTAGCACACCCTCATTTGGAATATGGAGTACAATTTTTGGCACCACTACATAAAAAGGACGTTTTAGAGCTGGAACAACAACAAAACTAATAAGGGGAATGGAGGGGCTAAGTTATGAAGAAAGACTATCCAAATTAAACATATTTTCTCTAGAAAAAAGGTGTCTAAGAGGGGATATGATTACTGTATATAAATACATCCAGGGTTAGTATAAAGATTTGTCAAGTGAGTTTTTTGTGCCAAGAGGTTTTCAACTGACAAGAGGACATCCTTTAAGGTTAGGAGTAAAAAGATTCCACCTTAAAGAAAGAAAAGTTTTTTTTTCACAGTAAGGGTGGTTAATCTGTTCATTTCTCTGCCAAAGGAGTTGGTGACAGTAGATTCGATTGATAAGTTTGAAAAGGGATTGGATATATTTTTTATTAAAATGGGCATTCAGGGTTATCCTGGTTAATTAGTATGGATCCAGAGAGGAATTCAATCTCCAGTACTGTATCTGGGGTCAAAAAGGAATTTTATATTTTTTTCCCCTTTTGAGACGATTGGCTAAGTTTTCCTTTTTTTTCTGCTTGCCTTCCTCTGGATCAATTAACAACTAATCTGCATATTGGAGATCAGAGGAGATCTTAAAAGTTGAACTTGATGGACTAAAAGTCTTTTCTCAACCTCAATTACTATGAAACTATGTAACCATGTAACTATGTAACTATAAGCTAACTGGGAACTGCTTCTAAACTGCAAGCAGTAACACGAGTGAAATTAGAACCATTTTCTCTGCATTGTACATCTCAGCTATTAGAGTCAGTCTCTAGACCAATCCTACCAACCCTATTGCAGATTGACTCTGTTCTGTATCCCATCACAAAGGATGGCTTAGCAAGATTCATGGACAATTTGCAGATTCTCAGGCTAAATTACCAGATTTCAGGACAAGTTGCAGAAATTATTTGCAGATAAAAAATAATAATAGCCTTCCTCTAATTGAATAACACAATGTCAGTTGACCCAGTGGAAATGCACAGTATATTTTTGCACTTTATAAAGAAGTCACATTGTTTGAAGATTAAACTAATTTAGAAGTTTTTAACAATATTTTGGAATTGACATCTCCTTTTTCTTCTAATTTTGCAAAAATACACTGTACATTTCTCATTCCTCTCTTTTCCTGTTCTTTCTTTCCTTCATGCCATGTTTTCCATTTTCTTGCAGTGCCAAGTCTTAACTGCAAACAGAGGCCTACTACCTCTGTGAAGCCCTGAGAAGAGCATACAACACCAGCAGGTATGGAGAAGACTTTGGAAGTTGCTCCATCCCTGGAGCCAATAGCTTTATTAATATTACTACTGTATGCTTGTTGTTATATCCGGGGACATAGATTTATTTCTACTATATTTTGAAACCCACACAACTGTTTGCTATTTGATGTCTGGCTACCCTCCTCCCCCCTCCATCCCCCACTACTGACTTGCATAATCTCCTCCTACTCACAGGTCTCAAGTCTTTCATGTCTCCTAAGCTCTCTGTTTCATTCTCATTCCTTTCTCTTCCTGTTATTTCTGTCCCTCATGTCATGCTTTCCATATTCTTGCAGTGCCAAGTCTTACCGGCAAACAGAGGCCTACAACCTTTGTGAAGCCCTGAGGTCAGTTCCCTCCACCCACTTCCACCTGCCCCTATTCAGATCTCATTTATAGAACCTGACTTTCCTATTTATAGATTATATTTCTCACCACTAGGGGTCAGACAACATATTACATACCGAAGCCTCCCACTTCAGATCCCTCCGAATAATTTAATAATCTTTCTAACTTTCACTTTATTTCTGACCCTTATTATTCCTTATCTGTTATTCTTCCACAGGTCTCTGCCCCTTTCACTCCATTTAGATTGTAAGTAGCGAGTTTCCAGTCTTGTAGGGTGCTTTGGAAAAAACACACCCTGCAAAGATTCTAAACTCAAAACAGGGCCCCTCATTTTCTGATTTTGTTAATATTGTAGTTTCCATGTTCTTATCCCCTGTACAGCGCTACGGAATATGTTGACGCGATACAAATACAAGTTAATAATAATAATAAATTGTTACTCTTATTTGTTACATCTGCTTTGTAATAGGTGAGCGCTGGCTCTGCATTCAAACTTTCCTCCCATCTGTTGAAGCAGATCAGCAGACAAAATTTATGTTTCTTTACAACTATACATTTCTTCCAACATATTGTTGATATGGAATTACATTGGTCATTTAATACTGAAAAAATAAGAGACTACAGAGCGGGCGGTCTTCAGTGGTGGAGGAACCTGTGTATGGGGCCTAAAAATATTTTCTGGCATACATGAAAAAAACAATCTTAATAAACACAGATAACACACACAAGCTGACATCTCCCTCTTCCCTCATTAAAGGCATATCTAAGTTTCATGGATTAATACATTTATACAATCCTTAGACAAAAAACATCTCTGATATATGCAGCACATTTTATAAAACATTTTATTTTTTATTTATAACTATAAATTCCTCTAATCATTATATTGACACACCCATGGGTGTTAACAAAGGCACCTACCTTCCCCCAATCAACATGGAGCATATGGGCCCAATCTTAACCCATTATTCACCTGCTGTATCTTCCAAAGCCATTAGGTGAGCACTGATGGTAGCTCCAAAGTGACTGCTGGCTTTTGACCCTACCAGCTGCCTCCTGTGTTGCAATGACACAAGCATGCTCAGCTGCTGCTTAGCTCTGCCAAACAGAGAGAGGAAGGAAAAAGAACACCAGCAGCAATAGTTGATGCAGGGAATGGACAACCTGCAAGTGTGAATGTGCTGCGCAGGCAGACTCTTATATAAAAACTAGGAAATTGCCTGTCAAAAATGAAGAGATTAAAATTGTAAGGCTGGCAATGCTGTTTGCCACTAAATGTGAGGCTTTTGCTCCTCTGGGCACCATCAGCACTCATCGCAAGCCCTCCGCTGAGCACCTTCGGCGCTCATTGTGTGGCTCGCAATGAGCGCCGTGTACTTCAGCTTTCCTGCTTTGCATGGATCACCTTTGGTGTTCATCGCGAGCCCCACACTGAGCGCCTTCGGAGCTTATCACCGGCCACACACAGAGCGCCTCCGGCGCTCATTGCAGTGCTCTCAATGAGCACCTTTGGTGCTCATTGCATGCCTCTCCCACTCACGGTGCGTATCGTGAGCCCCGCGATGAGCGCTGATTTTTCATTGCAACCATTTCCTCCCACCTACTGTACAGGCCGCTCATTGCAGTTTTCGGTAACCTGCAAGTTTTGTGCTTGGGAATGCCATGTGTCTCTTTCCATCATCTCCCCCTTTCCCTCTCCTGTGTATTTCTCCTCTGTGTCTGCTGAATTTTTGCGTGTTATGCACTGAATGCTGTTTGTTTTATTTTCAAAGTCTGATATGCCTGGCGTTGTTGGTGTAAGTGTTAGTGTCTTTGCCATAGTGTATTTTCTAAGTCCTGCGTGCCTGGCTTTGCTCAGCCTCATTTTCATCCAGTTTCAGAATTTTTACGTTTTTCGTCTGCCGTTTTTTTCCTCGCTTAGCCGATTTTGTATTGAAGAAAAACCCCAAATATGTCTCAAATTTGCTTGCAACCTCACTCCCAGGCTTACTGGCTCTCCCCTTGTGCTGTGTGTGAGTGTGTTATTATTTTTGTTCAATTATTTTGTTTGCCTCAACTGCTTGCCTTGCTTCGTGAGGTAAGCAGTGCAATGAGTGCCTTTGGTGCTCATTGCAGCATAAATCCCGTGTGGTCGATGGCTCGCAAAGTGTGACCAACATTGTAAGTGTTCCCAGCACTGACAACTATATATGTGATACATAGCACCTTCTAACATGGTGCCACACTACATATTCCAGGCCACTTTACAGGGTTTAATACAAATATTTCAGCCTTTGCTTCCTCCTGATTGTCCAAAACAAATTATTAAAATTATATGCTAATTTAGCCTGGATTTGAAGGGCCTTTACTCTAATTATCAACTGTCAAAAATTAGACATGTTGTTAACTTTAAGGTAAGTTTTTTAAGCAATAATTTTAGAATTTTTTGTCTTGCAAAAAATGTTTGCCTATACTACTGATTCTCCTCTTGCATAATCCAGGAAATTTAGATATGCCTTTAAGCTGTGTTAGGCACCATGCCCCACCTGTATAACACCCACAATTAGAATGAAAACCGCTGGAAAAAGATTGAAAAGTCAAAAGTCTTTGTAGGTATGTTTAGTTTCATATTCTAATTAAATATTTTGGGACTATGAATTTACTTTTATATTTTTTTTGCTGTTTTGCAATATGTAATTGTCATGAATCACCCAGGGGCCATATTGGATTTGGCGTGAACTATGCTGGGGCCATCTTGAGACTGGCAGCAGTGGCCTATATTGGGACTGGACTGTTATATACCAATCGCCACCATCTGTATATTGTGTTATGGGGGATAATATGTTAGTGTTATATTGTATATTGTATTGGGGAGTGATAGTTATGTTTTAATTAGTCAACCCTCCCCCATTGTATAAACTCTCAGTCAGGAGTTGGCCATATGGTCTTTAGAGTAAACACTTGAAGTGATAGCAAGGCCAGAACAAAGAGATTTGCCAGACATTGAGGCACCATAACCCCAGGGGGTCTACAGGGATTCTCACTCAGATAATCAGGGCAAATTCCAGAGGACAGGTAGATGTTTCTCCCTTGAGAGCCAGGCAGCAACTGAATTAGGTAGCCACACCTAGTGGGCGGCCCAGGGGAGGGGTCTGGAAGTTCCCAGAGCTTACCTCTAGTCCATTGGCTAGAGGTAATAAAGTTACTCTGGAGATTACTGCATTGGCCAAGAGGAAGATAAGGGTTGGACAAAGGGGTAGCCACTCCCTGTACTGGTTTTGTGAGTTGTGTAAATACTTGTGTAAAAATAAAGAAGTTGTTCATAATTTTCATCAAGACGTGGTGTGTAGATGTATTATTTACCCGGGGACATATGCTTGCAGTAAGATTCATCAGACTTACTGTCAATATTGCTCAGTCTAACCCAAGGGCTGAGACCTAATGTTCCTGTAATCAAAAAGGCTCCAAGGTCCAGAGTAACCCAAATCAAGTCAGCAGACCCCAGCTAGAGAGTGGGTCGTGATAGTAATGATTTATAGTTAATCTTTATATCTGGAGATCATTCCATTTTAATAATGTTGTTTGTATGGGTAGATGCTTGTATACATGTTAGTATACATAGTAGGAATAGCCCTGCTATGTTGTAACCCTTGATAAAAAAAAATTTTTTTACGTTAGTGGTAAATTATTTATTCTTTACTGAAAATAAATATAAGCTTATTATGTGAATACATGTGGGATTATTTAAAACAATATATGATAATATCAACATATATTTTAAATATTCCAATAATCAGAATGTTTCTAATTTCCAACTATTAAACCAAATTACTGGATAAATATAAGAATACATTTAAATACCATTATTATTTTGTCATCAGGTGAATAAACACAATTTTAATTGCCTGAATAGTGTGCATGTGCAAACAATTCCAAAATAGCCATTTGTGCAGTTAATTAGTAGCACAAATTGTTTTAGAGCAATTGGAAGTATTCCATTCTTCTGTACAGTGCATTATGGGTGTAATTAAAATAAATGTATTTATGCTGTAAAGTAACATTGCTAATTGTATAATTTCTCTAGTGTTTTGTTCCTGGCACAGAGAAATTACTTATTTTTCATGTAGCGATTTTAATATTTTTTTCTTAATTTCTGAATTGAAAAAAAGGATAAGTCTGTTTTGAATTATGGACAGATATGTACACTTTTGTGTATTATGGAGATTCTGATAAGACATATGCAGTATTTCTTTCTCCTGATCTTTTGTCTACATATAGATCTGTATTTGTTTCATTTTGAGTCAGAAATACATTGTTAAAAGTAAGACATATTACAGTCCCCTACCACATAATAATGTCCTAAAAATAATAGTTATACCTCCAGGGAATGCACCCATTTTATTTCTCCCTTAAAGATGAACATAAGATATAATTGCAAAGTATACCAGTTGCAAAGATAAATAGAAAAGAGCAACTTATACATGATACTTTGCTAATGTGTTGTATTTGAAAAGCACATATGGTTATATTAAGGGCCCTATTAAATTTAAAACCACCTGCGAGCTCAAAATTTGTAGTTACAGGGCGATTAAATTAGACAAGCCCGCAACATACGTGGCCCACATTCAAATCCGTAAACCATGCTTCCACAGTTCCATTTGCGGCCGTGAACATGATCAATTAGTCAAGCCCATGGTTAAGGGTTTAGATGGAGCCAAAAGAGATCTTTATCATTACATCACTAAAACATGGAGAATAAATTTCAATCACCTACGGTTTTGAAGTCTGAGTTGCGACTGGACCCGCATTACAGAAATGATGCAATATGAAATAGTCAATAAATATAATATTCTAGTCCATGCGAGTTCTATTATATGTGTTATATGTATATGTATTGCCGGGATCGATATAACAAGGAAATGAAACATAAAATCAATTATTTTTTATCGCTGATTTGTGGGCCTGAGAATAACGAGCTAATAATATTAATACTTTACATCAATTTCCCTTTAATGTAAAATACAGTATTGTGTTGATATTTTCTTTTACAGTGCTACAGGCAGGACTTTAACCCCCTTGCGGGTCCTCTCTAGTGCCCGTAGGATTTTTGCCGTTTTTGGGTTTGAACGCCAGTGCGTCCTTGGGGATTCGTAAGAATTTAATAGCGATTTGCAATAGTAACATTTACGGGCTTGACAGATCAAAGGCTTAGCTGAGACTGAGTTCAGATGTTGAAAGCCGTAGGGTTTTTCCACCTGTAAAAACTTAGCTTTTAGTTATATACCAAATAAAATGTTATAACAGGTATAATCTAATTTGCACAAATAAAACATGATGATTTAAACTCCATTATATACAAAAAATGTGTACTTAGCTGTCTACTGGAGATCAGCCCATAATGGTCAGTGCAGCACTTGGGACTTCAGTGATCCTCAAAATTGTGGTAGATGTTATGAGAGCCAGAGATCACACACACTAAAATATACCCCTCATATACATATAGCGGTATTGGCCTATCTGTAATAGGTACTGTACTTGTAGGGCCCACTATTTATAAACTGACTCTCTTCCAACATCAATAGGTATCCAGACATGCAAGGGTTACACACATATCAATGAGTCCCTAATATGTATATAGTGGTGTTGCCCTGACATAGGGCCCAATTCAATTGCAAGCCCGCAACTCGATCGTTGTAGGTCTTATGTCTGCGGGTGTGTTGCGGGCTCCCATTTGTCTCAGATTCCGGAGCTATTCAACTGCTCAAGCCCGCAAGTTACTGGCCCTAAACCATGCACTGGTTCATAGCATTTCAGGGCGGGAACGTGATCAATTAAGCAAGCCCGTAACCTCCCATTTCGAATCAGCCAATAGACAATTACACCATCTAGATTACGGCAGTAACACATGGAGGTTACACGTCAATCAATTAGGTTCGGGGGTCCGATATGCGATCAGACTCGCAAACCCGCAAAATAAAGAATTATGAAAATGAATGCCAATACTGTTCTAGTCCATATGGGTGGTCTGATATGTATTAACTCATTAAAACCCGACATCGATTTACCGAAATGACACAAAGAAATAAATGTTATATATTGCCGATGTGAAGGCATGAGACTGTTGTGCAATTAATTCTAATGTCTGTCATCGATTTGCCCGTTATTTACAGTGCAGTAGTGATTTTTTATTTACATTTACAGTGCTACGAATAGGTGTTTAACCCCCTTGCGGGTCCTCTCTAGCACATTTTTTTCCTCTTTCATTTGCCATTTACAGGTGTGGAAATATTTGTGGGCTTGGGGAATTGGAGCAATTGAATAGCGTTTTGCGATTTTGGCGATCGTAAGTCTTGTGAAAGTGAAAGCTTCGGGAGGCTGTAAGTTACGGGTTTAACCATCAAAAAGTTTTCAAGGCCATAACTTGTAACCCGTTTGGAGCCCGCAAAAAGATGCCAATTGAATAGCAAATTAACTTACGACCTCACTTACGGGCTCCAGTAACATGCAAATCGGGCTCTTAGTTAGATACTACACTTGCTGGACCCGCTATGTATCCTCTATCTAATAGTATAATCACTCACTGTACTGATTCTTAGTGATCCAACAGGCATAGAGGGTGCAAAATCACTGAATCTCCAGCAGCACAGCATCTAACATCATAACAAGGCACCGTCTAGTGCCTTCCAGACATGCAAGGGTTACACACACATATATCAATGAGTACCTAATATAAATATAGCGTTGTTGCCCTGACTTAGGGCCTCATTCAATTGCAAGGCTGCAACTCATGGTATACAGGTCTTATGTCTGCGGGCTTGCTGCGGGCTTGAACTCTGCTACAAAATTGCCATTTACAGGTGTGAAAACATTTGCGGGCTTGCAGAATTGTAGCATTTGAATAGTGATTTGCGATTTTAGAGATTGTAACTCTTAAGGATGTGAAAGATCAAATGCTTAGATGTGTAAGTTACGGTTTTAACAATCGCAGGAATTTTCAGCCCGTAACCCATAGACCGTTTGCAGCTCGCAAAAAGACACCTGCTGAATAGCAAATTAGTTTACAGACTCTATTACGGGCTTCCTTAAGCTACAATTTCTAAATTGAATGAGGCCCTTAGTTAGTTGCTATACTTGCAGGACCCTCTATTTATCTTCTATCTGATATTATATTAACTCACTGTACGTGTTTTATTTGTACAAATTTGGTTATACCTGCTATAATATTTCAATGGTATATAACTAAAAGCTAAGTTTTATTGTAGCATTTCTTAACTAAGGGCTTATGATATTATCTATATTGGCCACTTTATGTCTGTCCTTTTTTTCTCTATGATATGAGAGCTTGCTACATATTTGTTGATGGCCGTTTTGTGATTTGAGTGTGATTACCATTTCTAACTCTCAATACCTAGTATAACCATATGTGCTTTCAGGTTTAAATAACCATATCTGGGAATACGGGATGACCAGAGAGTGGAAGTGTTAATCACAACACATTAGCAAAGTATAATTTATAAGTTGATCTTTTCTCTTTTTGGCTATATATAGAAATACATTGTTCCAGATCCCTCCCTGAACTGAGATGACCTGTAATGGTCTCATGATTAATGCAGCAGTCAAAAATAGTGAACGCTGCATCAAATGCAGACATCAGACAGACATTATACAGAATATGTAGCAACTCATTCCTGCGGATATACATTCTAGTCTAGAATGGTAGGTGGTTGCATGAACTTGATGTAAAGAGCCCAGTGCTTTATCAGAGATGTATTTATGTTTCATGCTTCCCTACATAGGTCCTCATTCAATTGCGATTTGGCCAGTTGAATAGGGCTCTAAATTAGCACATCACATTTTTTTAAAGAAGTTTTTAGTTAGTGAATACCTTGCTTTTGGATAGATTTATTACTAACTAAAAACTTTAAAAAAAAAGTATGTTATGTGCTTATTTCGAGCCCTTTTCAATTGGCTAAATTGCAATTGAATGAGGGCCATAGAGGTTTGTGCACTCACTACACCAGAGTTACACCTCCTCCCTTTCCCTTTTTATGATCCCATTCTAAGTTTACCTCACACATCACATATATAGTTGTGAGCATGCGAGTTGTTGCTAACGCTTGCGGGCTCGCGAAGCGAGGGCAGTGGGCGAGGGCCTCAGTTGCTGGCATGGAGTGCCGAAGGCGCTCCATGCCAGCAAATGCGACCCTCGCAAACTTCACGTCGCAACGCAAACAACACGACACACCAATTACGACACTCGCTAAATTTTACGAGCAACGCAAACAACATACGACACAGGTTAACACACATTACGGCCTCGCAACACTCGGACGCAACTCGCGAACATTACAAAATTCAAAATACAATACATACACACAGCACATACATAAAAAGCTTACCTACAGCAAGAGGTAGCATCCAGGACCTCAAAAATGCAACTTACACCTTCATTTCACTCAAAATAAAAGAGTTTAGACACTAAACAATTTGCTAAGCGACAAAACGAAAACGAGGCTACACACGCAAACACCATACGACACACGTTACCAGACATTACGACCTCGCAAACATCGGACGCAACACGCCGACATACAAACATTTAAAACACAATAAATACACACAACACACACATAAAAAGCTTACCTACAGCAAGAGGAACCATCCAGCACCTCAAAAAAACAAGTTACACCTTCATTTGAAAAAAAATAAAACACTTTAGACACTAATAAAATCGCTAAGCGAGAGAAAAAATGTCCGACGAACAAAATGAAAACGAGGCTTCAGCACTCTCAACACGTAAAACACCACAACACACTCGCAAAACACCACACGAAACTCGAAAAACACCACGAAGCACCTACGTATAATCCGCAAAGTGGCATACCACAGATAACCCGCCATTTTACGCCAATGCGGAAGTACACGATTATGCTAACGGTTTGGTCTCGCGCACGCACACTATTACACTGCACACATTCATCACGCTTACACAGCAGCTCCACACCACTAATGCTGCAGCAACATCAAAACACATTGACAGCTCTTCAACACAATGCTTCAAAATACGTAAAGTATATTCATTTATTAATGTATTATATATTTCATTATTACACACCAAACAGCATTAGCTACCTTACAATTCGCTAGTATGTATAGAATAGCCTGACCAGATATCCTATTTTCAGTGGACAAGCCACTGACTGAGATCTTTACCCCTTGTAAAATGTTTACCTTGAAATATTCACAGGTTAAGCAGTCACAGACTGTGTCTCAAGAGCATGCTACTAAGATAGCTAATACATTGAATACTATAGACACATTGGCCCTCATTCAATTGCAATTTAGCCAATTGAATAGGGCTCTAAATAAGCACATAACATTTTTTTAAATAAGTTTTTAGTTAGTAACTATCTATACAAAAGCAATGTTTTCACTAACTAAAAACTTCTTTAAAAAAAATATGCTATGTGCTTATTTAGAGTCCTATTCAATTGGCCAAATCACAATTGAATGATACTTATTATATGCATGAGCTCCAAGGGACAGACTTTTACATTGACTGTATGGGAGGTTTTAGTGATTAAAAACATTTAAGTAAATAAAACTATGTTTAAATATATAAATTAACGCACACTGTAGGTAGTTTAGAATATAAAAAACTGGGAACCCACCATGTTCCTTTAAGCTGATAACTTTTTAGATTGTGTTATCTTTGTTGTTGTTAAGTTGTTCAGTCATGTCTCTGTTACCATATGGACCTCAGCTCGCCAGGCACATCTTGTGTCTGGTTGCGCTAATCCATAAGGTTTCATGGCAAAGATACTGGAGTGAGTTGCCAGTTCCATTTCCAGTGGATTGCGATTTGTCTGACCCCACTGCGGTGACCCTAAATGGTATAGCTCAAAGCTTTATTGAGATACAAGATAGCGATCCAGCAGGGGCGTGTTATCGTAGCGATACACAAAATTATGATAAAAAATATTACAGAATCCGGCATTGCTTTCCTTCCATCACCAAGTTCACATGCACAGCTTATATATCTCTACAGATGTTCTGCTTTTACTACACTGATCAAATGAGTCCACAACAAATGTAAATCATGCTGTAGAGCCCTGCAATATATTGAAGAAATAGTCACATACTCTCAAAGGATATTGCGGACCTTCATCCCAATAGTCCAATAATTGATTGTGATTGTGAATGATGAGACTATTGTATATAAAATCTATAATGAACCCTATTTTACATTTCCAGCAGATCAACTCATAGGCTGTAACAAAAAAGAGAAAACACTCCAATGCCCTATTGTGAGCCGTCAGGCCATTAGGCTGGCCCTTTTTAGCATTTAGGAACTTGTTGTCACAATTCATACTAGAGAACTTTGAAGGCTCCCAATAGGGCACTGGAGAATTTTCTCTTTATGTTCTCAAAATGAATTATAGTCAGGATGACGCATGATATTTGGAAAACAGATGTGACAGTGACTGTCTTTATGAAGAGAGAAGTCTGTGCTGTCTGCATATTTGTAATGACTGTGTTTATTTGTAATGTAATTTGTTTCACATGGTTGTATTAAATTTGTAGCAAAGGCAGAATCAAAAAGAAAAGTGTGAGCTGATTTGGTTCAATACCAAACTTTCAGCCTTATTAAATTGTAATTTGGCCAAATGAATAGGGCTCTATATAAGGATAGAGCATATTTTTTTACAGAAGTTTTTATTTATTGAAGACCGTGCTTTTGGATAGAAGTTCACTAACTACAAAACTCTGTAAAAAAGATATGCTCTGTGCTTATATAGAGCCCTTTACATTTGGCTGAATCACAATTTAATAAGGTTGTTTATTTGCTGTCATAAACAGATTTGTTTCTGAAGATTGAGTCCTGAGGAATGTCTGATGGATAAGTGAAGTGCATTTCGAATTTAGGAGGCTGCTGGTGAATCAGGGTGAGTATAACAAACATGCTGTAAAATAAAATAACCAACTTTCTATACATTTAGAAAACTATTTTGCTTCATAAAATGAATATCTTTTTGCTTCACTTTTTTCATGGATTGATGAAAGTTTATGAAAGGTGAAACACCACTCCTTTCCAAAAATACACAATAAATATTTAAAGAGACACTGCTGTACTATACTTACAGTATGATGTTTTTTAAGAACTAAACTTTTCTTGAAAAGGTTTTCTAAAGTGCAAAATAGATTACTGTTGCTCCTGCACTTGCACCATTGACAGCAACATTTCCTCTCAGCTTTCAATGCTCTTGTAGAATCAGACAAACAAACAAAAACTGCATCTATCACAACATACAAAACATACAAAAAATTGTAGGCAACTGACAATTAAATTACAATGACCATTAAAATGCCTAGCTCTTAAAAACATTTTTTTCTAATTAGAAGAGTGCCTTGCAAAAGTATTCACCCCCTTGACATTTTACCCATTTTGTTACATTACAGCCTTAAGTTCAATGTTTTGTTAATCTGAATTTTATGTGATGGATCAGAACACAATAGTCTAAGTTGGTGAAGTGAAAGGAGAAAAATATATACATAAAACTATTTTTTAGAAATAGAAAACAGAAAATTGGCATGTGCGCATGTATTCACCCCCTCTGTTATGAAGCCCATAAAAAGCTCTGGTGCAACCAATTACCTTCAGAAGTCACATAATTAGTGAAATGATGTCCACCTGTGTGCAATCTAAGTGTCACATAATCTGTCATTACATATACACACCTTCTTGTAAAGGCCCCAGAGGCTGCAACACCTAAGCAAGAGGCACCACTAACCAAACACTGCCATGAAGACCAAGGAACTCTCCAAACAAGTAAGGGACAATGTTGTTGAGAAGTACAAGTCAGGGTTAGGTTATCAAAAAATATCCAAATATTTGATGATCCCCAGGAGCACCTTCAAATCTATCATAATCAAATGAAAAGAACATGGCACAACAGCAAACCTGCCAAGAGACGGCCACCCACCAAAACTTACGGACCGGGCAAGGAGGGCATTAATCAGAGAGGCGGCACAGAGACCTAACGCATCACATCACCCAAAGAACACCATCCCCACACTGAAACATGGTGGTGGCAGCATCATGCTGTGAGGAAGTTTTTCAGCAGCCGGGACTGGGAAACTGGTCAGAGTTGAGGGAAAGATGGATGGTGCTAAATACAGGGATATGATTGAGCAAAACCTGTACCACTCTGTGCGTGATTTGAGGCTAGGATGGAGGTTCACCTTCCAGCAGGATAATGACCCCAAACACAATGCTACAGCAACACTTGAGTGGTTTAAGGGGAAATATGTAAATGTGTTGGAATGGCCTAGTCAAAGCCCAGACCTTAATCTAATAGAAAATCTGTGGTGAGACTTAAAGATTGCTGTTCACAAGCGCAAACCATCCAACTTGAAGGAGCTGGAGCAGTTTTGCAAGGAGGAATGGGCAAAAATCATAGTGGTAAGATGTGACAAGCTCATAGAGACTTATCCAAAGGGACTTAGAGCTGTGATTGCCACAAGACTTTGACTTTATGGGGGTGAATAGTTATGCACATTGACTTTTTCTGTTATTTTGTCCTATTTGTTGTTTGCTTCACAATAAAAAAAAAAAAAAAACATCTTAAAAGTTGTGGGCATGTTCTGTAAATGAAATGATGCAAATCCTCAAACAATCCATGTTAATTCCAGGTTGTGAGGCAACAAAACACAAAAAATGCCAAGGGGGTGAATACTTTTGCAAGGCACTGTACTATAAATTATGTGTATTAAGTATATTAATATGCATACTTTAATTATTTGTATCCATGTACTATCTTCATTGCTATTACTCCAGTTTGTGCTTGTACAAATCAGCAAATCCTTTTTATTATACTTTGATGTTTTTAAAGACTTCGGAATAGTAATTAATTTTTAATCTATATTCCATCCTTTTACATAACTTAAATTATTGAAACTACTTTTACATTGCCTTGGATTAAATAAATGTCTTCTTGTACATTTTATTATATATTGCATTAGCAATTTTTAAGTTAGGAGATCATTCCTTTGCAATCCGCACACTTTTTTTTTTTTTCTAGTATCAAGTATTATTTTCCAAGTTAATACTTGTGAAAAAAGTTGCATTAGGCAAAACAAAGATTACTTATAAACTTTAGTTTCATAAACCCCCTCCCTTGTATATACAGTATCTCACAAAAGTGAGTACACCCCTCACATTTTTGTAAATATTTTGTAAATATAACACTAAAGAAATGACACTCTGCTACAATGTAAAGTTGTAAGTGTACAGCCTGTATAATAGTGTCCCCTCAAAATAACTCAACACACAGCCATTATTTTATCATTTCTAAACCATTGGCAACAAAAGTGAGTACACCCCTAAGCGGAAATATCCACATTTGGCCCAAAGTGTCAATGCAGCCCAGTCTCCGAAGGGAGGGGATCATGCTCTGCTTCAGTATGTCTCAGTACATGTTGGCATTCATGGTTCCCTCAAGGAATTTCCCAGGGCCGGCAGCACTCATGCAGGCCCAGACCATGACACTCCCACTACAAATTAACTTTTGATTTGAGACAAAGAAGGGAGATAGGAGGAGCTGCAAGAGGAGGTTAAGGGTACAAAAATCTGAATGACCTAGGGTGGCATAAAATCTAACTACCAAGAGAATAAAATAGTTTTTGGGCACTCCTGGTTATTTAAGCTTAAAACTTAACTTTTATGTCTATATAAGTGACAAGAAAAAAGAAATAGGAAACTACTTTTGGTTCACAAAATAATAAAAATATAAACTTTTACAAAGAGAAGGTAACAGTGCTCAATGCCAATCAGAATCTGCAAAGTCAAGCAAAATATTAGCATGTGTTAAAATGGGTATAGAAGCAAGGGAAGCAAATATAATTCTCCCACTATACAAATCCATAGTACGCCCTCATTTGGAATATGGAGTACAATTTTGGTCACCACTTCATAAAAATGACATTTTAGAGCCTGAAAAGGTACAGAGGAGGGACCCAATACTAATAAGGGGAATGAAGAAAGACTAACCAAATTAAACTTATGTTGCATAGAAGAAAGGCGTCTAGGAGGAGATATGATTACCTTATATAAATATATCCAGGGTCAGTATAAAGATTTGTCAAAGGAGCTTTTTGTGCCAAAAGGTTTTCAACTGACAAGAGATCATCCTTTGAGATTAGAAGTAAAAAGATTTCACCTTTAAAGAAAGAAAAGGGTTCTTCACAGTAAGGGTGTTTAATCTGTGGAATTATATTATAATTATATTATATTTTCCCTGTTGAGACAATTGGCAAAGTTTCACTGTTTTTTTGTTTTTTTTCTGTTTGCCTTCCTCTGGATCAATTAACAATCCACATATTGCAGATCAGAGGAGATCTAAAAAGGTTGAACTTGATGGACCAAAAGTATTTTTTCAACCTCAATTACTATACAACAATGTAAAAGGACATACTGATCCTTACCTTTGCAAGTGCTTATTTCTAAGAATCCAATACTGCGTAAATAAACCTTATTTTAAATAATATTTACATGTATTATTATAGAATTTTGGTATTGAGATGCAGCCAATAAGTTTATTACCAAATATCAACCCTATTGAACAAAGAAAACTAAAAATAAATTGCTATTACTCAATATATGTTACTAGCGAATTGCCCGTCAAAAAATGACGGCAATGAAATTGTAAGTTAGCTAATGCTGTTTGGTGTGTAATAATGAAATATATAATACATTAATAAATGAATATACTTTACCTATTTTGAAGCATTGTGTTGAAGAGCTGGCAATCTCTTTTGATGTTGCTGCAGCATTAGTGGTGTGGAGCTGCTGTGTAAGCGTGCTGAATGTGTGCAATGTATTAGTGTGTGTGCGCGAGACCAACACGTTAGCATAGTTGTGTATTTCCTCATTGGCGTAAAATGGCGGGTAATGTGTGGTATGCGTTTTAAAGGAATATCCGTAGTTCGTTTGTGTTGTTTTGCGAGTTTCTTGTGGTGTTTTGCGTGTTTAGAGGGCTGTAGCCTCGTTTTCGTTTTGTTCGGCGGCCATTTTTACTCTCGCTTAGCGAATTTTTTAGTGTTCAAACTCTTTTATTTTTTAGTTAAATGAAGGTGTAAGTTGTTTTTTTGAGGTCCTGGATGCTACCTCTTGCTGTAGGTAAGCTTTGCAACATTATACGTGCTGCAAAATAGAACGCTATACATCATAATATAATAATTACAAAATAGAGCTCAATCCTAAATGTAAACAAGCGTTTATTTAAAAATGAGTGAGATATTTGATGTTGATTCGTATGGGTTTTGAACTTGATGAATTTGTCGAAGAGCTTAATCATATCCAAATGCCGCTAATTGTGTAATTTTATTAAGTGCCAGGGATTTTCTACAAGCAACAGACAATTCATAACATTTCTAAAATCTTGAAATCTGCTCTTAAATTCCTTGGATAAGGCAGACAAATAATTGAAATAGTTTCATTTAGGTAAAATAATAATAAAAAGAGCAGTGGGGTCCAGTAAGATAGATGTACCTATCTTTAGTTAATATATCTCAATCTAAAGCTTTCACAGATCCGTTTGTGGTCAAATATCTTTATGCATATGATAGAGCTAGTTATGCCTTTACAATTTTAATGATACAATTAAATTCTGTAGTTACAATAATCTAGCAGTTACCTAAAAATACCAAATAAAATATGCATTTCACATGCATGGGAATACATAATTTATTTTTTAGATAACAACTGAGGTCAGAAGAAATTTTGACTTGATATAATGGTTTCGAGCAACGTTTTTACTATTCTTAGGCCCCTATTCAATTGGGCAATTGTTAGTTACTGGAGCCCATAATGTAGCCTGTAAACTAATTTGATTTCAATTGGCATCTTTTATCTACTCGCTAACGATTTGCGATTTACAGGCTGAAAAGCACTGCGGTTGTCAAACTCGTAACTCTGACCTACAGTATGCAAGCCTTTGATTTTTCAAGCCTGTAAATTTAACAATTGCAAATCGATATTCAATTGCTACAATTGCTCAAGCCCGTAATTGTTTTTACACCCGTAAATGACTAATGTAGAAGAAAACATACGAGTACCAGATAAGACTCGCAAGGGGGTTTAACCCCTTTCCGCAGCAATGTTAATGCAAATAAAAAATCAATACTGCACTTTAAACGATAGGGAAAACAATGAAAGACATTAGAATTAATGGCACAACAGTCCAGACTCATGCTCGCAAATCTGCAATAACATTTTCTTTTTCTATATTTCATTTCCGTGTTGTATCAATCTCGGTAATCAAGAAGTTAATACATCAGACCTCATGGACTATAATATTTCCTTCATTAATTTGTATTATTTTGTACATTACCGGATTGCGGTTCTGATCGCATATCGGACTTCTAAAAGCTAATAGATTGATGTTTAGCCTCCATGTTTTACTGATGTCATGAGGACCGTCTTATTTATTATTGGATGTTTCTAAATGGGTAGTTATGGCCTTGCTTAATTTATCATGATCATGCTTTGAAATTCTACTTAGGGGTGCATGGTTTACGGTTTAGGCTTTTGGCTAGGTAGCTGCGGGCTTTTTTCCTGATTACTTATGATCTTGGTTAGACTCAATTTCTTCAAACAATTTCTGTTTTCCTTGTGCAGTGGCTCCTTTAACTCTTTTAATTACTCAGTTTTTCTGTGCGATACAAGTGTTATGATGATGATATGTGTTTGTGTAACATGCGCTCGCTGCCCTCCCATAGCAAATATAAATAATATGGCCCACCATTAAATGCATTTAATAAACAAGTAACAGCTTGGCGTGTAGCTATGTAGTTAAAATGGCTGTTATGGGGAAATGTCTGTGAATTGTTCACACAGTGAGAGCGATATACACACACAGAAAAGGAAAAAATTGTGTGTGCATACCTTGTACACACACTCGCAGGGGCTCCTCCATTTTATTTCCCAGGGGCTCCAAAAAGATAGATCTGACACTGCTAATCTTTCTCTTTTCTCTTCCCTACCCTAGCCCATTCTCTCTTCCTTGTCTTTCTGTTCCTTCCATTGTCTTTTGCTCTTTCCTTTCTCTCTCTCCCTTGTCTGTCTATTTCTCACTCTTTTGTCACTCCTCCTACTTTAAACATAGAAACATTGATTTGATAGCAGATAACTAAAAGGACCATCTAACTCGCCCACTCTATCAACCTAAAACTGTGGCTGATTAAGTCCTAAGATGGCCTTATGCTTATCCCAATTATGCTTAATTTCCATAACTGTGATTGAAGCTACCACTTCCACTTGAAGACTATTCCTATTATCTGTTACTCATTCTGTAAAGCACTACTTTATTTTATTTTTCTCTCTCAATGTCTACCGTTCTCTCTATACTCTCAATTTCTCTCTGTATTCATGTTATCTCTGCATTCTGCAGATTGTCCACACTTATATTTGCCTTTCTGTTATACAAATTTGTTAAAAATTAGAATTTGGAGAAGCGCACAAAAAAGGTAAATGTTATGCCCCGAAGGGCCCACCACTGAACTTTTGGTGATAATCATAGTTATTATTTTTGTAAATGTATTGATGTAAAGGTAGTACCCAGGCCTGTTTATTATCTAAATGCTGCATTTTGCCCAGGGTTTTTTATTAAACAGGATATGTGGGGGTTCACAGGAAAGGAGCCATGAAGTGAAGGGTACATAGTTGAGGGGGGCTGTAGAGGTCCCTTAGAACAAGAGAAGGCCCATGTCTCCAGAAGAGATATTTTCATTAGCGCCCCTACTGCGAAGCTTTCCTGTCAAGAGGAAGCCAGATAAATGACACTAATGTGATAATTACCATTACAGGGCTAGAGACATGAAGGAAGATGGTAATTGCTCATACTCTGGTAGACTTACAGTCTCTTCACCACAGGTGTCAGTTAATAGCACACTTGTCACCCTATGACACTATTGACAAACAGGCCTCCTTACATGAAAAGGACTGGGTTGGATATAAAAGTGCTATGCATCAATAACGATTCTTGTCTGTTTTGTATATGCATAAACACAGTGTGTATCATAAACACAGTGTGTATTTCATTCTGGCCTCCACATGGAAATACTTTTTGTTATTTTATTAAGCTGGCTAATATTCTGATGTTCTAGTCCTATTCTAAGGGACTTTTGCCTGTTCCTGTATCCTGAGGACTGGCTATTCCATATAATCACAGGGTATGAGATAAATCAAAGGTTGTCTACTTCATACTAAAAAAGTTAATTATCTGATATAATACATATGTAGAACCTCTTTTTTTTATTAAAAAAGCACAGTGAAAATAATTGACACATTACATACACTAAAAAATGTTCTACATATGTTTTATGCCAAATAATTTACCTTTTTACTATAAGTAGACACGTTTTATATTTTGTAAGTACAATATTTATGCATATATTAAAATAAGCCAGACTTACTTCACCATATTTCTTCTCCTTTTTGCCTTCTGCTCCAAATTATTTTTTGTCAAACTGATTTACTCTGCAGGAAGGTCTCTCAAAATCTTCAGGCACGCAGCTCATCATTCAACCATACTTGGACTGGTTAGAATAGAGAGATAATCTGTATTGCCTCAGATCACTGCTACCATTGGTGGTAGATAAGTACAGTTCCTTTGATATTCTAACACGTTTTGTTTATATTGTGTAGAGTGCACTAGTGTATGTTTTCTTTATACTTGTTGATCAGCCTGCCCTGGCTACTCTTGGAGGTACTCCTGTCCCGGAAGTAGAGTTAAATTACACCACTCAGGGCCAAAGTTTTTTTGTCTTTTTACACCCCCCCTCGAATTTTGTTTGGCACCTATGTCCATGTCTCACTAAAATAGAACTGTTACTTTATCAGTCTTCTCTTAGTTTCTTAACTTCATCTCCTTACCAGCCCCATCCTTAACTCCTTTGTTTTGATCCTTACATCTTTTATTCCCCTTAGACTGTAAGTTTGCAAACATTCAATTTTCTATGGTGCTTTGGAACAAAAGGACTTTTAGGTTGTAAGTTGAAAGACACAGCAATCCAATTTTGATGAGTCATGATGTTATATTGTCTTTAACCTTACTCCAACAATAACAATAAAATTATTGTATGATAAACACCACCACAAATGTTTAATTAGTAATATCTACATTCATAAGTGTGCATTATAATACTGAAATTGGGACCTTATGAAAGTCCCACTTTTACCATAATGTGTACAGCAGAATTTACCTATTATGATTATCATTATTATTAAAAATACTAGCGACTTGCCTGTGAAAAAATGACTGCAATAAAATTTGAAGCCTTGCAATGCTGTTTGCCACACAATGTGAGTCTTTTGGCCCTCTGAGCACCTTCGGCGCTCATTGCTATCCTCTCCCCTTGTGTACTTCAACTTTCCTTCTTTGCAATGATCACCTTTGTCACTTATCCCCAGCCCCACGAACCTTTGGCGCTCATTGCAAACCTTTCCTCCTGCCTACTGTACTGGCCACTCATTGCAGGGTTCATTAACCTGCAAGTTTTGTGCTTGAGAATGCCCTGTGTCTCTTTCCATCATCCCCTTCCCTTCCCTGTTTGTTTCTCCTCTGTGCGTCTACTGAATCTTTCCGTTGGTTTTATTAAGTCCTGCATAAGTCCTGCGTATCTGACCTTGTCCGTGCAAGTGTTAGTGTCTTTGCGGTTGTGTATTTTTTTTATGTTTTTCGTCCGTTTTTTTTCTCGATTAGGTGTTTTCCGAGTGACAAAACACGGCAAATTCTGCTTAAATTATTTTGCAACTTTAGACTCAGGCGTCCTGGCTCTCCCCCTGTGCTGTGTGTGAGTGTTCTTTATTTTTTTGTATTTTTTTTGTTGTCTTTCTTATTTTTCGATTTCCGTGGTTCGACCATACATTTGTATTTTTCCAAGTTCGTATTTTTTTTGCCCCTGAGATTCCGAGGTCGGATTTTTTCTTCCAAGTCCTGCGTTTCCTTAAGTGCTTGCACCCTAAGTAAGTCCTGTGTTCCTCAACTGCTTGCAGACAAAGTCCCGCGTGCTTCAATACCTCAACTGCTCGCCTCGCTTTACGAGGCTCGCAGGAGCTCCTTCAGCGATCTTTTTAGCCTAAGTCCCGCGTGTTTCGATGCCTCAACTGCTCACCTTGCTTTGCAAGGCTCCTGGAGCACCTTTGGTGCTCATTTCAGCCTACGTCCTGCTTGTTTCCATGCCTCAACTGCTAGCCTGCTAGGCTTCGATGCCTCAGTGGCTTGCCTCACTTCGCAAGGATTTCAGTTGCGGCCCTCTGGGCCGCAAACGGCTCGCCTTGCTTCGTGAGGCTTGCAAGCGTGACAACAAATTGCAGTTTGACAACTATTTTATGTGATTATGCTTTATTTACAAAGTACCAACATAGAACCCATTGCTTATCCAAACCTCTAATTTAGGGGAATGCAGTAAAAAAGCTGCAGCAGATTTTTCCCCCTAAGTTACAACCCTATGTTAAACTTAGCTCCCCTACATTAGGGCACTCAGCTCTGATCCATAAATCCTTGCTTTCTCAGTAAGAGATTTCAGTGTGGGTGGATACAAAACCAAGCTTTATGAATGAGAAACGGTTCTAGGTGCCAATAGTGTACAAGAATGTTAGGCCCTGGGGATTCCTTCCATTTAAATCCCCACTAGAAGGATTATTATTATTCCCGAGCATCCCCTACCACCAGTGCTAGGTCTACCTTTTTGGAGCCCCTAGGCAGCGAACTGGACGAGCCCCTGTGAGTGCGTGCAAAAGGTTTGCACATACTTATTTTTCCCTTCTCTGTGCATGCACTTCACTTTTAATAACATAGCTATTCATACACTCTACAAACTATTACTTGTTAATTAAAAGCATTTGATGTTGGGCCAGTCTGTGAACTGCAGTATTTTATTTTTAAGCCAGAAATTATTTTTAGGTTTTTCTAAGCTAATGTGTGCCCTTAACAGTAAAATGCCCCTAGGCAGCTGCCTAGTGAGCCTAAAGGGTAATCTGGCGAAGCCTATCCCCGCTCACTGACCTATAGCCCCATCTACTTAACCATGGGGTCTACACAGATCCAATGAAAAATAAAGTCAATCCCTGAAAGGGGGGTTCTTAAAGAACTCCCCTTGCACCTGAAATGTACTGCCCCATGCTGCCACCTATTAACCCCCTCATAAGTCATGGAGCCCAATCGGGTCTCACTGTCTACCTATTAAACCCTCCCATAAGCCAAGGAATCCCCATCAATACTCCCTGGCACTTATCATTAACTCCCATCCACAGTGCAAGTCCTTAAAGGATCTGTGCAATGAATTAACCCCTGCTGCGGGTCTTTAAATGACCCAGGGCATTTAAAAGGTTAGCTCCACCGTGGGGGTACTACAAGTACCAGTGGTGGCACCTAAAGTTAACCCCACATGCTGCAGGATCCTGATCTTGAACCCAGCAAGTACCCCTGCAGCACCTAAAATTAACCCCTATCACTCATGGCGGTGTATACAGACCTAAAGTAACCTCTAATTAACTCCATAAGTTCCATAAGGGTCTATATAGACCCTTATGGGACAGCAATTAACCCTAATATTAACACTATAAGTGCCATGAGGGTCCACCAGTCTAAGCACTCTTTTAAGGATCCCCATTGCAGTAGTTGGGGTTTCTGGGGCTGGGGTAGTTGGGCAGAGACAGTGTCCTGTCTCTTTAAGTGGTGCTTCTGCAGCTCACAGCAAAGATGTTTCAAGCCTTTATGAGTGATTTGTGGCACCCTTAAGTATTTCTTCAGTTTAGGGGGAGTTCTCTAGTTTGCGAGTGAGGGGAAATTTTGGAATTATATTGGGTTTGGGTGTCGGAATGTCAGAGAGTAACTCAGATTTATTGTCAGGGGAAAACTCAATGGAGATGTATGCCTTGCTTTTCAGCTGTGTCATGAAGTTCACTCAGAGAAGTGACTGAAAGCAGTTCGTTTGCAATGAGCATTAAGGGTATTAGAGACAAAAGGGAGCGCTTGTCTTGTTGGTTGTGCAGTGAGACAGCAGAACCCAAGCACAGGAGGTGTTCACGGTCTTGACTGAATCCCTGATGTAAGCAAATTGTTGGTAGATTCTCCTCATGGATTGATTGCAACTGTGGCAAGGGGGTGTGGTAACTTGTCTTCCTTACATGGTAATTTATCTTCCTTTCAGGACCTCCTTAAACAGGTCTAGGTAGGAGGGCTAAGAATCTTTACTTCCCTCCCACAATTGCTAAAGGAAGTGATGCATGGACAGGATGTGATGTAAATCACATCATCTTAACTAAGGGTATATAACATAAGGCCAGGCAGGAAATCGCCCTGTTGCTTCCTTTTCTTCCTTGGTGGATGTGATGTCGAACTTGCAGCAGTGAGCCATTACTAGATGTGAAGGCCTAACCGTGGGTGAGATCAAGCGTGTGGGGAAGGGGATTACTATATAGATAGATAGATTTAAAAAGGGTTGTTGCTCCGTGGGTCTGGGCTGTGTGTTTGTGATACATTTATAGTATTGTGTTGTTGCCTTTTAATAAATACCTTTTAATGTAGACGAACCTTGTGTAATATATATATATATTAATTTGGTGATACACCACAGGGGGGACTGACAGAACGGGATAAACAGTGGCAGCAGCATAAGCAAAGTCTTGGAGAGGAAATTAGAGCTTGAGAAGGTGATGACAGGTTAAGAGACATGTATGTTGTGCGTAGAAAGGCAGGGACAGATAGGGGAGTATCTGGAGATTAAATCTGATATATAGGAGGGTGCAGTGTTGTTAAGAGCTTTGTAAGTGAGTTTTAGGGTTTTGAACTTAATTCTTGTTGGTGTAGAAAGCCAGTGACGTTACTAGACTGGCAAAGTGGGGCAGTAGATGAGAAACAAGTGTTTATATATATAAACCTAGCAGATGCATTTATGATAGATAGGAGTGAGGCTGTGGTCTAAGGTGGAAATGATAAGGGCATGGATTAGGATTTTGGTTGTCTCTTGTGTGAGAAAAATATGTTGAGCCAGATAATGATTTTTGAATGGGTAGGGTCAAGTGGACATGCTGTTAGATGATTGGCTGAGAGGAGTGAAGGCAACTCATCCTCTGTGACTTGGGTGAAGAGCCTGAGTGAGGCCACAGAACTGGAAACTTTCATAAGTGGAGAATTTGCAGTACAGTGTTAAGCAATCTCTTGTCTAATTGAATTAGTTGTATTTTCTGCAATGTTTTTGGCTGAAATGATGATGGTTGAAGGGGTTTGAGGTGGGCAGAGGATGGAATAAAATTTTATTGTTTGGGTTAGATCTATAAAGTGGATATTAAGGATAATAAATATGTTTGTTTGAAAAAAAAAAGACAGTAATGTAGGATGAAAGAATTAATTTATGTGGAGGAGGTCTTCATAGTTGCAAGATTTCTTCCAGTGGTGTTCAGTGATGCTGGAGCACATTTGATGGTATCTTGTGCCACTGTAGTATCTGAACACATTTAGGGTAACGTATTGTGATGGGATATTGCACGGGATAGTGGTTATATTGAGAAGCAGCAATGTTAGGGCAGGAGAGTGTAAACATGCTGGGGTGTTGTCACTGTAGTGAGTTTTAAAGTTGCTGTTGTCTATCTTAAGGTATTGTGGATTGGCTGAAGTGTGTGATAATCCTGTTGGTCAGGTTCATAAATTCTTGATACTGTGTTTGGATTTAAACTCTAAGGTTTGCCAGTTTGTGATTATACCAGGAAATTAGGTGCTTATCAGCATGGCCATTTTCTTTCTCCATCATCAATTCAAATTGCTCAGCTATTTTATTTACAAAGTATTGCAACCAAGCCAAGCCTTCTAGATCAGGGGTGCCCAAGTTCCATCATCTCCAGAATCCCACACAGTCCTGGATTCTTTATGTCTCTGCTGTGCCCAGCTAAGTCAAATTCAGAACTGTGTGGGGCTCTCCCAACTTGCGTATCCCTGCTCTAGCAGAGGTTGTTTATCATGACTAACCTGGTTGATGTGCTGAGTTTGCTTTAGATATTCTTTGGTTCTCACATTTAATACAATTTCTCTAAAATAATCTTTATATTTAGAGCTTAGAAGCTGTCTTTAGATGTTATTGATTTGAGGTGCATTGTTCATACACATCAGCAGTTGTAACTAAGCCTACTGTATCTTCTAAATATTATTTTCTTATTATTTATTCTGTACTCTGCCCTCATTTTCTTCTAATTGTGATAACACAAGATATCTTAACTTGTAACTAGGGTAATTACTTTTGTTAAAAAAAGGAGAAAACTAGCATTTATTCTATGCAAAGAGGTGTGCATTAGTAAAAACAATAATAACCATTATAGAGCTACTTATCTTATACAGGTAGAAAATGCAAAACAACCACAATACACAATACATCAACATTTTACCTTCACAGCAATCCACAAGGCGTATTTTCTTCTATTTTAGCCTGAGGCAGAAACTCAGAGCTGCTAAATAACTGTGGTTTAAATAAACATTCCCATAGGAAAGTGCAGGTTTATGGATTTAACTCACTTTACTTATCTAGCTGCACACTGGATTTATATTGTTTGTAGAATACTGTCTTGGGTAAGATTTTGTATTTCTACTGCATTGATTCAGTTTTCATGACCTTTAAGTTGCCAAGATCAGAATAATTAATTGTGATTAATCAAGTAGATTTTTTTTAGAAGACATAAACTAAATATTGCAGGTTTTCTCCTGAACTGTAGACTAGAACTCTCCCATCTTCTTCAAACTGTGGTAGAATGTGCAGCTTATCCTTCCAGTCTGTGCAATAATTTGGCAGCTGCAAGGAGGTCTGGACAAACATTTCCCATTTTAAAAATGATGGTAGCAGCGCCTGCTTAAAGATGGGGAGCAAACCAGTGATTTTCCAGTATATGTTATTAATAAAAAAAAAATTTTTTTATATAAATTAAAAAAGTTGTTTATACTAATATTTACTATGTCAGAGCTGAACCGTAACAACAGCCTTTAACAGTCCCCTCTCTCTACTGTCAACAAAAACATTATAAATACTATATATCACTAAGTATCAGCTTTTTCAGATTCATTTTGAGTCAGCTATGTTGATGTCACTGAAAGTGATCTAACGTTCCTGTTCAGTTGTACTAAGCTTCTTCACACAGTTTTTACCTTATTTTGAAAAGAAAAAAAACATAAAAAATCAGGGTCAGACAAAATAATATTTTGATTGCAATATTTTTTAAAATTTAATGCATTGAACAGCTGTACATACTACAATATTTTAATTTCAATTAGGCACTCAATTTTTTAAATTAAGCAAGGTGGAGCTGTGGGCATAATACTTTCCTCTCGCTGCTCTTTTCACTGCATACCACCAGTCCTGTCCCTCCAATTCTCTTCTTTTGAAGTTCACATTATACGCCTTTTTTCACCAATCTCTTTGAGAGTAGATGTGATCTATCGCCCACCCTGTTAGTTTCTGGATCATTTTGCCCCCTGGCTCCCTCACTTTCTCTCCTCCAACACACCTTTACTCGTTCTTAGTGATTTTAACATTGCCACTGACACTCCCCTACAGCCACAAAAGTACTTTCCCTTACCCCTTCCCTTGGCCTCTCACAATGTACAGAATCTCCAGCTTGCTGTAATGGACACTCCCTTAAACGTATTTTTATCAATCTCTGCACAACCTCCAACCTTATCATCACCCCACCCCTCTATCTGACTACAACCTCCGAACCTGCAACCTCATCACACCTCCTACACACTGTCCCTCTTCCCTTCCTGTCTCCAAAACCAACAACAATCATTCTTAGTCCCATTACCACCTTTATCTGCCCTGACAATGCCATCTGACAATACAAAAGGACTCACTTCCCACTCTTTACACCCTTGCCTCCATAACCACATGCACATACCCTAACTCTCATCCCCAACCATGGCACACTACACAAACATTCTACATACACATGTGTTCCCACACTGCTAAGCAAATATGGAGGACATCTTGCACTTCTGCCAACTTCCTCCATTACAAGTTTATTTTCAACTCCTACTTCTCTGCCCTCAATCTTGCCGAAAAGTATTACTTCTCATTGTTAAAATCAAATATTTCCTCCAACCCCATTAAAAACTCTGCTGTTCCACCCCCACAACCTGCCCCTTCCTGTCTCACAGCTGTTGACTTTGACACCCACTTTAAAAATAAAATTGAAAACATCTAAATCTAACTATCCTCTCAATGTGGCACTAGCACACAATCCTGTTAACAACCCGACCACACCTGGGCTTTAGCCTTGTCCTCACATATATATTCAATATTTTCCTTAACAAGTTTCTGTCATCTTTAAAACATGCCATAATTACACCCATTCTTAAAAAATCCATATCTGACCCAGCTTCTCCATCTAACTATTGCCCTATCTTTCTACTTCTCCTGTCTTCAAAACTGCTTCAGCGACTTGTTTAAATTGTCTTACTCAATTTATTTTCTCTAACTTCCTCCTTGACCCCTTCCAATCTGGCTTGCGACCAGAGAAACAGCTCTCACTAATTTCAGTAATGACTCTACTACTGCACATCTCTCCTGGCTGCCTCCCCATCACCAATCTCTCTCCACTCCAATTCACATTTAACATTGCTAAAATATGTCAATATCTTACACAAGACACAACTAAAATTCAAATCTACTCTCTCATCATATCTTACCTCGACTACTGCAACTCTCTCTTTGCTGGCCTCCCCATCACAAATCTCTCTCCACTCTAATCCATAATAAACCTTCAGCCTTAAAATATAAAAAACATCTATCACCCTTCTATACCTCACCCAAATCTTTAGATTTTAAGTTTGTGAGTTTCCAATCTTGCTTTAAGGAAAGCTCTGTGTATGTTTAATTTTAAGATCAAAGACAAGGCCCTCTATTCTTTTGCATTTTGTTAATTTTCTTTTTGACTTCAACTTACCGCAGTATAGTTCTATGGAATATGTTGGCATAATAATTTTGTTGAAAAGTGATGATCATGAGTGGAAAGAACTAGCTTTACAAAATGACTTTATGCCTGACTCATCTGTGAGATGCCTTATTATGTTGACATGGTATCCTTATCTTTTCATTTATGTGACACAGTGGATGTTCCAAACATGGTTTGATTTAAAACTAAGTAGTTAATTTGCCTACATAAACATTATGGTTTGCCATTTTGAGCTGTCAGTTAGCTTTTCTATTCCACCCGCAAATAGAGATTCATATATTTTTGATAATGAGAAGTTATTGCCATTAAATACTGATTAGCCTTTGAGTCACTGGGTACATAAAAAAAATCAAGTTAGTATGCCTAGTCTTTTTTGTGCAGGCGACTGCATTAAAGAATATGGACAATGTCTCTGGGCTATTTACAGTGTTTCTTACACAGTAAATAATAATACATTTTCAAAATAATTATACTGAATTTTACTGTTTAAAATTGATATATGTACCTGTTCATTGTCCTTTTAAATTAATTTATATTAACTTTGTCTAAAATTCTACGCATATAAAAATGTACAGTACAGTGTGTTGTATGTTAAGATTTATTTTCTCACCAGATCAGTATGCATTTCATATATATATATATATATATATATATATATATATATATATGAAGTATAATACTGTATGGGTTGTAGTCCATAAATCATAATATTTTTAATCAACTGTGCAAAAATTAATGTGGTATAAAGTGATTATTGATTTTAATTAGCCATAACCCTTTCATTCACTGAATAATGTGTGAGACAGTGATGCATCAGTAACATTTATATAAATGATCTGGAATAATATAATATCAGTGTGTAAATTATCGGTATGGGAGTTGTTGAGATGCATACAGAAAGATAAATGGCCACATTTATCTATCTATCTATCTATCTATCTATCTATCTATCTATCTATCTATCTATCTATCTATCTATCTATATATATATATATATATATATATATATCTATATATATATATATATATATATATATCTATATATATATACTGTATATATATACATACATACAACCACATGGTTGTGTGAAATTCTTCCATGATGAGCTATTATGTAGGCTAATTTCTGCAATACAAAACAGACGTTAATGGATTACTCTTTTGGTTGAGGTTATCTTATCATTTTTCATGGTAATGATGCAGATTCTGACCGATGATGATTGTGATTTATATTTGAAAAAATGAGTAATACCTGAGAGTGATAGACATAGAATAGCGAGATGTGAGTGTGGGGCTTGATTAAAAGACCAAATCTTATTGATAAATTAATAGAGAAAGGTGTGTGTATTTAATATTTAAGCCCACCCTTCCATGTGTGATTGTAACCTATGGCTGTAATATTGTCAGAAATTAAATAATGATGCGCAAGTGACAAAAACATGAAGCTGTGCCTAAGATGGGCTACAGATGAAGTCAAAAATGGACAAAAATTATTTTAACCGGGCAGAATCATTTCAAGGCATTCAAGCTAGGAATTTGTAAAGCTTTTTATATAGTGACCTATAATGCGTCTATTTTTATACAGGAATTGCTTTTCAAGGTCCTGTCTGATTCTCTGGCCTATTTTCGATTGGCAATTAACCGGTGTAATTAACTTGGGGACGATATGCAGGAGAAGAATGTGCATTTGGTCAATTCATAATAATGCTAGAGGATTTGAAATCTAGATACAAGCTTGTGTTTTACTTTTTAGCACTGCCAAATAGCGAGAGGCTTTTTCATTTCCTTGATGACTCCCTGTTGTATGTAGACAAGCAGCTCAGCTGGAGGCTTAGAAGCTGATATTTGAAAGTATGCAATTTTACTAATGATCAGTACCTAATTATAACATCTGACTCCCATTGCTATGGTATTACTGTGGTCATATATTTATGCAGTACACCTGATGCCTATAATTTCTTAGTACGCCAGATTGTTTTTACTTTTATTTGACTTTATTTTAAACTGGTTGGAGCAAAGTCATTGTGACAGAACACATATTATATAGAGATGATTAATACAAGACAAACAATTATGTTCCTTGAACGTTCTACCAGGTTATAGACCATTTTTTTTAGTGTATTTATGTTTAGCCATGGCTTGTTACCGTTATTTTAAAACTGTACCAAGTGGATATTTTCTAGCAAGTTAGGTATACAGTTCCCTTTAAAAACATAATTTTTTTTTTTTTTTGTAAAACTTGCTTTGTATTCTGAAAGCCCTTTTAAAGGTAGGATAAATATTACATCAAAGCTAAATATTGGTTAATGACAGGGTTAAACACTAAAAGTGAAATGCGATTTCTTTCTTTCTATTTAAATTTAAACATACCATATTTTTTAGCGTATAAGACAAAAAAAATTGACAAAATTTTGACTTTTAAATCTGTGAGGGGTTGTCTTATACACGGAATACAGCCAACTGGCCGCTAGATGGTGCTGTCGCAGTTTTGCCTCCGGGACAAATGGGACAGCAGGGCATACACGGGTATACTACACATACACACAGCTATGCACAGATTGGACACACACACAGCTATGCACACAATGGGCACACACCCAGATATGCACATGACAGATCTGTGCACACCAATGCCTGTGCAGTCTGATTTCCTGTGCAGCAGTAGGAAGGTTCAGCAGCCTCCACAGCACCTCACACACACAGTCAATCTGTGCACACACAAAGCTGATAGTAATACGGAGGAAGATCCATCAGCCTCCACACCACCCCCGGGCGCTCCCCACCGCGCACACACACAGCCAATCTGTGCACACACAAAGCTGATAGTGGTACTCAGGAAGGTCCAGAAGCCTCCTTACCACCCCCGGGCGCTCCCCACCGCGCACACACACAGCCAATCTGTGACTAAATGGTTTGGATGTAACTAAAGTAGTTTTACAGTATGAACACTATAAATAATTTTATATGAAAATAAAATGGTATTTTATAATACATTCTATCAAGTTGAAAAACTCATTTAGTGGTGTGTGATGGCACATATGGAACTGTACAACAGATTATTTTAAATTGTGCACACACAAAGCTGATAGTGTTTCAGGGGAAGGCCCAGCAGCCTCCATAGCACCCCCGGACTCTCCCCACCGCACACACACACAGCCCAGCAAACCAAACAAGGTAGGAAGATGTGTGGGAAGCAAATTCACAGGCCATGCTCTCCTCTGCTCCACACAGAGGCGCTCCACCACCAACCAACACAGCACCAGTGAACCTAGTAAATAATGAAATATTTTTCTAAATTTTGGGGTCAAAATCATAGGGGTCGTCTTATACATGGGGTCGTCTTATACACGGAAAAATACGGTACTTGAATTAAGGCACTGCAAAGTTCTAAGAACACATTGTATGAATGTTATCTTTTGTTAATTCCATCTGTATAGATCACAGCAGTTCAAGTTAATTTGCTACAGGTCTGATTATTTAAAGGTCCAAGAAACCTTGAAAATATAAATTTAATATCTCTAAGCAGTTACGTTTGCTTACTATTCTGAGTTGTCTCCTCAATTAAAATCTGTTTTATTGTTTCATTGCTTGCTAAATAAGAAAGACAGCAATTAACAAGCACAAGAATGTAGTGATTCATTGAATTCAGAATCTCTCAGAATACATTCGAGTCATAATAACATGTTAGAAATAAATGATAATAATAATAATAATAATAATAATACATTATTATTATTATTATTTTAGCTGTTTTCTGCTTTAAAAAAGATACATATACTTATATATAATGTATGCCTGTCTGCCTATTAAAAAGAATAAGGAAACTTCACTGCAGCACAGAACAGATGTTCTTGACAAATATTACTGTTACAAATATTTGGGCACTTCTTTACATAGTAAGTGGAAATACATGTGGGTGATATACTCTGACCTCCATTCAATTGAGCAAATTATAAATACTGGAGCCCATAATGTAGCCTATAACATTTTTTGCTCTTCAATTGGCCCCTTCTATCTACCCTCCATCTATTTGTAAGTTACAGGCTCAAAAATCCTGCTGGTTGTCAAAATAGCAACTCTGACCCATCTCCGCCTTTGATCTTTAAAGACCGCAAAAGTTACAATCTGAAATTGCGATCCAATGGCCACAATTCAACACGTCCGCAATTGCTTTCAAACTTGTAAATGCCAAATGTAGCAAAAAATATTAACGGTTACAAATAGGACACTGCAAAAGCAAATATAAACAAGGAATTAGAATTAATTGCACAACAATCCCCAAGGAACAAATAGGGCGCAAAAATATTTTATTTATTTTAATAATTGTAAAATGGTCATGCATATGCCAATATGAAAAGTGTTGCAAATGCATAAAGCAATTAAAGACACACTACATGACTACATTGCAACACAAAAACATGAAACTGCCTGACAAATGATCCCTTACACTCTCAAATGTGGACCCTCAAAATAATAATACATTCATTTATATATGTCACTCATCAGATCCATATTGGAAAAATAAACATTGACAAAATTACACCGTCACATGACATATATCAAGTACCAGGGAAACATACACCATACTAATGTAGTACAACCAATCAGGAAGGGCTGCAAACACTCAGGCTGTGCAGAGGCCCGTGGAGCAACAGCCAACTCACCTCCATCAGGGCCAATCTCGGCTATGCCCATCTCGTAAAGTCCCACAACATTGCTGTTGGCCATGTGGCAACATGTATACCCATTATCATGTTGTGAACCCATATCACATGTTCTTGTATCAATTAATTCATAATATGACCTTATATTATATGATCAACCCTTCAGGGCAATGTTAATATTTAACAGTATCACAATTAATATTTATATTAATTCACAAATCTCACAAGAATGTTCTGCAAGCATGATATCCGAATGCTGAGAATCAAACCTGAAGTAGTAATGAATAAAACATGTGAACACTTTGAAAGCAAACCTGTGTCACTGTAATGGACTGGAATGTTCACATAAAAATCTGTTGGACACTAACTTGTGTCATTAGTTTACAGATATATGACCGTGACAGACATGTGATATATGTTAATGTCCCAAAACCCCAACCATGGAAAACACATGGAAACGATAACGGTATAATAAAACTTTATTTTATATACATAGCACACTCAGAAATGTATACGACTGTGCATTAATACCATGGGTGTGGTGTGGGCAGATTCCGGAAGAGCAAGAGGCTCTTTTGGAAAAAGGGGATACCTAAAGGGGGAAATGTAATACTGCATAATGATGATGATGCATAGCATCTAGTAGGGTCCCATGTGGTCCCTACACCACAGTAACCATATTCGGGTGAAAAAAAGGATCATCATAAATCACTCCATTTAATCAAAGAAACCAATAATGTGCATAGCCCTTACAACTGGTCTTCATCTGCTCAATGAAACAGATGCATAAACTTCTGGATTATGTAATCCAATCCAGTTACACAAATACAGTGTGAAAAAGGTGGTCTAATCCTAAAAATGGCGAAGGAGGATAAAAAATAAAAACAACCTACATGTACAGTACAGTGCTAAATACTGTAACTATAACAATATACCAACTTACCTTATCTCCATCTGTAAGCATTACTGACAATTAGGTAGTTGTCATGATATACCACTAGCCATGACCATTAATAATGATGTGTCATCTCACAAAAACTACTTAACTGTAACCACAGTCAAAGGTCCAGGTGTACTATCACCTTCACCATCTGATAAAATTTAATTTAATTGGGTCTTCCTCCTTGGATCCTAGGCCCTCGGCTCCTCTTGTTGCCTCCTCCTCTTGCGCTGGCTCCTTTTGGATGGAGACATGGTCACCAACATCTGTCTCCAAATGAGCCAACGCCCCCAGCTCTGACTCACCACAGGACCCAGTCCTCCTGACAGCTGAAAGAGAGAAAATAATGGAATATGTGCTAATTATGTTGAATGATACATTGGTTTCTGTTTCTTCCTAACTATCCTAGTTCATTCTATCAATTTTTTCCTATCTGACCTCTTGTCTTGAACCTGTATGTTTCAATAATAATCTACTATGAGTAGCTATATTTTGCCAGATGTAATCTATTCTGTGGATCATAAGCTGGATTGTTATTGGCTCATGACGTTATCTTGATTCTGGGTGTGTCCTGTATTTGCATGCGTTGGACTCCCTATTCAATGATTACTCACTGATGACAGTGATTTGTCAGCTTCATGGATTTAATGACGCATGACTAATCCATGCCTTGTTAAATCCAGGGTGCTGACATGACAGTGTCATTGTCGGTCAACAGTTACATGTGTTGTGTGTTTTCTATGTGTGTGTGATATACATGTGGTGGCATGTTGGTGTATCTGATATTCACCTGACATGGAGGCTGGATCCTGTTGGGCCATAAGGCCTGAAGCTCCAGCAGCGGGCACCTGGCTCAGCAACTCCTCAGCCCTCGTCACTTGGGGGCCACCACTTGGTGCTGTGGCTGAAATGGCCTCCTTGGCCATCATCCTCACCTTGGCTCTGATCTCATCAAACCGGTGCTTCACAACCTCACATCCCTTCCTGCTGAGCCCACTGCTGTGACTGTGGCCGCGACCTCATTCCAGGCCTGGGCCCTGGCCTGGGCCTCACTTCCCTCCCCCCAAAAAGATAGTGGGACGGTCCTGTATGGCAAAGAGGAGGACCACATTATCCTTGTGTGTGTAGTTTCCTATCTATATGTGTATCTATGTGTGATATTTACTGCATATTTATGTTTATTATGTGTTATCAGTTGATATGTGTTTTCAAGGATTATGTGTAAAATACATATTTAAGAGATATGAATAAAAAAAAACGTTAGAACCTGCTCTCTCTCAATACTCCAACCACCAACTCCGGCACCTGCGTGCTACTTTGTGAGAAAATACAACACAGTCAAAGCTGGGGTGGGTGGAACGCAGCTGTATTATCTCTCCCTGTCCATCATAATCTGATAGCCCACTTTCTATTGACTCCCAGGGCTGTGGTACACACTGTAATTACGGGATTGGATTGTAACTGCGGACCCGATGTGTTCTAGCCTACTAACAACTTGGGGTGTCGGGAACGGTTTACGGTTTTCAAGCCTCATTCAGATGGAAGGCCGCATCTTGTGGTACACAGGCAGTATGTCGGCAGGCCTGCTGCGGACTCGCAGTCTGCTTCAAATCCGATGCTATTCAATTGAACGAGACCACAAGTAACGGGCCGAAAGCCGAAACCACAAACCATGCAATTGTATGTAGCAGGGCGGGAACATGATCAATTAAGCAAGGCCCATTTAGAAACAACCAATAGAAAATGAGATCGTCATCATCACGGCAGTATAAGATGGAGGTTACACGTCAATCAATTAGCATTTAGAGGTCCGATGGAATCGCACAACCGTAAAATACAAAATAATAAAAATGAATGCAATAATGTTGTAGTCCATGTGGGTAGCCTGATATGTATCAACTCATTGATTCCCGAGATCGATATAACCTGAATTGAAACATAAAAAACATATTTTTGATTAGTGATTTGCGAGCTTGAGACTGTTGTGTAATTAATTCTAATATCTTATATTGCTTCCCCCATCTTTTACAGTGCAGTATTGATTTTTTATTTGCATTTACAGTGCTACGGAAATGTCTTAAACCCCTTAGCGAGTCCTCTCTAGTATTTTCTTCTACATGTGGCGTTTACGGGTGTGAAAACATCTGTGGGCTTGGAGAATTGTAGCAATTGAATAGCGATTTGCGTTTTTATTAATCAGAATTCTTGCCGACGTGAAAGATCAAAGGCTTTGATGGTCTGAAAGTTACGGTTTTAACAACAGGATTTCAAGGCCGTAACCTGTAACCCATTTGTAGCCCGCAAAAAGACGCCAATTGAATAGCAAAATAGCTTACGGCCTTGCTCAATTGAATGAGGCTATTTTATTTTAGCCCTGTAATTGTGTGTTTGAGTCAATTGAATGCATTCGGAATTATAGCAATTTTCTAACCCTGTATGAAGGTAATTACAGGCATGCAATTGAATGGAGGCTTCTAAGCAGCAGAGCCTTATGTTAAAATGAGGATGTGTCCTACTTGACTTCTCTAACCCAGCATATACTACCTTACAATTCCACATACAATTATCGATAAATACTCATCCTGTTTATTATAATTTTTTTTGTCTTTTGCCTAAACAATTTTTAAACTGCAATTCTAAAATGTTCTCTCTTTTTATTTTTAAATGCAGTTTTTTTAATTCACCAGGAGCCATAATAAATTTGCAGCCTGTATCGGCACCGTTACATCCGTAAAGCCTGCAGGCTTGTAATTCACCAGGGTTACAGAGCTATTACTTTAGATCGTCATCATTACGTCACTGAAAAATGGAGGTTAGATTTCAAAGCCTTATGGGTTTGAAGTACTTGTTACAATCGGACCCGAATTCCAGAAATAATGCAATATTAATAAATCAGTAAATATGATATTCAAGTCCATGTAAGTTCCATTGTATGTATGAACACATTGCTTGCCGGGATCGATATAACACGGAAATTAAATAGAATAAAAAGTATTTATATTGCAGATTTGCGAGATTGAGAATGTTGTGCTATTAATTTTAATACCTAACATCACTTTCCCTTTTTTTAAATACAGTATTATGTTGATATTTGCATTTACAGTGCTACGGATAGGACTTTAACCCCCTTGTGGGTCCTCTTTAGTACCCTTAGGCTTTTTGGCTCCATTTTGGGTTACAGGTTTGAACGCCGGTGGATTCGTAGCAATTTACAGGCTCGACAGATCAAATTCTTTGCGGCAACAGAGTTCAGATTTTTACATCCCGTAGGGTTTCTCTGCCTGTAACCCGCAGATCGTTTGTGGGTAGCTTTAAGAAGCCAATTTAATAGCCGTAAGTCTAGCGGGCTCCGCTACTGGCTATGGGTTTTCACGTTAGGGGAATTTAACAGGGCTGCAGGTCTCTGTGGATTTGAAGATGTAAAGGATTTTTTTTATTTAATACACCTTCGGAACTGTGCCTGATATTAGCACATCACATTTTTACTGTATATGCTAACCTTACTTTGCATGCTGTGTTTACAAGTCATCTGGAAATGCTGATTACATTTTATGGAGTTATATTTTGCCGTTTTTTTTTTACAATTATTCAGAGAGATAAACTTTAGATCTTCCTAGATGTATAACAAAAATAATATTTTGACTGCTGAATGTTCAATTCATATCGTTAATGTTATATGTATGTTAATAAATGTCATTAATTATAAACAATACAGAAACAATGAGTACCCAGTAATAAAACAGTGGAATAAATTATCTAAATGTAACCAGTAATGATCAGACATATAGCAGACATGCTGTGTTTTGCTACAGGCATTCTTAAAGCAAACTATATTAAAATAACTTATTCCTAACTATGAATGTGTACACTGTATTTGTATTTCTACGGACCTTAAAATGTGTTTATATGTTTGATATAGAGTAGCCACTGTACTCTACTCTACTTTGTAAATAGCTCTAAATAGCTTTAACATTCATTCAGAAAAAAAAAAAAAGCATATGCATTTAAATACAGGAAATGTACTTAATCGGTGTTCATTTAAATTGGGTAATAAATAACACCTTTTATTGAAATAAATATTTATAAAAAAAAATAAGCCACGTGTGGTTTAATTGAATTGTACCAGTTATCAGCTGAAGATGATGAAATAAAAATGATCATGGGAAATTCTTGTGAGCAGCATGGAAACTATCTATATTGTTTAACTTTTCCTACTTAAATTAAACAATTTTAGATATTATGTAGGTTCAACAATGATTTAATTTGGCTATAAAGAGAGCATGGCTTACTCAAAGACAGTGGTGAGCCACTCAATCTTATGAGCACTAGCGCAGCTGGGGGAGCGGCGGATGGGGCAGAGCGCCCCTGGCGTCGGGTTGGTATGGGTGGCACGAGAGCTGTCTGCAGCTGCCCAGCCCGCAAGGACGTCGCCCACCTACAGGCTGATTCAAATGTGCACACAGTATGACGGAGGCGGAGCTTGTGCATGCATGGTGGACCCAGTGTGTATGTGACTGCTGCTGGAGAATGGACTATTTAATACCATGGCCAGATCTACGCCCTTTTCCCACCTGTGTCACACTTCCTGCAGTATAGCAGAGGCAGAGTGGAGGGAAATGCACCGACCATGAGGTGCTGTCATGGTAAAGAGCCCCTGCTTTGCTGTTTAAATGCATAATTTTAAGTGTGTGTCTCTGTGTGTGTCAGTATGTGTGTTTCTATGTGTGTGTCAGTGTATAGCCCTGGTGACTATATGCAGCATTGTACAGTAAAATGGTAAAAGTATTACAGTATATGGATGTGACTTCCTGGATACATGTAGAGAGCATTCTTGGGACTCATGAGATTCCAGTTGGGCTAAGAGGAAAGAGAACTGTGCTAGATGGGCAGGTGCAATATCTGCATATAAGGATGGCAGGGGCTGTAGCTGGGACAATGCCAGTGCAGTAGTGACATTATGTGCTGTCAGTGATGTAATGTGCTGGCAATGACATCACGTGGTGACAGTGCTCTGACATCATCAGAGTGCTCTTCAGCTCTACATTGAATACTACTGTGTTGTAAACAATTTGTTATTTAAAATCTTTAAGTATGCTGTGGAATTGTCAGTGTGTGTGTGTGGGCGTGTGTGTGTAGGGGGGCATGTGTTTGTGTGGGGGCGGGTGTGGGGTGTGTGTGTGTGTGGGGGGGCTGCAATCTTAGGGGTAGCCGAGGGCGCCAAAAGCTATAGCTACGCCACTGCTTATGAGCCAACAGTCCAAGATTTCAATATCTCTCTATCAGTGGCACAGCTAGTGTATAGGGGGCCCGGTTGCAAAAAAAAAAAATTGGGCCCGCCCTTCACCAGGAGGGGGCAGGCACATTTTTTTTTTAAATTCACGAACTCCCTCCGACATCAATGCAGTACATATATAAATAAATATATATATATGTTGGCCTGTGTCTATGTGTACATATATATATATATATATATATATATATATATATGTATGTATATATACTGTGTATATATATGTGTGTGTGTGTATATATATATATATATATATATATATATATACGTGTGTGTTTATATATATATATATATATATATGTGTGTGTTTATATATATATATATATATATATATATATATATATATATATATGTGTGTTTATATATATATATATATATATATGTTTGTGTGAAAATATATATATATATATATATATATACATATATATAAATATATGTGTGTGTTTATATATATATATACATCTATATGTGTGTGAAAATATATATATATATATATACGTGTGTGTGTGTGTGTTTATATATACATATATACAGACCTACACTATTACAAAAAACGCAAAATGCTCACGAGACGCGTACCACATTAATAACATTATGACTATCCAATCCTGCTTTACACAATAAACCAACGACTTTACCTCGTGCACGTAGCCTATTTAGAATGCACAGTTCAAACATTCATTTCACTTTATAAGCAGGGCACTAGCACTCACAATGTATATTATATGCTGACGGAAAATACAAACAGATTGTTAGCTCTTTAGCCTATTGCTCGCTGTATATATTAATCACATATATAGTTGTCAGCAGTGCGGGTTGGCAAAAGTTGTTGCTAACGCTGCAGGCTCACATAGCGCTCCTTGTTAGTTGCGCTTATCCCTACAACCCCTACGACTTTCGGACCGCAAATGCAGACCCTCGTGAAGCGAGGGGCCACATTTGCGGAGGTGGAGGCTGTACGGCGCCTCACAACTGCTTACAAAACGCAAAAACGAACTACGGACTTACAGCAAAAAAATACTAGTAGCAGGACTCAGCAACAAAAACATTGTGTCCTTACAACACCAACAAAACCCGTAAAAATATTCCGGACTCTCAAAAATACGGACTTAACGGACTAAGCGCGTACACCGAAAAATTTCTCCAAACACCAAAAAAAAAAACCCTGCACAATAGTGCCATATCCTTTGCATCTATGGGGGCAACATTAGCTGCAAATGTGCCAGGACATGGCCCTTACTGCTTTAAAGTACAAGGCCAAATTTATCATCATACTTCACATTTACATCCAGAGGAAGGAGAGCAAAGAAAATTTGCTCAACTATATGTCCTAGATACAACGGAAGCTGTTGACCAACGTATGCAGCTTCAAGAAAATAAAAAATGCTTACCCAGTGTTTTTATAGAGCTAGATAAAATTATAGCAATAACCCCTACACTCAAGCTTATAAAAAATTAGCAGAAGTCGAAAAGGAACAACTTCATGCAGAAATACATCAATTGCCAATGCCAAAGGTCAATATGGTGCTTAAAAGCGATTGACATACTGATAAACGCTGTTATAACTTGCCAACATCAAATGAGGTTGCAATGGTGTTTCAAAATGATGAAGGAGAACCACCAATTCAGAGAGACATTAGAATAAATCCCAGAAATGAGGAGCAACCATTCATTAATATAAGTATCTTAAGTACAAATTTAGATCCAATGACATATCCAATATTTTTTCCACACGGAGAAGCAGGTTGGCAACCCAAATTAACCCTTCAGAGTTACCCAAATTCTAAAGTACGGGGGCAAAATAATATTTCCATGCTTGAATTTAAAGTGGCTCATATTGACATTCGAAATGGATTCAATCCTATTTTATGTGGTGGAAATCTAACACAACAATGGATCATTGATTCCTATTTGCAAGTTGAAGCAAATAATTTAAACTTCATAAAATATCAACAAGATAAACTATGTATAGAACAGTATTGTGGATTGATGGATTATGTCGCTGAGGTTGCTACAACCAGAGACACGACAGCTGGCAAAGCCATCATTTTACCATCATCTTTCCAGGGATCTCCTCGCAATTTTCGAGAAAGATACAATGATGCCATGGCTATTTGGTAAACCAGATTTATTTATTACATTTACATGTAATCCACAATGGCCAGAGATTACACATAATTTGCTAATTGGTCAAACTGCTTCAGATAGACTAGATTTAGTAGCCAGAGTATTTAAAAATAAATAAATGAATGAAAACTTGACATAACCATAACTCAGTTATTTGGCAAATGTCTGGCTTATGTTTATACCATCGAATTTCAAAAAAGAGGACTTCCACATGCACATCTTCTTATAATCCTTCAAGAAAAAGATAAGTTAGATACTGGTGACAAAGTGGATTCAGTCATTATCGCTGAACTATTAGATCCAAAAATACATGGTAGACTATATTAGATTGTAACTCATTGTATGATTCACTGACCGTGTGGAGATATTAATCCACAGTCACCATGGGCCTCATTCAATTGTGATTTGGCCAATTGAATAGGGCTCCAAATAAGCACATAGCATATTTTTTTTAAAGAAGTTTTTAGTTAGTGAAAACCTTGCTTTTGGATAGATGTTTACTAACTAAAAACTTATTTAAAAAATATATGTTATGTGCTTATTTAGAGCCCTATTCAATTGGCCAAATTGCAATTGAATGAGGGCCCATGTATGGAAAATAAGAAATGTACAAAAGAATTTCCTAAAGATTATCGAGATAAAACTTATGCTAATTGTGATGGCTATCCATTATATAGAAGAAGAGAAGGACAAACTGCCATTATTCGCGGCAAAAACGTTGACAACAGATATGTGGTACCATACAATTCACATTTACTCATGAAGTATAATGCACACATTAATGTTGAAGCCTGCACTTCTATAAAATCCATTCAATATGTCTACAAATATGTTTACAAAGGCTATGATGCAGCTACTGTAGTTGTCAAAAGTGCTGAAAATAACGAAGCCTGTGAATTAGTACATGATGAACTTGCATCTCATCGTTCACATGCAATATATCGATTAGCTGTACATTTGCCACAAAGACATTTAGTGTATTTCCATGCTGGAAATGAAACAAATGCTTTAGCACAAAGTGAGCAGCACCACACTACACTAACTGCGTCAAATGCCACGGCAAATGAGAGAACAATGTGCATTTATTTTTATCTTCTCAAATGCTCCAAATGCATTAGCTTTGTGGGACAAATTTAAAACTTATATGTCTGAAGACTTTTTGCAACGATACAATAAGCCTATTGCACAATTAAAAACATTAATTGAAATCCAAGAGGTCTTTTTAAGTCATGGATTAAGTTGTGCAAGTTTTAATCTGCCAGATCAAGGTCTTATAGACGACATCAACTTTGAAGACTATGACATTCAACTACAAAGACAAATTACAGAAGAAAGACTTGCAACTTTAAATACATTACAATTGCAAGCATTTAATGCAATCAAAAATGCCCTAGATGGTGACATGGTCAAAGAGCGTTATTTCTATCTAGATGGACCTGGTGGATCAGGAAAAACTTATCTATATAATTTATTGATGAGTTTTCTACGAGCACAAGGTAAAATAGCGCTGGCATTTGCAACCACTGAAATTGCCACACTTTTGTTAGGAGGTGGAAGGACTGTGCATAGTGGATTTTAACTGCCAGTGCCTATTTTAGAAACATCGTTGTCCGATATTCGAATGACATCATTACAAGCAAAAAAGATTTTAAAAAAAGTAAATTCATTATACTAGATGAGGCTACAATGATGTCATGCCATGCCCTACTATGTATTGACCGTAAATTCATTATACTAGATGAGGCTACAATGATGTCATGCCATGCCCTACTATGTATTGACCGTTTGCTTTGTGAAGTCATGGATAATACTTTGCTATTTGGTGGAAATATCATGTTGTTAGGTGGTGATTTTAGACAAACATTACCTTTCTTTGTACCTGGAATTTGAACTGACATTATCGAAACATATATAGTCAAGAACACTATGGAAAATATTTACCCATCTTCAATTACAACAAAATATGAGATCAGAAGGAGAAAATGATTTCAATGATTGGCTTATTACAATTGGAGAAGGAAAAACAGAACGAATCCCAAATTTACCTGAGGACACTGTGCACATACCAGCTCATGTGATTTCAAACAAGACCTTATATCGGCTTTATTCGAAACTACTATAAATAACGAGGACTATGCAGAACTTGTTAACAAAGTAATACTAACATGCAAAAATAAGGATGCATTGCTCCTCAATAATCAAATATTTAAAAAAATTAAAGCACCACAAAAAAAATATCACAGTGCTTATTCTGTACTTGCTGACGACAAAGAAAGTCAGGCAAACTTTTCAACTGAATTCATTAACTCATTAACTCCTTCTGGAATGCCACCACATATTTTGCAGCTAAAGAAGGGTGCAATTGTCATGTTACTGCAAAATATGAACCCAAAAAAGGCCTATGCAATGGTACAAGATTAATTGTTCAACAATTAAAGGAAAGAGAGTTTTCATACCAAGAATAGATTTGTCACTAAATGAAAGTAGCCTCCCTTTTGTACTTCAAAGGAGACAATTTCCCATCATTATGGCATTTGCCATGACCATTAATAAATCACAAGGACAAACTTTAAAATCTGTGGGTATCTTCTTCGAACAACCAGTATTTGCACATGGCCAATTGTATGTTGCCTTCTCAAGGTGCAAAAATCCACAGGCTATTAAAGTTTACATTGAAAACAATGAAAGTCAAGGTGATTTATTAGATGATGTATGCATTATTACCAAAAATATTGTCTACTATGAAGTACTGTAACTTTCATTCAAACAAACACAACACGTGGCACAGAAACAGCAACCAAAAATAACAAATTACCTCTACGACAATTTAACAACAAAAACTACAAAATAACCATACAGAAGGGTGGTTTAATTGAAAGAATGATTTTTTATGTCACTCACACTCTGTTTACACCATCAAGATTTCCATCCCAAACTCTATACATTGGCAAAACACAAAGAGAATGGTTACACATCACAGACAAACTTTAAAGTCTCACATTCTCTTTTTAGAGAACCACTATTCCACATAAGAAACTCTATGTGCCATTTTCAACAATTACAACAACAATAACCAAATGTCAACCATCAAAAACCAACAACGACAAAAGAAATGATTACTATTTCATGGAAGTAGCCTTTTTGATTGATTAGCCCCACAAAACAGTTGCCTTGCATTTTAAAACTATTATAGTTGCAATGTTGCTTTACTATGTTACTGTTTACAATGTTCAAAATTTAAAAAAAAAAAAAAAGCAAAGTTTTTTCATTGCACATATTTAACATTTCATGTTAACAGGAGAAGGAGGTTTGGTTGTACAATGTAAATGTTTCATTCAATGCAAAATATTAATCCAGGGACTAATCCAATCGCCAGTTAATAGGGTCAAGAAGGAATAAAAAAAAAAATCCCGCTTTGATACAATTGGCTAGCTTTCAAGGAGGGTTTTTACTGTTTGCCTTCCTCTGGATTCAATATATATTTGGTTTAATAGTTGTTAATCTACAAATTGCATGTTAAAAAACATTATGTCAAGTTTACAAAACTCATTAATACAATGTTCAACTGTTGTTACATTCAAATGTTACTACTTTTACAACAAAAAAGGTTAACAGTTCCTCAACAAAAAGTTGCATGTTAAAACAATAAACATGTTTCATATAATAATTGTATTTCTTTCCAGATAAGAAAAATGTTACAAGTGTCAAATACGCATAAAACAGAATTACAAACATACTCATTTTTTGACGGGCAAGTCGCTAGTTATAAACAATTAAAGTAGATTAATTGATTTAAGAAATCATTCATTATTACTTAATTACATATACATAGAAATATATATCTCTCTCAGAGGACCAAAAGTACATGACAGAAGAGGCTCGCAATGAGCGCCAAAAGCGCTCATTGTAAGGAATGCGATGAGCGCCAAAGGTCCTCACAGTACAAAACCGTTTCAATTATGTGTCAAACAGCATTCCCATGACTTCAAATTTTATTGCCCTGTCATTTTTGACGGGCAAGTTGCTAGTTTATAAATAATGCTAAAAAGAGATTTGGGCAAATTTTTTTATTTTAATCTGAGACCAGGACACCAACATGGTATTATGGATCCAGTATTAAACAATATTTTTATTTTACATGTACTGGCAGCAAAAGGAATTGACTAATTTTGTTAAAAAGGTAATTATAAGAGACTTACAGTCTTATTAAAGCAACTTAATTAATGAAAATGAATTGCTTTCTGGTTTGATCAATGTAAAGCAAACTGCCATTGATTCAATAATTATGAACATATAATGTTTGTATAATGAATCACATATATAGTTCTTAGCAATACTGGTCGTTGTTAATGCTTGCGGGTTCGCATATCAAACCCAATGCAACTGTGGCCCTCGCGTTGCTGGCAAGGCGCTCATAGGCGCTCATCCCTACGACCCTGTACGACTTAGGCACAAAACTCAATTACACAATTTAGAATGCGAGACCCGTAGCAGTTTTAAAAAATCCCCTTAAAAAATTATGGCTCGTAACACTTGCAACAAGAAAAGCAAGACTTACAACAACAAAAAAATACGACCCGCGGCACTTAGAAAAAAAACATACGAGGTCCAAAAAATACGAAGTTAAACTCCGAACTGTGCACATACAAAAACAACAATAACACACACACTGCCAAAATGAACAAACATGCAAGAAAAAACGTCACTCACAGCACCGGGAAACAGGCACGACGTCTGGGAGTCAGGTTGCACGACAATTGAACTACAATTTGCCGGGTTCCCACACACGAAAATTGCCTAAGGGACAAAAAAATAGTAGATGAAAAAAACGAAAACGAGGCTACACGACCAATACACACGCAAAAACACTTCAGACGTGCAAAGTATAAAATACACTATTAGGGATGACGCGAAATGCTCCACACCCCCGTAACACATACAAAATCAACGCCATTTTACAACACTAACTTTCAACTAATAACATTACCATTCAAAAATGCAGAATTACACACCTAAACAAACGCTTTGTGCTCGCGCACGCAGCCTACTTATACTACACAGGCTACACAAGCAATAAACACCCCAAAAAACGCCAGACACATAGGACTTTTACAGAAGCCTGTACTAGGTATAAAATACACTATTAGGGAGGACGCAAAATGTTCCACACACTTGCAACTAATAACATTATCATTAGAAACTGCAGAATTACACATCTAAACAACAGGTTTGAGCTCACGCACGCAGCCTTCTTATACTGCACACTTCACACACTGCTGACACACCTCAGCTCAGCAAGAGTGCAAATGTACATTGTATGCTGCAGGAACATCAAAAACAATTGTTAGCTCTTCAGGATATTGCTTGATGCATATATAAACACTCTTCAAGCAAGCTGTTCCTGGGTCTATCTCACCTCTGCTTCCCCTGAATACAGACCAGCAAGCTGCACCCTTCAAGCAAGCTGTTCCTGGGTCTATCTCACCTCTGCTTCCCCTGAATACAGACCAGCAAGCTGCACTCTTCAAGCAAGGTATCTACAAGCAATCATCTCTTCGTATCTGCTGCTACCTTCTCTTCATATAGATTATTATATACATTTTTCTGATATTATATTTAAGCACATTGTTTTTTTCTTTTCTTCCAGTTTTGTGAATGTAAGCCTTCTTTGATGTATAGTTTTAATCAGATGCACATCATGTGACTTCATTTGCCTAATTACTCCTCCCCACCTAATTTACACATCTCTGTCTGTCCAGCTGTTCCTGGGTCTATCTCACCTCTGCTTCCCCTGAATACAGACCAGCAATCTCCTCCCTCCCTGCCCCACTCCCACCCACCCCTGGTTTACTTTAATTTATTGAATCACTAAAACTGCTTGCACCTGATCAATCAGCTGCACATGATTACTATCCCTACTTCCTCCTCTTAGATCACTCTCCTAGCCACTATGTTTCTTTTCACTTTCTTCTTCACCTTAAGCTCTAGTGTTATTCTCAGACTATCCTCCTCATTTGCTCCACATTATGTCTCCAACACCATTAATATCTCTCCTTCCCTATTTTCCTCCCCTCTGCTCCCACAAGCTCCTCTCCTTTTTTCAATCACTATTTCATTCATGTTCTAAAGACCATAAGCAGAAAACTCATCTCATCTCCCTGCTTATTCTGCTGTGGGAGTTCTATCTCCTAACCCTTACCCCTCACTCAGTGCCACCTCTCATCTACTCTTTTCAGCAACAAGGTTATTAACTCTGTCCTTAATCCATGTATTTCAATTTGCTCCTCCATGTCTAAAATGTACCCTCCACCACTTATTTCCAAGTTCTTACATCTTCCCACCTAAGAAAACTTTCACACATCCCTCCTGACCCTGCTATTCCTTACTTTTCTTCCCCAGACTTCTGCCTCTTACATTCCCTTTAGATTGTAAGTAGCGAGTTTTCAGTCTTGTAGGGTGCTTTGGGAAAAAGCACTTTCTACAAAGACTCTAAGCTCAAAACAGGGCTTTCCATTTTTCAGTTGTTAATATTGTATTTTTCCCTGTTCTCTCCCCTTGTACAGCGCTACGGAAGATGTCGGCGCATTACAAATAAACGATAATAATAATAATAATAATATTAATTACAAATAGGTAAAGTATATTCATTTATGATTTCATAAATTCATTAATTATCATAAAAAAATGCATACAGAGAAAAAAAAAAGACCAGACGACAGGTTTGCAATAAACGCCGAAGGCGTTCAGTGCGCGGCTCACAATGAGCGCTGAGGGTGCTCAGAGGATCAAAAGTACACCAGGGGAGAGGCTCTCAATGGGCACCAAAGGCGCTCAGTGCGGCCCTTTCAATGAGCGCTGAGGGGGCTCAAATGATAAAAAAAACACCAACGAGAGGCTCGCATTGAGCGCCAAAGGTACTCAGACTACCAAAATGCATAGGAGAGGTTGTGAATTACTGAGATTGAGTAGTCTGGAGTTTTTGTTAATTGCTATTTGCTATAAATTTACTGTACAATGAATTTACTTAACACACATAATACTTCACATAAATTACATATACATAGAGTTATACACACACACATAAAATATATATATATATATAAAGGTAGGCCACATTACACATACATCCATAGTCCCCAACGTACATCTTTACATTAAATATCACACATAATACATAGATATCACACATAATAAGCCCCATCGCCATACCACAGTCAACCCAGAAGGTCCATTGAGACTTTAAGTTTACTTCCCCCACCATGCGATCAGGATCCCTGTGGTGGGGGTTAATTTATAGGTACAATGTGGGTCCTTCATCAAGGACCCCCACTGCATCTACATCCTTGCTATGGCATCTAAATAATTAACCCTCAATCTGAGCAATCTGGTGGGTTCAAAAACTTAAAGAATCATATTGAGCAGCGTGACAACTGTAAATCCATTCTGAATGGCTGAAATATGATTGACATCTATTTCAGGCAATCAGGACACTCAAAACCCTATTTAAGCCACACTATATAATTAACACCTGCTGTGGAGGTTCTGAAAGGACCTCCATGTCATTTATATATTGACCCCTTGTCATGCCAGTGGTTAACTAATTAACCACTGCTGCAGAAGTCATATAAGAACGAAAGCGGCACCTAATAAATTAGCCCCATACCATATGGATCTATACAGACCCCCATGGTATCCCCATTAATTTCATAGTCCTAAGGGTAGCTCTCTTGCAATCATGCTGCGATGGGTGAATAGAATAGCTAGGGAAAGTTTCTTTACACTTTTTGCCAGTGTAACACTGCAATATAGGAAATAGAATAGGGCTCCATGAGGCAATCCTTTTCTCTGTAGACATGTATAGTTATGGTTAACATTTCATCAACTGATTGTAACTGAGGAATGCAGATGAGAAGACATAATGTAGACCATATTTAGTATTTTATTTACTGATACACCTGCATATTTTTCATTTTAAGCAAACTTCACATACATTAAGGCAGTTTCATCTGCATGAAGTGCTACCAAATAATGTAAGTAAACTATATGCAGTGGCTTTCATATAGCCATTCCCTTAATGACATCGCCCAGCAGAATGATCTCACACACCGTAATTAAACACATATATCCTGTTTTAAGCACAATGATTGATGTTACATTTAATTTGTAGTAAATGCAAATATGGCTATGGAATTCCATAGTCCTACAATACTTTGTTAATCAAGCCCAGCAGTTATACATGCTTAAACTAAGCATGTATAATAATCCTCTTAACAATATGAGACCAGGTAACAGATATTAAAGCTGATGACCTTTGCTTGTCACCAATAATCATGTCAACTTGTTTGTACATCATGATATCATAGCAAACACTTATATAATATGATAACACCTGTATACCTTTAACATGTGATATCAATGTGGATATCTTTTTGAGATAGTAATAGTACTCTTAGCCTACTGACTGTGGCCACAGCTAAGCATTACTTGTGATATACAACATCATTGCTAAATATCTGCTATTTGTCATGGCAACTGATTTTCCATGACAGGTACAGCATGGTTTGCACTGCTTACAGATGAACATCAGGTAAGTCAGTCAATTGTAACAGTAATAATATAAAGCACTGTACTGTACATACAGATCTTGCTAGATTTTTATTTTCCTAATTATTTTTAAGATGAGCATACACCGATTATTTCAGAGCTGTGTCAGACTTTTTAATTTTTTTCTATATTTTTGTAACTGATTTGGGTTACAAAATCCAGAAGTTATTACATCTATTTAACTGAGCAAATGAAGACACAATATAAGTGCTACAGTATATACATTGATGGTTACTTCTCTTAGTGATAAATTATGAGATTTATATTCATCCAATTATCGTTACTGTGGTGTAGTGACCACACGTGACTCTAGTAAATGCTATGCATCATTATTATTATACAGTATTACATTTAACCCATCATGATGACATGTTAAATAGTTTGTAAATATGATTGCACATTTAAGAATGTGCTCAGTGAATATAATAAACGTATATTCTTATTATACCATTATACAGGTGTCTGTGTGTTTGTAATGATTAGTGATTTGTGACACTAACATATATTGCATTTTGCTAATTATCTGATTTGTGTATCCATATCATATTCCAGTATACCCATCCAGTGTTAAGGTATAGTGGATATGTATAAATCATATTTACATGTATGAAGTGATTAATAAAATATGAATAACAGAATAATCATATTTATATATCAATAATGGTAATAATGATTTATGGTAAAATATATCAGGACATCTCTATGTCTTTGTACATTTCATCTTATGTTTACATACCAATAAAAGTTATGTTAATTAGTATTTAATGTTGTAATTGCCAAGTGATTATGCTTTCCATGTTAAATATGATTTTAATACCACCATAATTTAACAGCACCTGAAATTTGCATGAAGTGTGACATCATGATCAAACATTTATCCTTATTTACTCTCAAAAACATTTTAATGTTAACAGTACAGACCATAACAGTGACAGAGGCATGTTTTTTTCAGATGCCCAAAGTGTGTTTGTCATGTCCAGAAGGCCCCCTTAACATGTTTCGATGGACCTGGGAGTTACTATACAAGGTGCCAAGTGATGTGTATCGGCAATGTTTACAGAAATTATGTGTGTTTAGAATGTGCTTTGTGCCAGTTACTTGCTTAATATTACTGGTTGAAGGGATGCATTTCATAAATGAGTTAGCTACAATTATAAGTAATAGTTATAACTTCAACAATATTTCAACCATAGAACCTGAGGAGACGGCATGTCTAAAAGAGGGGCATTTCTATTAGGACCCTGTACTGTGCTGCTTTCCTTGGAAATGAATGCCAAATTGATGACATTAAGGTGCAAATTACCTTCACAGAGATAGGGGGCCAGAAGAAGCATGGTATCTAGGCAGACTACAGTAGACTGACAGTCTTCTTCACCACTGGAGGCAGGTAATAGTACTGCTATCACACAAATTACAGGATTTTGACAGACATGTTTCCTCACATGAAAATAACTGTGGGTGTATATAAGAGTGTGATGTGTCAATAAAGGTCCTCTTTTTTTTTTTATTCACATAAGACATGGCGTGTATGTCATTCTGGACTCCACATTGAAAGACCTGTAAATTATTTTCTTAAGCTGGACCTAGGTTAAGAGAATATTGGCCTGTTTCTGTATCATATTGTCTTGTTGTTAATGGACTGACTACCTAAGCTGGGCCACTGAGGTAACCTGAATTTACAACCTAGAGGAATTCCTGTAAGCTGAGGGCAGGTGGTATAATCTGGATCGTGACAGTGTTCAAGCAGTAAAACTTATTTGTGGAGTTAGTACTACCAAATCATTACAGCATAACACTGTTCTGCATCGCCATTCTGCTGAAGTGCTTTTTAACAAATCATGTTATTTTTATAATGAAATAATACAAATAATACAATAACACTAAATATTATTTAACATATTTATTATATGTATACATATTGTCACATGCACAGCGGCAATAGAGTGGGACTTAAAAGGACAGGCGTAGCCCTTTAAAAAAACTGATTTTGATTGACAGGTTGCTAAGATATGGTGCAACTTGCACCATAATTCCCTACTTAAAAGTTTTCAAAGGAACTCTAAGCATTTTTTTTGCTTTTGGAACCTCGGCTCCTTTACAGATTTGCAAGATAATTATGATAAAGTTCCTCTTTCCATAATTATAACTAACAGTAAAGCTCTGATTTGTATAATAATGGAAACAAAAAAGTAAAAAAAAAATATTTAGCATTTTTTTTATAATAGAAATCAATGGACATATTACTAACATGATTATGAAATTTGCATTATTTTGGACGATTTGTGTCAATACATGTTTTCTGGTATTTACTGTAATAAATAAAAAGTCATGTTTGCTGCCCTGCAAATTTGCAATTACTTTTCATTAGCCTCCCCTGTATATATTTAAAAAAAAGTATTGAATTGGTGAAGTGCATTGAGAGTTAGACAAGGTTTTGAGGAACCGATTACAAGTTGGCAAGGTAGATCTTTTCAATGGTATAGAAACTTATAGTAACTACTAACTACAAGTCCGTTCAGGCTGGCATCCTGTATTTATTGCTGTCTATTCACAGACATGGGAGAAATTTACTAAGCATCATAAGAGGTTAAATGTCCAACTCTCTCTTCCATATGCTCCTATTCCTATTTTAAAATGTGTAATTGCAGCCCTTCATACCCTATTGCAGCCATTGTTTTGTAAGGAGTAGCTTTAAACTTAGAATGCCTGATGTGACAAAATAATTTGATTTTGTACTTTACCACAGTGGCCTTATATTAATTTTTGCACGTCACCATTTATTATTACGGAACTTCAGTTTGTTTCTTAATGATTTTATTATCAGTTCTTAGTAGTAATAAACCTTAAGAGACTGGAAAGCTACACTGATTGTTCAAGATACAATAATTACTGTATTTTTCTTGTACTATTTGATTATTTATACCATTTATGGTATGATCTTATCTCCAAGGTATATAAACATATGTTACCAAGTCTTAAAAATTACATGGCACATGGGTTTGTCTGGCTATAGATCCACTGTGCTCCCTCTCTGGGCTTGCTCCCTAGGGACACACAGAAGGATTCGGGATGCTGTGTAGACCTCTTATATAGCGGAACAGAATATAAGGTCACCCAGGGTATTCTGTAGAAATATATACTCTTCAGAATCCAAGTCCAGTTCTGCCATACCGTGACAGTCAGGAATTCCTACAGAAGGCTGTGAAAAAGGACCATTATACCTCACAAGGTGAGGTAAGAATATGTCTTTTATGATTTATTTTCCTGTTTTTTTTTGTGTGTGCACATTTTTTAAACCAATTTAGAATGCTTGGATTGATGGACCTTATCAATCTGATATTAGGATATTCGGTCCAACCAAAATATAGTCAATTTATGTTGAATTATGGATTGATAACATGTTTTCCCTTTATAATATGCACCTGTATTGATTATATTATTTTACCTATACACCCTTTGTGAAAAAAAATTTAACCATTTTTTTCTATTTTCTTGATTTTTAATAACTGGTTATGAATATGGACTAAAGAATTACAAACAATTACACTGCTGTTTATATTTAAATTTGAATGTATTAGAGCTAAAATTATGCATATATGGGCAACATTGCCACAATTTCCTAAGAAATGATTTCATCATTTTCATTTAATATCAGTCATTTTAAAAGTATTGGCATACAATAGTGTTTAATTTTGTTTGTTTGTGCCACAATAAATCAGATCTGCTTAATCCTGAGTATTCACAGCAGATCTGACCAGGAGGTTGTCCTAAAATGTCTTACAGACTAATTTGTTTGCTTGCACTGATCACTGCAGGGAGTCAGGACAGCCTCCTGGACAGATCCACTCTCACCTCTGGAGCCCACAGGTATGGAAACTGCATTCTACAGCAAATATAAAAGGTAGTAATATAAATGTATAACACAGTAAAAATGACAAAATAGATAAAATATAACTTCAGTTTATTTGAAAAGTTTGAAACATATTGAATGATGAAGGTTAAATATTACAGTAAAACACCAGCACAAAGCATATATCACAACTTACTGCTAAAAACATTCACTTTATCCAGACATGATTTATTCATGCTGTGTCTATAATTTAGGGAAGAAGAGGCATGTAAACCATTTCTTTATTCCCAGCCTGTTTTCTTCAAAATTCCAAATTAAATGAAACCTGAACAGTCACTTCACCAAATTTGATTCTGGGGTTTTCATACAGTGAATCCATTAAATGTAGGATATATTTCGTAAATAAAAAATGAGTTGCTTGAAAACTGCCTTGACGTATGCTGAAAAATTCAGAAGCTCAGCAGTTTGTCAAAAGGCTCTGGAGACAAAGCAAATGAAATAAAGCAAACTTAAATAAAAATCCACTGAGCAAAACAAATGTTCTACCTGTACAACAGAGCCCAATAATAGAAGAACATAGATTTATTTTTTGACAGATGTATAAACTGTCTACAGTGTTTAAATGACAAATTCAAACCCATTATAAAAGCTCTTTACACAGGAGTAAACATTTGGCTGTACAAAGATCCATCTTCAGGAAGAATTGATTTTTGTATAATTTAAGAGCATCATATTGTTGCACTATACATTTCCATAATAAACATCAGTATACAAGCAAAATGTTATGTTGTGAGTTATAGAAATAACTAATTTTGCTGATTAGCATAATAGAATGGAAGGAATATAATATTTGACGAAACTGCGTTTTCAATGTGCAAACGTCTGCTCACTGGCAAATTACTATTTTCCGCTGCATATCAAATTTTGCAGACATGGAAGGAACTGACAAGATCTTCTTTGTGTTGCGTACAGAACAGTGCACATGCAGAAGGATGCAAATAAACAGAATTATAGTATTAAATGAGTACTCCATGCACCCATATTTCTGTATGATCTGGGTACAACCGATAGTTGATCTCTCTGGAATAAAAGTTTTATCCATTATGCATAAAATAATAGAAATTCTATTAAAAGTAATCAGTATCTGTCAAATCAACTAGTAAAAGCATGAATTCTGTTACTATGTATGTATTAATATGATACAGCTCATGATTACGAGAGGAAAATATATTTAATACAGTTAGTATGTTGCATAAAATATATGTATACATAAGGAGTAGAGGTAAAAATTATTGTGAAATTCTAGAGGTTGCATCAAGGGTGTGTTTATGCCTAGGCCCCTGAGGACCAGGCCTACAGAAGAACATTTTCAGGGGGCAGCAGTTGCCTCAAGTATACAGTGTAGTACATTAAAATATGTTTCTATATGCACAGAAAGTTCAATATTCAGTGATGCTTCTGTCTGTAAGTGTACTTGGTACTTTGCGACATTATATATATATATATATATATATATATATATATATACTAGCGACTTGCCCATCAAAAAATGACGGTCAATAAAAGTGTTGAAATGCTGTTTGTCACACAATGTGAGTGTACTTGGTGCCTCAACTATATGGACCCCTATAACACACTAATGAAAGCATGTAATAACACTATAAGTGCCATGAGGGTCATCCAGGACCCTCATGACCCAAAGTGTAAGCACTACACCATTTTAACCCAGTCACTAATGGGGGTCTATCCAGAGCCTCATAAGACTCTATTTAACCCCACCAGTCTTATAAGGGTATATTATGACCATTATGGGCCTGTTACAACCCAACATTAACCACATAAGTGCCATGACAGTCCTCAAGGACCATCATGACACTAAGTATAAAAACTACACTGCACTATACCCCCCAATAAAACATTAAATATCAACTAAACACCCTCTACACTAACCTATTAACACCTACACTACCTACCTACCTACCCCCTAATAAGCCTCCACCACTCTAATTACAGAAAACAAAAAAAATAGTCATCAAAAATAAAAAATCTACATTACATAAAATAAAAAAAACTAAATCACAAACAATAAATAATGTACATTACAGAAAATAAAACCTAAGTCACAAAAAATAAAAAAGGAACATTACAGAAAATTAAAAAATACATTACAACCCCCGCCCCCACTACAGAAAAAAAAATTCCACACCTGAAAAGGAAATTCATATAATACATACAATGCAATACATACAATACAAATAAAATTAAATACAATACAATACACCCCTATCTAATATACAATACATCCTATCTATCTAACATACATCACCCAATCTATCTAATATACAATACATCCTATCTATCTAATATACATCCCAATATCTATCTAATATACAATACTATCTATCTAAAATGCATCCTATCTATCTAATATACATCCCCCAATCTATCTAATATACAATACATGCTATCTCTATATAGCAACCCTAATTCTAAGCTAAAATAAAATAATTAAGACCACTTACCTTTGAGATGTCCCTTCAGATCAGCAACCTAGGGGAAAAAAGCTCAAAAAAAATTACTACAACACGTTTACATAAAATAAATAAACATAGTACATATTCTAAATATTCTACTCACCTTTGCAGCATGTCCCGTCCTTCTTCCTTTCTTCTTCTCCGGTGCGGCCCCTGTTAAACAAACCCATAACATTAATACACAAACATAAAACAAAGTAAAATAAACATAATCTACATTGTACTTACCTCCCCGCAATGTCCCCAGCCTCCTCATCTTCTGCCCCGGATGGGCCCTGGAACCATCCACGCTCTAAAAAAAATGGTATAAAAAATTACAAAGATCCGCCCTCGCGGATGTCTTCGACGCTAATGAGCCTCCTGCCGAGTGTTCCAGAATAAAATTGGCAATGGCGGCTTCTGATTGGCTGAAAACTCTGTCTATCAAATTCAGTCAATCAGAAGACGCCAATTGTGAGCCAGTGAGAAAGGGATACACCCCAAAATCCCCCTCTGATTGGATAACGCACCTGTCAATCTTTATTTGAACCGGCTAGCCTGCCAGGAATCAGGCTCCTTGCTAGCCTTTTGGGGCGGAGACCGGAAGTGATGTAGTTTGCTGTGAATAGCAGCTGGAGGTGAATGGATGCAGCTACTCTCCTGCCTGAGGTAACAGGCACCTGAGAGAGAGGAATTATGAAATCCCCTTAGCCCTTTCAGCCGCAGGTGAAATTGCATAGTCCCCACTCACCACTCAGGAGCAGGAGCACCAAACGAAGGGGGCTATTATAGCCCAGAATACCATCACAGTGAATCTGCAGGTCTGGGAGAGAGAGCAAGCTCTGGAGACTTAGAACTCACACTGTGAGACATCAGATGGCTGACAGGCTGAGGAAAGCAGCGGGGGGTGAGTGATGGGATTGATATTAGTCCCTGGGGCACTCCCATTATAACAAAAAACGCTGTATTTATTTTATGCCTGAACACATATCATAAAGGAAACTCCTGTATCTTAAAAAAAGGAAAGGACTATAATGGTGAGAGTGGCTTCTCATTTTCTGGGATATTTCACTTGGCTGATTGAAATGCTGACTGATTTGGTAACGGCTTTCTTAAAGAAACAGAGCCAGAAAAAAAAGCAACGTTACTTGAGAGGACTTTCAGCCTCCGGCGAAATTGTATAGCCCCCACTCACCACTCGGGAGCAGGAGTACCAAACGAAGGGGGCTAACATAGCCCAGAGTGCCATCTCAGTGAATCTGCAGGTCCGGGAGAAAGAGGAGCTGGGATCTCCAGTGTGCAACATCTAATAGCACTATTAAGTGGAGCAACAAAGTCTAGTGACTCAGGACTCACACTGTGAGACATCAGGTGGCTGGCAGGCTGAGGAAGGCAGCGGGGGTGAGTAATGGGATTGATATTAGTCCCTGGGGCACTCCCATTATAACAAAATACGCTGTATATGATACTCTATGCCTGAACACATATCATAAAGGGAACTCCTGTATCTTAAAAACATATCCAGACATAAGCAAGAAACTGTAAAAGGAAAGGACTATAATGGTGAGTGGATGGATTTTTATTTTTTGGGATACTGCACATGGTGGACTGAAATGCTGAATGATATGGTAACAGCTTTCTTAAAGGAACAGAGCCAGATAAAAAAAAAAAAAAAAAAAAAGCAATGCTATATGTCTTGTATAGTTACTGACGGTAATACAAATAATTAGAATCAATGTTATTAGAGACATTTGCATATTGGTATATCTCTCTTTACTGTTAGTATAGTAACTGAGCACGGCTATTGGCCTTATCTGGAAACAAAACGGAAGAGGGAAAGAAAAGAGAGGAAAAGCAAGCTTATACAAGGGTATATGTGTCAAAGTGCTGGAATAAATATACATTGCATCTACAACTCAGGATGAGGAACTCTAAAAATAAAGATAAGAAAGAGAAGAAACTTCAAAAAATTGATAATATGTTTTCGCTAAAACTAGAATCAAATGGAAAAGGAAAAGGGGGAATGGAGTTATCTGAGACAGATCAAATTCCAGATTTGACCCTGAACCAAAGTCTGGGCAGTATAGAAGATAATACTGAGATAAGAGAAATATCACCAGAGGTGGAAGAGCTACTAACGGTGACTAGAATGAAAACCTTATTAGAGGAGTTCCAGCTTAATTTTCTGGCAGAAATTAAAAAACAAATAATTTCTAATACTAAGGCCATTAAGGACTGCGTCACTAAAGTCACGGCCATAGAAATAGTAATGGATAAACAAATAATGGAAAATAACACGCTTCAGATACAGAATAAAAAACTAGAAGAAAAAATACAAGATTTAACAAATAATATTTCCAGCCTGGAAGATAGATCTAAAAGGAATAATTTACGAATAAAAGGAATCTCAGAAGATCTTAAAGACACAGATTTGACAAAATATATAATAAAGCTCCTCTCTTCGCTAGTTCCAGATTTTGAGACAGTACCAAACAAATTTGATCTATTGCATAGAATTCAGACATCAGGAAATAAAGAGAATGGAAGACCTAGAGATGTCATGGTCAAAGTGCATTTGTTAAATTACAAAGAAGACATTATGCGTGCAAACTATAGAGAGAAGATCTTGAAACCACCATACCAGAATATCCAAATATTTGGGAAAATATCAGCATACACGCTAAATAAACGTAAAGAATATTCCAGAATAACTCTGGCGCTGAGAAAAGAAAATATACGCTATAAATGGATATTTCCACAGGGTCTTGCAATAACTAAAGACGCCAGATGGTATAGAATTCACTCAGTCAAAGAGGGAATAGATTGCCTGAGGAATTTGAAGATCTATCTAGAAGAGTGACATTAGATCCTCACGATAGAGGATCATTGCAGCTTCTGATAATTGGATTTTAAAATGTTTTTATTTTTATTTTATTTATTTATTTATTTTTATTTAGATCACTCCTTTTCATCTTTCCTTTATATGGTGTTCTCTCCCCCTACATCCGTCCCCTCCGTCCCTCCTATGTGTTATAAAAATGTAAGGAGGGAAGAGAAGTAGATCTCTTGGATGAGAGTTTAGGTAAATTTATAATAATGGTAACATTTTTGCACTTTTAGATTAATTAACCTCTAAAGGTCTTAATAAATCTCCTGACTTTACAATAGGTAGGGGTCATAAAATTTCACATATAGCCTTAAAGGAAGGGGGTTAGAATCCACAGGACATTAAGTAGTGACATAAGGAGGGCGGATAGGGGATGGGTTGGTTGGGGGGGAGAAGACTGAGGAAGGGGTGAAAGAGGGGATGGAAATATGCATATATTGGATTTGTCCTTTTTTTTTTCCTTATTGGTGGTAGAGAAATAGCCTTCTATTAAAGAAGGGAAATATACATAGAGGATAATATAAGGTCTTAGATACAATGTTAGCACCGGTCACTTTAATTAAGAGGTTAAAAGTTTCACAGATATGTTTATAGATAGGATTTGGCACCGTCATATTTAATGATAAAAATGTAGTGATAAGGATGACTTAAGAAATCTCAACAAATGAAGTGTTGACACCTGATTATATGAAATTTACACAGAGTTGGAATTGGGCAATAGAGGCCGTTTATGTATATATATGTATATATATGTATATATATATGTGTATATATATGTATGTATATATATAAGTATGTATGTGTATAGGATGTGAAGGGCTTGTTAATACATTTCACTTTTCCGTTTTTGGATTTGTGTTTCATTTTTTTTATTTTTTATGTTTGTTCCCTAAAGATTTTGTCAGAAATGCTTTAATAATCCTGCATAGATAGATGTTTATAGGTTTTTGAGAGACTGGGAGGTAGCTGCCTCCATTAGAAAGGTTCACCTACCACTTCTAAACATTGGCTAATCAGCCCGTAGGAGTTCGACCCAACATGAGAGATAGGATGGGTCATATTCGGTATGTTTGTAGTCAGTATATATGTTTAAAGGAACAGAGAAGCACAAATTTAAATAGTGAGGATAGGAAGGGGAAACATAGGTTAAGAGGAATTAAGTCAATAAAGAAACTATGGGCCTAATTGTATTACCGGCCGTAAATCGGCCGTAAGGCTGCGATTCCTTGCTGGGGTTCAGTTTACTCGCGATTCTATTATACGGCCCCGCAAGGATCTCATCTTACGGCCGGCCGCATATCTTGGAACCGGCCGTAAGCTGTGAAATCTAAAAACTCAAAAATAAATTCAAGCCTGCACTGTACAGCTCTGTAAATGCTAGGGATCATATTGGGGGACATGAGGATTAAAAGGAACCCACTCTCAAGCATGCACATCAGCCCAAACCCGAGTTCAAATTAACTGTTTATTTTCCGGCTGAGGCGTGGGCGGGTCTGAGGTGCTCCAAGCACTCTGGACTTTTTACATGGATATTTTACGGATATTAAAAATACAATTTTTTACGGATTTGAGTATAGGATAATTATGTGCTATTTTTTCTAACACCTAAAATCCCTTTATAGTCTTCTCAAAGTGCAGGGTGGCTTTATTTGAGCTATTTTTTGTGCTTAATTGGTGCTAGCGAGACCTCTTTCCTGCAAGTAAGCTGCGGCTCGCTTTTAGCCTTGCAGAGAGGGTCCCCGAGCAATTGAATTGCAAATAGGAATTTCTTACGGCCGAAACTCTTGCGGCCGTTTTAGATCAAAGGCTTTCCTCTGGCGCGAGCGGCCGCAAGAGATAGCAAGGCACCGGCCGCAAGCCTGCCGGAGCCTCCGGCCGTAAGGGAATAGAATAGCCGATTAGCTTGCGGCCGGTCCTTGCGGCCCCGCAACGGCTGCGGCCGCTAATAGAATGAGGCCCTATGTCATTAAGGATAATATCACATAACACCAATGGATTGAATATGCCCATTAAAAGAAAAATTGCATTTTCAGAATATAATAAATCAGGTGCAGAAATAATCTGCCTACAAGAAACACATCTGAAAATGAAGCATAACCATCTATTAAATAATAAATCTTTTTTGAAGAGAGTAGATGCTAAATATACTAGTAAAACGAGAGGAAGTCTCGATATTATTTAAAGCTAATTTAGTGGTGGAGGAAGAGTTTAAAAAGATTGATATAGAGGGAAGATATATATTGTGGGTAGGAGCAATAAATAAAAGCATCTACACAATTGTAAATATATATGCCCCAAATAAGAATCAAGAGAGATTTCTTATAAAAATATTGAAGTTAGTTCATAAATATAAAAAAGGAAAAGTTATTATATGTGGAGACTTAAATTTAGCTATGGATCCAGTTCAGGATAGATCAAAATCTAAATATAAGAAAAATAATAATACTTTGAGTTATTTAAGATTAAGAATTAAAAAATTAATGATAGAGCTTGACCTCTTTGATATTTGGAGAACATTTAATCCAGAAAAGATAGAGTTTACATATCACTCAAAGAAATATAATGTATACTCCAGAATAGATTATTTCTTGGGGGATCCTTCAGTCGTATACGATACAAAAAAAATAACTATCTTATCTACTGCACTATCAGATCACTTTCCACTGATGTTGGAACTAAAAGGGGTTGAAACCTATGGTAAAATAAGAAAGTGGAGAATAGAACCTCTGATTTTAAAAGATAAGATATATATAGAAGAAATAAGAACAGCTATTAGAGAATTTATGCGCTTAAATATAGATTCAGTATCATCTCCTTCACTCATATGGTGTACATTAAAAGCATTTGTTAGAGGCATTCTAATAGAAAAAGAAGCCAAATGAAGAGAGCTAGGGGAACAACCCTAAGAAATCTTTATATTCAGTTAGATATATTACAGAATAGCAATAAAAATCTTCCATCTATGCAAAAGATGGAAAAAATTAAAGATATCAATTTACAAATTAAAAAGATCTTTCAGTTAATTCAAGATAGAATGGTTTGGAAAGCACAACAAAACAACTACCTCATGGGAGGAAAAATGGGGAAATATTTGGCCAATAAAGTTAAGAATCAAAAAATTCAAAACCATATCCAGGGACTCAGGGGAGAAGACAATCAGCTATATAACCATCCAGAAAAAATTGGCAACATATTTTTCCAATACTACTCAGAATTATATAATATTGAGAAGCAGAAAGATTTTCAGAAACCTAGTTTGAGTGAGATAAAAAACTTTTTGAAGGATATTAAATTCCCTAAGATATCAGAGGAAGAATTATTATATCTAAATGAACCAATAACGGAGAAAGAGATAATAAAGGTTATTATTGAAACAAAAAACAATAAGGCCCCTGGTATTGATGGCCTAGATAAACTATTCTATACAACGTTTAAAGACCAGCTGGCCCCTTTATTGGCCAGTATGTTTAATGAGATTGAGAACAGCGGCATTATTAGAGAGGAGTTAACTGAAGCAAAAATTATAAATATACTAAAAGAAGGAAAAGACCCGGAAGATAGGAAGAGCTATAGACCTATCTCTCTTATTAATTATGATTTAAAAATATATTCTAAGGTGTTAACCAATCGTTTGATCCCTTTAATTCCGCAGTTGATTAATCCAGAGCAGACAGGATTTGTTAAGTCCCGACAAGGAGGGGATAATATAAGAACATTGATAGATATTCTCTCCATAGGGAGGAGTGATGGGGGCCCCAGTTTGGCTCTGTCGATAGATGCAGAGAAAGCCTTCGACAGAGTCAGCTGGGACTTCCTTAAGATTGCCTTGGAATGTTATGGACTAGAGGAATTTGCTTCTAAAGCAATTATGGCTCTTTATATTAACCCTACAGCTAAGATTAGTGGGCCTAATTATGAAACATCTTTTTTTCCCATAAAAGATGGAACTAGGCAGGGCTGTCACTTGTCTCCCATATTATTTAATCTTTATGTGGAGCCTCTTCTATTGAAAATAAGGGAAGCAAAGGATATTGAGGGAGTAAAAGTCGGTCTTAAAGAGTATAAAATTGCTATATATGCAGATGATCTGATAGTTATTTTGAAGAACCCTAGCCAATCTTTGGGAGCTCTTGATATCATCTTTAAAGAATTTGGAAGACTCTCTTATTATAAGGTCAATCAGGAGAAATCAGATATTATATGGAGGGATCTCTCCTTTGAAGAAATTACAAGTTTAAAAAGCTAATTTAATTTTAAATGGAACTCTAATAAAATAAGTCATCTGGGTATAGACCTATCATTCAAGGTTAATAAGATTTTGAAATCTAATCTAGAAAAGATATGGAAACAGATTCAGAAAATCCTCTTAGAGTGGAAAGATGTAAAATTTGCATGGTCAGCTAGAATCGCAATTAGTAAGATGATATTGATCCCTAAAATCACTTATATCCTTAGAACAATTCCGGAAGTTCCGCCAAAATATTGGATTGTTAAACTGCAAAGAGGTATAGATGCATTTATTTTGGGTGGTAAAAGAACTAGAATCCCTCTTTCAATTACCAAAAGACCCATGCTTAAGGGTGGATTGGCATCACCCTCTATAAGAGATTTATATAATGCTATTGCCCTTTCTCAAATTATGATATGGAGTACTCCTGCCATTAATCCAGGTTGGAAGTCCTTAGAATATGATATATTAAAAATAGACACTCCTAATACATTGCTGTGGATTGATGGGTTAAATGATGTCAAGAGTGAACGGCTACCCAGAGGAGTAAGAACATTGTTAAAATTCTTGGTGACAAATAGAGATAAATTGAACCTTTCGAGATATCCTTCGTTAGGTGCCCCTTTAGAGTGTCTCTTATCACCGTTCAATGTTGACTTAATAGGTGGATGGAAATTGCAGGGAATATCCCTTATAGATGATCTCTATGCATCTGGTGTCCAACTATCCTGGTCTAACTTGAAACAAAAATATAAACTTAAGAACAACCAATGGTTGGCATTTAGATCCTTACAATCCTTGGTGAAAGCAAAGGGATATGGTAAAAAGATTAGCTATTCGATTACTGACTTTGAAAGTATGCTATATCAGAAGGCGTTACCGCATAGAATTTCAAGATGTCATACGATTCTAATGCCACAGGATAAAGCAAATCCAACGAAAGGTATGTTAGAGTGGCAGAAAGATCTACATATATTAATGGACGGAGATAAATGGGAGGAGGCTCTAAAAATCGTAAAAATCTCTTCCTGCTCTAGTAACTATATTGAATTATATTTCAAGTTGATCAATTGATGGTATTGGACACCAGATGCGATTAATAAATTTGCACAGAACAAAGGGAATACATGTTGGAAGGGCTGTGGTATAAACAGTGATTCACTCCATGCTTGGTGGAACTGTACAAAAATAAAGGCTTTTTGGAGAGCTTGTACATATCTGATTGAGGATATATGTGAGGTAGAGGTTCCTTTTGTTCCAGAGCTGCTCCTATTACATATAAACATAAGGGAGACTTTTCCAAAAGTCTACCTCCTGGTCTCTTATATTCTTTTGGTTATTAAAATGTATATTGTGAAATATTGGAAATCAGAGTCCTCCCCATCTCTTCAAGAAATTATAAATTGTGTTATAAGAAATAGAAAATGTGAAGTCCAAGGAGAGAGCTTAGCCAAGCGAACTGGAAGAAAAGGACTAGACAGATGGTCTGTTTGGGATAGTTATTGTAATAGAAAGGTTAATATATGAGAAATTATGTTTGATAATTGGTTACCATTGGTGTTACATGCTCTTGCTGTTAGATCAGATTTTCTCTTTCCCTTTGCTTTTCTCCGTCTCTCTTTCTCCCTTCCTTTTCTTTTCTCTTCTCTGCTCCTATTGGAGTGGGGGGAGGGAGGGGGGGAGGGGAAGGGAAGAGGAAAGAGATTTTGTTTTACTATTTTCTATTTTCCTTCTTCACCCGAGTCTCCCCAGAAGCACATGATTTCTGTGCTAAACTATTAAGTATATTAACTATATTGAGAGTAGTGCCGGTTCCTTTGTATGCTTGGTGGAGGTATCAAGTTAAGTGAACTTGCTACTAGGGAACTGCCTTCCCATCAGGAGTACAATATAGTACATAAAAATTGGTATTCGAAGAGATGGGAGGGAGGAGATTTCAACAGTGTATTTATACATATGCAATTGCTAAACTGTTGAATTACTGATACCTCTGGAATGTATGATTGTTTTGTTTTGTTATGTTTTTGATGTTTGTTAAAGAAAAATGAGAAAAAATAAAGTAAAAAAAAAAAAAATCTTTATTTGAACCAATCAGAAGGCTTTATTGCCATCAGCGAATCACAATGGGATACTCCCCCAAGGGGTGATTGGCTGAAGACATCTGCGCCTTCCCATTGGCAGTAATACTGATTGACATTGACAACAGCCAATGAGAAGGCGCAAATGCCTTCAGTCAATCAGTACATGGGGTGTATCTCATTATGATTGGATATTGTCAGTGCAACCAATCAGAATGCGCCGATGCCTCCAGCCAATCACCCTGTGGGGGTGTATTCCATTGTGATTGGCTGAAGGCATCTGCACCTTGTGATTGGTTTAAATAAAGATTGACAGGTGCATTATCCAATCAGAGTGAGATTTTAGGGTGTATCCCTTTCTGATTGGCTCACACATTGGCGCCTCCTGTTTGGTTGAAAACGCTGTCTATCCAATTCACCCAATCAGAAGGCGCCAATGCCTATTTTCTTCCGGAAAAGTCTCCGAGAGGCTCATTAGCATCAGGGATGTCCGCAAGTGCGGATGTCAGTTAAATATATATATATTTAAATTTATTTTTAGAGCGCGGTTCCAGGGCGGGGCAGAAGAGGAGGAGGCCAGAGACATCGCGGGGAGGTACTGTAAGTACAATGTAGATTGTGTTTATTTTATTTTGTTTTTATGTTTATGTATGTTGTATTAATGTTATGTTTTTTTTAACAGGGGCCGCACCGGAGAAGAAGAAAAGAAGAAGGATGGGACCTGCTGGAAAGGTGAGTAGAATATTTAGAATGTTTATCATTTTTATTTATTTACTGTAAAAGGGTTGCACTAATTTTTTTTTTTTCCCCTATGTGGCTGATCTGAAGGGACATCTGCGAAGGTAAGTGGTCTTAATTATTTTATTTTAGCTTAGAATTAGATTATTTTATATATAGATAGAATTTATTGTTAGCTAGGGGTATGTGTTTTATATAGATAGGATGTATTATACATTAGATTGTGGTATTTATTTAGATAGATTGGGGGATGTATATTATATGGATAGAATGTATATTAGATTGTGGTATTTCTTTAGATAGTTTGGGGGATGTATATTAGATAGATAGGATGTATTGTATATTAGATAGGGGTGTATTGTATTGTATTTCATTTTATTTGTATTGTATGTATTTGTATTGTATTGTATGTATTATATGTATTTCCTTTTCAGGTGTGTAATTCTAACAGTGAAGGTATTGCTCCAATGAGAGCTAGGCCTGTTAATTTCTTTGTTTTGTTTGAGTGTACATATTGTACTACTAAAAAATATATTCTATATAAAACTTTTAAAAAGCATGAAAGCCTCAGAGACTTGGATACAGAACAAGCAATTAATTCTGATAATTAAAAAGCAGACATCCTGACCAGAGCTGGAGTTACCAGTAGTGTCAGAGAATAGAGACTTCATTCAGGAAATTTGGGGACAATAAGGTCCCTCACTCACAAATGTTTGACTTGCTACAGCTAGCAAAAATTGTCTGTATTCTATTTGAGAAGTCTTCTGCCTGGCTTACAAGAATTTGTGGAACAAAATTAAACAGAGACCCCAGATGAGTTTATTACACTGATAAAAATATATCTGGCTATAGCACTCAAAGACAGATTAAAACCCTGAAGGCTCAAACCTGGATTCAAGGACAAGCAAATGGAAATCTAGAAAGTGGTAGATATCCATAGCCCAGAAAGATTGGTATTGAAGAGCCAAAACAAAGTCAGACCTCAGTAAGCAAGGTAAAGTGCTTCTATTTTGAAGAACTGGGGCACATAGGGGCTTACAGGAAGAATCAATGCAATGTACATGATACAACTTTAATCTGATCAATTTAATGGGAGTGGCAGAAAAGTTTCACCAATTTACCAAAACCATAATGGTTAATGATAAAGAAATCACAGCATTAATTAAGGAAGTGCAGCAACTATCTTTCCAGGCAAAATCATAAAGTATAGTGAAATAAAAATGTCTAATATACAGGCATACAATGTGTACACAGAACAGTAAATCTCTACAATTACAATAACACTGGAGTTATGTGGGAAGAAGATGACAATGAATGCCCCAGTATTAACTAACCTGCCTTATGCTGCTGTGCTAGGCAGATATTTTTCCAAATTTGCAGACATCTTTCAAATTAATATTTTATATATCATGCGCTGCGGAATATGTTGGTAAATTAAAAATAAAGGATAATAATAATAATATATGAAAAGGTGTAAAAAAACTTTTAGAGAAAATCAAGACTCAGCAAAAATCTATCTGGTCACATCTTTCATGGGTGGACACTGATCTGTTTTCTGGACTAGGGAAAGCCTGTTTGGACAAAGTGTGAAATGTGGAAAGAAAAGGTTGGTAGAAAATAAGGAGAAAAGCTTTTAAGAAGGTTTAGCGCCAGTCAGGCTGAGGAAAGAACAGAGGCTGACAGGCCCTATGGCTCCTAATAATGAAGAAAGGACCAGTATAGTAGAGCAGGTTGTAGATGTGGATATTAGATGTTTGGCTGAACGGTCAGAAGATATCAACAAAACAGTTTGCTGTGTACAATCCTTGGAGTCCGCACACGTGAAAGTGCATGTATTTCAAGGTCTGACCGGTGAACAAAAGGAAGAAACCTATAAAATCTTGGACCGAAACATGGATGTTTTCTCTACACATCATGCCTCCATTTATTATGGCATTATCACAAAGCCATGGGAACAGATAAGCATTCAACCCTATCGCATACCCAAGGATAAAAGAGTAAGGATAAGTGATGGGAATTTTAAAAAAGTTTGAAATTGGAATTATTGAAGAATCCCAAAGGGAGTGGTGCAGTCCCATTGTTAAGGTTCCAAAACCTGATGGATCTGTTAGATTCTAAAATCAGTGTCAGACTTTAATGCTTATTCCATTACCAGATTTGATGACCTAATAGAGCGGCATGGAAAGGTAAGATTCTTGACAACACCGGATTTAACAAAAGGATATTGGCAGATACCATTGATGTAAGAGGCAAAAGAAAAAAAATGCATTTGCCAGATGGTCTATTTCAATACAACTCCCTGCTATTTGGACTACATTGAGCTTCAGCAACTTCCCAGAGACTAATGGACAAACTATTATGTTATCATTGTAGTATGCAGCATACCACTGATTGGGAGACACATCTTTCAAAAGTGGAAGCAATATTAGGAACCTTGAAATAGGCAAAGTTTACTGTAAACCCTGTGAATTGTGCCATAGGACTGAGTGGGAGTAGTTAAATATTTTGGTTATGTTATAGGAAGAGGGTTGGTCAAACCACAGTCCAACAAGTGGAGGCAATAAAGAACTGGTTACCACCCCATAGACAAATGCAAGTTAGGGCTTTTCTGGGCATTGTGGGGTATTACCACCAACAATTATTGCCAAGGTTTATTCACCATTTTTCCAAAAGTTGTCCCATTAACAGTTCTAATGAAAAACAGCTCCTGATATGGTAAAGTGGAATAAAGAGACTGAGATCTGCACTTTGTCGAGATCCAATTTTCCAGAGATACTCAGTGATACTCAGTGGTGAAGTTGGCCATAAAATGGGCAACTAAGGCTCTCTGAAATTATCTATTGGGAAGAAAATTCACACTGGTATGTGACTATGCCCCTCTGAAGAAGAACAGCAGAATGTCAAGATAGTTACTGCACTGTACAATCTTTCAACTTCCAAGTCCTCCAGAGAGCTGGCAGTCAGCATGGAATTGCATATGCATTATCCAGCATACACTGCTTCACGGCATTGGTCTCTCAACCCCATAGTGTCAAGCTGGGGCGGGAGATGTGTGACAAAGTTAGACATAGGGCTTAAGCCACCGACTCTGCAAATCTCTTTTATCCCAAGAGGACTGAATAAGTTAACTCCTGCTGCTGTTGAGTGCCCTAGCTGAGGATAACGTTCAAAAGACTGCTAGTTTCATTGGGAAGAGACTAATTAATTAAGTGGACAGGCAGTCTGTGCTGGAGAGAAAAAGACAGACAGACACCCAGCAGTGTGGACCTGAGGAACAACTTTCAGAAGAATAAATAGCTGGAGTTCTCAACGATACAGGCCAGAGATTATGAATTAAATATTGGACTATTTATGTTTTGTTTTGTTCCATCCAGATTTAGCTGGATGGAAGATTTGTTAGCAAGGGATCTATCTAATAGTAAAGTTAGTGTCCTGTTGAGAGCTAGACCTGTTAATGTCTTTGTTCTGTTTTGATGTTTATATTGTCTCCTGCAAAACTTTATAAAATGTTGGAAATGCATTAAAGCCTTATGTAGTCATTTAGAACTGCAGTGTCTGACATAGAAACACTTGCAATCTGCCTGGGAACTGTAACTTTTTATTAAATCACAGAACAACAGCTTAAGATGAAATGAGGCACCCTTAATAGAGAAGCACACCTGGGAATTTGCCTTATCAGCCTAATCAGAAATCTGACTTTAGTGGAGGTGAAGATAATTGAAACAAGAACAAGAGGTCCTAATTTAAAGCTGGAAGGTGTGAGATTTAGGATAAATGCTTGAAGTACTACTTTACTGAGAGCAGTAGATAAGTGGAACTGCTTTCCAATGGAATGTGTAGGGTTAAACACAATATGGAATTTAAGCATACCTGGGGTTATCATAAGGTATTCCTGAGGTTTAATTAAGCCAAACTTATAGGTAAATAGAGCATGTAGACAAGGTGGTGTCTTTCGGTTCTGATCTGCTATCAAATCTATGTTTCTTTGTTTCAAGTCTACCATCTCTAAAAAATAACTAACTAGACCCATGGTTGGGTTAAGAATATAATTTCCATAAGTATACTTCCATGTAATGTGGTATTGGGGTACCCTGAAGTTTCCTCATAGTACAGTGGTTCCCAAACCATTCCTTAAGGACCTCCAGCCAGATCAGGATATCAATTGAATTGTGTGTGAACACATGTGATGAAATTAAAGGCTCCATGACCTGTTGAATACTAAATATAGATTTGTGTTATATATACATAAACAGGTTTACACTGACAGGTGGCTGTTTTATCTAATGCATTAAACGTGTATACCGACAAACAATCTATTTCTCTAAAATGCATTTTTATAGTAAAACTATCATATTATATTATCTTCAGCCTTGGGGAATTTGCATTATAAACTTATCCATAATGCCATATGGTAATGTCTTCATATTCACATGTAGCACTACAGCTGCCATTCTGAGAATATTATCACTCCTTTGTAAATGAAGTCAGCAGAAGATGAACATAGTCTAAAGTTTGTTGCTTTGCTCCCACAGTGAACTGAAGTTTACTGCATTGAGGTGTCAGACGACCTTGTGCATTTTCACAGAAAATTGAAATCCTTCCACAGTCTATCAACCCCATTAAATTGCTACGATTTGAGGAATCATAGCTCGTAACATAGCTCTCAGAACTTAAGGCGATTAAATTAGCCTCTTAAAGCAACACATGACTTGTGGGTTAAGACGCAGCAGAGCCGAAAAAAGCATACAGGACGTGGAACGTGGAACTTTGCAGCCGCAAGACCTTTGTTCTTTCAAGCCTGTAACGATACGTTCCAATTGAGCTATTGAATTGCATAACGTTCAAACTCGTAATTCGCAAATGGAGCTAAGAAGCTAACAAGTGCTAGAGAGGACCCGCAAGGGTAAAGTCCAACCCCGTAGCACTTTAAATGCACATATCACCACACTACTATACTTTATTAAAAGGGAAAGTGATGTTAGGTCTTAGAATTAATAGCACAACATTCTCAAGCCCGCAAATCAGCCCAGAAAAATACTTTATTTCATGTATAATTTTTGTGTTATAGCCATTCCGGCAACCAATGTGTTAATGCATATACTGTAGCTCGCATGTGATAGAATATCATATTTATCAATATTGCATTACATCTGGAATGTGGGTCTGATCACAACTCATAATTGAACCCTGTTGCACTTTGGAAATCCCACCTCCCTTTTTCAGTGACGTAATTCTGACGGTCTCAGTTGCCATTGGCTCCATCCCAACATGTTAGACTAATTGATCACGTCCACGGCCGCACATCCGACGAGCGAAAGATGGTTTACGGGTTTGCCTCTCAAGCCCACAGCTTGCAGCCTGTTCTAATTTAATAGCCCCGTAAATCTGCAAGCTTGCAGCTGTTACAGGTCTCACGTTGCACTTACGGGGCTGGAATTTAATGTGGCGCAATGTCAGGCAGTGCTAGAATGCTTTGCTACACTGATCTGGGATTTGTTTTTAGAATTGGCTTCTATAGGGTGAGCCATTATTGTGAGACATTATTCTCTCCCAGGTTCGAATGTGGAACAGCGAGATGAGTGGATAAGAGGGTAGGGTTAATTTAGAATTCCAGAGTATGAAACAATGTTTTTTTAATATATATTTATATTTATATTAAAATTGCAGTTCATCAGATGCAAAAATAAAGCATTCTATAACAAAATATTGCAATACTAATTACAAAATAGTTATTAAAGCAACATCATCTGACAATGGGACAGACTGCCCACACACACTCTCAAGAACAGGATTCCATAAAATGCCCTAACAGATAAATCTCATAGTGATCACTTTATCAGGAAATAACTGTAGAGTGAGTGCCCATCAATAAACTAGAGGTGCCAGTTTATGGACTCATATTCTTTGTTAAAATTAGGTGTTGAATATAGTGATTCCAGATCTGTGAAAGTCTAGCCACCCTTGTTTCTTTATCTACAGTGGCCTAGAGTTCAATTGATATGATATAGAAATCTTTCTTGATAATACAGCTTCTTCAAAAAGTATTGTTTGCTGCAATTAATGTTCTGATATGACTTTTTAAATCACTGCTGTACAAATACTGTATTTGTTGTTTAGTCATTCAGTCATGTCAGACTTTCACTGACCCTATGGTCCACAGCACGCCAGGCACATCTATGGTTAGGTCCCTGATCATGCTTATACATAAGGTTGTGTTGGCAAAGATACTGGAGTGGGTTGCCAGTTCCTAGTCCAGTGGACTGCAATTTGTCTGATTTCTCTGCCATGATCTGCCCATCTTTGGTGACCCTACATAGTTTGGTTTACAGCTTCATTGAGAAAGACAAGGTAGTGATCCAGAAGTGGAAACATTATAGCTATAGTTAAAAGTATAGTTACATTTTTCTGCACTTTGCAGATTTTTCTTTACTTGTGCAAAAATTGCATACAGTGGTCAAAATCTAAACCTGAAGTTCAAAGTTTTACCACAATATCTATATATTAAATTCCAAATTTTGATCGCTGGGCATGACCATAAACAGTGAAACATATTCGGAAATTTAGCTTGAGAGTGGAAGCAGACATCACAAATTGAGGGATCAAATTAATTTTTCAACTTTGGGGCAATGTATGCATGGTAAATCTTAAATATTATATGTAAAAATCTGTATATTAGGTCAGTTTTAAAATATTATTAGTAGCTTTATATCATTTTAAATTATTTCTGAATCCAATTCCTAAAAGATTCTATAGCCAATTGATATAATACACGGTATCTGAGATGCTGATATTTTTTTCTTGCATTACTCCTGTACCATTGAGTTTAGTTCTCTATGATTTTTATTTAAGTGAGTAGGAATTTATGACATTTATATGTTAAAGTTGGTGGCTCCATAAAATCACTAAGCCACTTAACAATGGTTAATTTGAGATGACAATGAGTTATGGCTTGTTGCTGTTGTTGATGACCACTGGTCTGGTATAGACAAGTATATAGAAAACAGTATTTTTGGATTATTTTAGCTAGTGTGGTGTCCCAGTTGCTTTCTTTACCCATGGATGTCTGCTGTGTTGGTGCAAATATCCATTACACAATAAGGCAGAGGAAATTTGCATAAAACCTGTGTACAAAACAAAAAACATTCTCTACCTTATTATGTATGACCAGCAACATCATGTCAAATGCAGAAAGTCTTCTGTTCTGCACCTGTCACCATTGTAAGAGTTTTTTTTATTATGGACCACATGCTTTTTAAGAGTAGGCAAAACATGCAGCAAAGCTCCTAGAAGAGTTCCTAAAAGTCTTGGCTGCAAAAACATTGTGAGACCTCGTCAACATTAAAGTTCTGGAGACAGTATGCCTTGAATCTAGTGATGTCGCGGACATCAAATTTTCGGTTCGCGAACCGCGGACTCGAATTCCATCAAATGTTCGCGAACAGACGAACATCGGCGAACCGCCATAGACTTCAATGGGCAGGCGAAGTTCAAAACACACAGGGACGCTTTCTGGCCACAATAGTGATGGGAAAGTTGTTTCAAGGGGACTAACACCTGGACTGTGGCATGCCGGAGGGGGATCCATGGCAAAACTCCCACGGAAAATTACAAAGTTGATGCAGAGTCTGGTTTTACACCATGAAGGGCATAAATCCCCTAACATTCCTAAATTGTTTGGAATAACATGCTTTAAAACATCAGGTATGATGTTTTATCGATCAGGTATTGTAAGGGTTACACCCGCTTCACAGTAACAGACCAATCTCCCCGTTTAATGCACCGCAAACTCCCCATTTGCACAAGGTTGGATACCAAGCTAGCCATGTCCCGTTCCTTGTCCTCACTGATGTCATTGAAGGTCACTTCCTCCACCCAGCCACCAAGGGTCCCCGAAAGGTGACAACAAGCCCCCTGGGACGCCTGCTGTGTTTGGTCTTCCACCTACTCAAAGCCACCTTCCTCCTCTGACTCCTCTTCTTCAGACTCCTCTCTCTGCATTGCCTCTGTCTGCGTTATTATAAGGTGTGTACTGTTAAGTAGTACTATTCCTATCGGTTTAATCCCTGATACGTCCACTATTAGGGGACGTGTATATGGCATGGATTTGTGGAACAGGGAGATGGAAAAAGATGCTTGGTCGGACCTCCTACTTCGGATTTGGGGCACTGCGTGTGCAATGTAATGTGCCACCAGATAGGAGTGGTGTATTAAGTTGTACTATTCATTCCTATCAGTTTAATACCTGTTACGTCACCTATCAGGGGACGTGTATATAGGCATGGATTATTGGAACAGGGAGATGGAAAAAGATGCTTGGTCGGACCTCCTACTTCGAATTTGGGGCACTGCACGTGCAATCTAAGGTGCCACCAGATAGGAGTGGTGTATTAAGTTGTACTACTCATTCCGATCAGTTTAATACCTGTTACGTCACCTATCAGGGGACGTGTATATGGCATGAATTTTTGGAACCGGGAGATGGAAAAAGATGCTTGGTCGGACCTCCTACTTCGAATTTGGGGCACTGCACGTGCAATCTAAGGTGCCACCAGATAGGAGTGGTGTATTAAGTTGTACTACTCATTCCGATCAGTTTAATACCTGTTACGTCACCTATCAGGGGACGTGTATATGGCATGGATTTTTGGAACAGGGAGATGGAAAAAGATGCTTGGTCGGACCTCCTACTTCGAATTTGGGGCACTGCACGTGCAATCTAAGGTGCCACCAGATAGGAGTGGTGTATTAAGTTGTACTACTCATTCCTATCAGTTACATACCTGTTACGTCACCTATCATGGGACGTGTATATGGCATGAATTTTTGGAACCGGGAGATGGAAAAAGATGCTTGGTCGGTCCTCCCACTTTGAATTTGGGGCACTGCGCGTGCAATCTAAGGTGCCACCAGATAGGAGTGGTGTATTAAGTTGTACTACTCATTCCTATCAGTTTAATACCTGTTACGTCACCTATCAGGGGACGTGTATATGGCATGGATTTTTGGAACAGGGAGATGGAAAAAGATGCTTGGTCGGTCCTCCCACTTCGAATTTGGGGCATTGCGCGTGCAATCTAAGGTACCACCAGATAGGAGTGGTGTATTAGGTTATACTATTCATTCCTATCAGTTTAATACCTGTTACATCACCTATCAGGGGACGTGTATATGGCATGGATTTTTGGAACAGGGAGATGGAAAAAGATGCTTGGTCGGTCCTCCCACTTCAAATTTGGGGCACTGCGCGTGCAATCTAAGGTGCCACCAGATAGGAGTGGTGTATTAAGTTGTACTACTCATACCTATCAGTTTAATACCTGTTACGTCACCTATCAGGGGACGTGTATATGGCATGGATTTTTGTCTGTTTTACCATGTTTTAGGTATCTCTTAAATTGCAATCACAGTAAAAAATAAGAAAAATTATAAAAAGTAAAAATAAGAAGGAATAACCAGCTAACTTTCACAATAAGTATTTATTGTAAATATGTATTTTTGCACAACTGTTATGCAAGACTGTTCAAAAATGCTTTATTTTTAATTACATGCTGTACGCCTTTTGACAATAAAAGAATTTAAATGCAAAAATTAGGTATTGTTGCAGCGACCAGAAAAATTGATGTTAGTTTGTGGAGTATTATTAGCTCAAGGCAGGTCATCTATCAGGCCTTTTTTAATCAAATGTATCGCCACTGTCAGTCCCTTCCGGATCCATCCCTCATTCATCTTAATAAAGGTGAGGTAATCTAGACTTTTTTGACCTAGGCGACTTCTCTTATCAGTGACAAAACCTCCTGCTGCACTGAAGGTCCTTTCTGACAGGACACTTGAAGGGGGGCAGGACAGAAGTTCTATGGCAAATTGGGATAGCTCAGGCCACAGGGCAAGCGTGCACACCCAGTAGTCAAGGGGTTCATCGCTCCTTATAGTGTAGATATCTGTAGTTATGGCGAGGTACTCTGTTACCTGATGGTCGAGTCGTTCTCTGAGGGTGGACCCCGAAGGGCTGTGGCAATGCAAAGGACTTAAAAAGCTCGGCATGTCTATAAAGCGTCCTCTCCTTGCTGGCGTGGTCGTGGGAGGAGGAGGATTATGTTCACCTCTTCCGCTGTTAGATTGCCTTTGTGCTGTGACATCACTCTTAAACGCTGTGTAAAGCATACTTTTCAATTTATTTTGGTAGTGCTGCATCCTTTCCGACTTGTGGTAATTCGGTAACATTTCAGGCACTTATTTATACGAGGGTCCCTCAACAGGCACGACAGCATGAAAGACCCCATTTGCACAAGGTTGGATGCCGAGCTAGTCATGTCCCGTTCCTCGTCCTCAGTAATCTCACTGAAGGTATGTTCTTCCCCCCAGCCACGTACAACACCACTGGTACCAGATAGGTGACAACGAGCACCCTGGGATGCCTGTTGTGGTTGGTCTTCCTCCTCCTCCTCAAAGCCAAATTCCTCCTCTGACCCCTTTTCCTCACAATACTCTTCCAGCGTTGCCGCAGGTCCAACAATCGATGCTGATAAGGCTGTTTCTGGCGGTGATGGTGACCACAACTCTTCCTCTTCCTCTTCAAGCTCATCTACGGCCTGATCCAGCACTCTTCGCACGGCACGCTCCAGGAAGAAAACGAATGGTATGATGTCGCTGATGGTGCCCTGGGTGCGACTGACCAGGTTTGTCACCTCCTCGAAAGGATGCATAAGCCTACAGGCATTGCACATGAGCGTCCAGTAACGTGGCAAAAAAATCCCCAGCTCCTCAGAGGCGGTCCTAGCACCCCGGTCATACAAATACTCGATAACAGCCTTTTCTTGTTGGAGCAGGCAGTCGAACATTAGGAGTGTTGAATTCCAACGTGTCGGGCTGTCTAAAATCAAGCGCCTCGCTGGCATGTTGTTTCGCCGCTGGATATCTGTAAAGTGCGCCATGGCCGTGTAGGAACGCCTGAAATGGGCACACACCTTCCTGGCCTGCATCAGGACGTCCTGTAAGCCTGGGTGCTTATGCACAAAGCGTTGTACAATCAGATTACACACATGTGCCATGCACGGCACATGTGTCAACTTGCCCAAATTCAATGCCGCCAACAAATTTCTTCCGTTGTCACAAACAACTTTGCCGATCTCCAGTTGGTGCGGAGTCAGCCACTGATCCACCTGTGCGTTCAGGGCGGACAGGAGTGCTGGTCCGGTGTGACTCTCTGCTTTCAGGGAAGTCAACCACAAGACGGCGTGACACTCCCGTATCCGGGATGTGGAATAGTACCTGTGGAGCTGGGGGGGGGGGGGGGTGCCGTTGTTGTGGAGCAAGACATAGCAGCAGCAGAAGAGGACTCAGCCGAGGAGGTTATGGAAGTGGATGGAGTAGGAAGAGTAGAGGAGGTGGCAGCAGGCCTGCCTGCAAGTTGTGGCGGTTTCACCAACTCCTCTGCAGAGCCACGTATTCCATGCTTGGCAGCCGTCACCAGGTTTACCCAATGCGCAGTGTAGGTGATATACCTGCCCTGACCATGCTTTGCAGACCAGGTATCCATGGTCAGATGGACCCTTGCCCCAACACTGTGTGCCAGAGATGCCATTACTTCCTTTTGCACAATCGAGTACAGGTTGGGGATTGCCTTTTGTGCAAAGAAAATTCGCCCGGGTACCGTCCACTGCGGTGTCCCAATAGATACACATTTTTTGAACGCCTCAGACTCCACCAGCTTGTATGGTAAAAGCTGGCGGGCTAAGAGTTCAGAGAAGCCAGCTGTCAGTTGCCGGGCAAGGGGGTGACTTTGTGACATTGGCTTCTTACGCTCAAACATGTCCTTGACAGACACCTGACTGTGGGCAGATGAGCAGGGACTGCTCAGGGCGAGACACGGAGTGGCGGATGGTTGAGAGGGGGCAAGCAGGGCAGCAGTGGTTGACGTGGCTGAAGATGCTGGACCAGGAGGAGGATGGCGGCTTTGAGTTTGTGTGCTGCTTGTACTGATGTGTTGATCCCATAGGCGTTTGTGATGTGACATCATGTGCCTTCGCAAAGAAGTTGTACATAGGTGGGTGTTGGACTTCCCACGACTCAGTTTCTTTTCGCACAGGTTGCAAAGGGCCTCACTGTTGTCACAGGCAGACACACGAAAAAATTGCCACACTTCTGAGCTCTGCAATGACGGCATTCTGGTGGTGGCAAAAGCATGCGTTGACTGGCGTGCTGTCTGGCTGACCCCGGGTGCCGATGCATGCTGTCTGACTGTGCCACTAGCTACTTTCTACGACCTCCCGCTGCTTCCAACTCGTCTCCTCCTCCTCTCTGTCTCCCCATCTGAACTTTCCTCCTGTTCTTCTTCTCATATAGCAGGCACCCACGTGACATACACGGACGCATCGTCATCATCAACCGCTTCACTTGTATCTGACAACTCAACAAAGGAAGCAGCACCGGGTACAACATCATCATCATCATCAGACCGTACGTCCATGTGTGTAATGCTGCCTGACTGGGACATATCCCTGTTATCTACATCCTCTGGCACTAATGTTTGTGCATCACTCATTTCTTCCAACGGATCTGTAAATAACTCTGCTGACGGATCAAGTGGAGCGGCTGTGGTGCTAGTGTTGGTGGTGGCGGCAGGCGGGCGAGTGGTAACTGGAGAGGTGCCGAAGCTAAGCTGGAGGAGGATGGTGCGTCTAGGTTCCTGTACGGAAGATGTAGAAGATTGGGTGTCCTGTGTTAGCCAGTCAACCATGTCCTCAGAATTGTTCAAGTTCAGGGTACGTTGCCTCTGAAAACTGGGCATTATTCTAGGGCCAAAGGGAATCACAGCACCACGACCACGACGGCCCCTGCGGGGTGGCCTGCCTCTGCCTGTCATTTTTTTTACGATTAGTGGTACTATGCATGCAAGCTACTCTGACACCAGATATGAGTGTCACTGTGCACTGGCAAAAGTTGGCAGACTAGATGCAATAGGCCTCACACACATGCCTTTAGGCAGGCTACTGATATTCAATCGATTACAGTAAAAAAAGGGTTGTTTTATTTCACTGCACACTACAGTTGCACTAGATATGAGTGTCACTGCGCACTGGCAAAAAAATTGGCAGACTAGATGCAATAGGCCTCACACACACGCCTTTAGGCAGGCTACTGATATTCAATCGATTACAGTAAAAAAAGGGTTGTTTTATTTCACTGCGCACTACGGTTGCACTAGATATGAGTGTCACTGTGCACTGGCAAAAGATGGCAGACTAGATGCAATAGGCCTCACACACACGCCTTTAGGCAGGCTACTGATATTCAATCGATTACAGTAAAAAAAGGGTTGTTTTATTTCACTGCACACACGCTAGCAGGCAGGCATATGCAATTAGATTACACAGAAAAAAATAATAAAATAAAAAGGGCTGGCCTTGCAGCAAATATCAAAGGAGTCCTTCAGGTGTGTAGTTAAAGCTAAATACACAGCCTGGCTATCTATTTCCCTATTAAATCAGCAGAAAAATATAATAAAATAAAATAAATGATGTTCTAGCCCTAAAAAAGGGCTTTTTGGGTTGCTGTCCTTGCAGCAGATATCAAAGGAGTCCTTCAGGTGTGTAGTTAAAGCAAAATACACAGCCTGGCTATCTAGTTCCCTATTAAATCAGCAGAAAAAAATAATAAAATAAAATAAATGATGTTCTAGCCCTAAAAAGGGCTTTTTGGGTTGCTGTCCTTGCAGCAGATATCAAAGGAGTCCTTCAGGTGTGTAGTTAAAGCTAAATATACAGCCTGGCTATCTATTTCCCTATTAAATCAAGAGCAGGTAGAATATATCTCCTCTCTCAACGAATGCAGCTACAGAATTATTCTAAAATGGAGGCTGTCATACAGATGGAAGGCTCTGGAAGGGAGTGTATGCTGCTGATTGTCTGGAATGTGTCTGCTGACTGCAAGGTGCAGGGTCAAAGTTTCCTCAATGATAAAGATTAGGGGGCGGACCGAAAAGTGCATATGTTGGCCCGTTCGTTGCGAACGCGAACATGCGAAAATCGCCGCAAATAGTTCTCCGGCGAACTGTTCGGGACATCACTATTTGCTATGTTTTTAATTAGAATAGCTACAAAATGTAAGTAAATGCACTTTAAAATGTAAGAAAGTGATATAAATATGTAAACGGTTTGAGGATCCTATACCTTTAATACAATGAGCTGAAAGAGATAAATATGATGACACTCTAATATGTACATATTTTGTGATGCATTTTAGCACATGTAAAATAAATGACTAATGAAATAATTAATCATTAACATTAATAATTAATCATCAACACATAAAAACAATTGCATTAATAATGTAAGTCCAGTGAGAAATAGATTTTTTTTTTTATAAACGTTATTACTATTAACAATTAATTATTATTTAATTGATGTACATTACTAATTAATGAATTACTAAATGTTCTATAAAGAGTTAATCAATAATGTAAAGGTATTGACAATTGTCTATTTTTTTTTTTATAATTACTATGTAATAAATTAATGTCCATGAAAAATGAATTAATCAATTAATAAACATATTTGAAATGGTTAATGATTAATACCGTGCTAAAGTACAGGTATTGCAAAATGTAGTAATAGGCCTCACACACACGCCTTTAGGCAGGCTACTGATATTCAATCGATTACAGTAAAAAAAGGGTTGTTTTATTTCACTGCACACTACGTTTTCACTAGATATGAGTGTCACTGTGCACTAACAAAAAATTTGGCAGACTAGATGCAATAGGCCTCACACACACGCCTTTAGGCAGGCTACTGATATTCAATCGATTACAGTAAAAAAAGTTTTTTTTTATTTCACTGCACACTACGGTTGCACTAGTTATGAGTTTCACTGTGCACTGGCAAAAAATTTGGCAGACTAGATGCAATAGGCCTCACACACACGCCGTTAGGCAGGCTACTGATATTCAATCGATTACAGTAAAAAAAGAGTTGTTTTATTTCACTGCACACTACGGTGACACCAGATATGAGTGTCACTGTGCACTGGAAAAAGTTGGCAGACTAGATGCAATAGCTCTCACACACGCTAGCAGGCAGGCATATGCAATAAGATTACACAGAAAAAAATAATAAAATAAAATAAAAAGGGCTTTTTGGGTTGCTGGCCTTGCAGCAGATATCAAAGGAGTCCTGCAGGTGTGTAGTTAAAGCTAAATACACAGCCTGGCTATCTATTTCCCTATTAAATCAGCAGAAAAAAATAATAAAATAAAATAAATGATGTTCTAGCCCTAAAAAGGGCTTTTTGGGTTGCTGTCCTTGCAGCAGATATCAAAGGAGTCCTTCAGTTGTGTAGTTAAAGCTAAATACACAGCCGGGCTATCTAGTTCCCTATTAAATCAGCAGAAAAAAATAATAAAATAAAATAAATGATGTTCTAGCCCTAAAAAGGGCTTTTTGGGTTCCTGTCCTTGCAGCAGATATCGAAGGAGTCCTTCAGGTGTGTAGTTAAAGCTAAATACACAGCCTGGCTATCTATTTCCCTATTAAATCAAGAGCAGGTAGAATATATCTCCTCTCTCAACGAATGCAGCTACAGAATGATTCTAAAATTGTGGCTGTCATACAGATGGTAGGCTCTGGAGGGGAGTGTATGCTGCTGATTGTCTGGAATGTGTCTGCTGACTGTAAGGTGCAGGGTCAAAGTTTCCTCAATGATAAAGAATTGGGGGCGGACCGAAAAGCCGCATATGTTCGCCGTTCGTTGTGAACGCGAACATGCGAAAATCGCCGCAAATAGTTCTCCAGCGAACTGTTCGGGACATCACTATTTGCTATGTTTTTAATTAGAATAGCTACAAAATATAAGTAAATGCACTGTAAAATGTAAGAAAGTGATATAAATATGTAAACGGTTTGAGGATCCTATACCTTTAATACAATGAGCTGAAAGTAATAAATATGATGACACTTTAATATGTACATATTTTGGGATGCATTTTAGCACATGTAAAATAAATGACTAATGAAATAAATAATCATTTACATTAACAATTAATCAACAACACATAAAAACAATTGCATTAATAATGTAAGTCCAGTGAGAAATAGATATTTTTTTTTAATAAACGTTATTACTATTAACAATTAATTATTATTTAATTGATGTACATTACTAATTAATGAATTACTAAATGTACTATAAAGAGTTAATCAATAATGTAAAGATAAAGTAAAGGTATTGACAATTGTCTATTTTTTTTTTTATAATTACTAAGTAATAAATTAATGTCCATGAAAAATGAATTAATCAATTTATTAACATATTTGAAATGGATAATGATTAATACCGTGCTAAAGTACAGGTATTGCAAAATGTACTAATGTATTTTTTTTTCTTTATTATTTTTTTTATTTGTAATTAATAAATAATAAATGAATTAATATACTTTACCTATCAGTAATAAATATCCAGCAATCAATATCTTAAAGAGCTAACAATCTCTTTAGATTTTCCGGCAGCAGAAAATGTCCAGTCAGACTGTCATCACCTGTGGATAAAGTGTCAGCAGTGTGGCAAGTGTGCCCTATATATAGGCAGCGTGCGCAAGCCAGAACCGTTAGTTTAGGAGGGAAAGCCACCATTTCAGATGCTTAGTTATTGTGTAGATTGTGTTAAAATGGCGGCTATATTGTATGTGTTACGCGCATCGGAAGGATTTTCCGTCTTTAGTAACCGATTTTCCGTCTTTAGTAACAGTCCGTTGTACTACCTCGTACGTGCTTGTGAAAGTGCTATTTTGCGCGCTTGACGGTGATGTAGCCTCGTTTTCATTTTTTACGGCGGACATTTTTTTCCTCACTTACGCGATTTTCGAGTGGTTAAAATCGTCTAAATCGAGTTAAATTTGCATTCCAGCTCACTGCCAGACGTTCTGTCAGTGATATGTTGGTATTTATTTCTGGTGTATTTAGTGTGTTTATACTGGTTTTTGGTTTGCGCGTCTCGGCCGCTAAGTTCGTATTTTTACGTCTTGTATTGTGGTTTTTCTAAGTGTCACGACTCGTATTTGGAGTCATATTTGATGGGCTGTGCTGCGAGTTTTGTCCGGTGGTGTGTGGCGCCGTAGGGGTAAGTACTGCGACTTAAGGTTTACGTGTGGGTTTTGTGGGTTTGTTTGAAGCGATGTAGGAGTTTAGCTGCGAGTTAAGGTGTGTGTGGGAGTTTTGTATGGTGTTTTAATGTGCCGTAGGGAAAGTGCTGCAAATTTAGTATTATGCGGGGTTGTGTTGTTAAAAAGTCATGCTCCATAAAGACTCCACCTTCCGCAAATGCGGCCCCTCCCTTTGTGAGGGACCGCATTTGCGAACCGAACTGCGTCCCTCGCTTCGTGATGACGATTCGTAGTTTGACAACTATTATATGTGATATGTCATTTTTAATCAATATTAATAAAGGTTATTGATATTGATAATATCACCATATTAATTGCCAAAACCCATGACAGTATTTTTAATTGTTCTTTTTTAACATTAAATTGGTTATGGGAGGGCCAAAGATGAGAGAAATAAGGAGGTCCCAGACTTGTACTGAGCCTCATATTCTTAGGTGGTGGCCCTGAATCTGTTAATTCTAACTTTTTTAAATTGAAGTAATGAAATTCTTTTAAAGGCTTGTTAATATTGCATAGTGCATAGATTATTTTTTATTTTAGATTAGATTGGATTATCTTTGGCATCTAATGTGGCAAATAGCTTTATATATAGCAGAGTTGGTATTTCACAATGTATGTATCTGCAATGTATTGCTGGCAAACTGTGACCTTGTTTACAAATGCATAAGACATACATTCTGATGACATATTTTGACGGTCATTATCTACAATCTCTTTTTAACAAAAGGAAAACTGTCCTTTTTTACAGTTCAGTGCACATTGGAATTGTCACTATACAGCAGAATTCATTCTATTTAAAAAAAAGTGACAGGCTAGGAATCTTTTAAATGCAGACAATATGGCATTCTTCCAAAACTTCACTACTAAATCCCTCCAGGGGAGACTCGTATAAAAACATTCAAAGGTGTCAATGCTGTGAAGCAGATAAAGGAACAATATCTTTCTCTGAAATTGTACCAAGTGAAAAATTGATTATTTGTTCACAATTTTTTTTAATCTCACATAACAGTGACATTCATTACACAGTAAATATTTTTGTTACCTGAAAAAAAGAGAAAATGAACAATATTAAACAGAAAAACCGCTACAAGCTGATTTTTCAATTTAATAGGGTAGCTTACAAAGAAAGTAAATGCACAAGTGCCCTGCCAAGACTTAAAAACTACTCTTTTCAAGGCTTGGTGCTTTCTGTTAAGCTTATTATGGAGTATGATCACTGTTTTTTTTCATAGAGACATGATTAATATAAGCAAGTAATAATACTTAATGAAGAGTCTGAATGCACTTCTGTTCACCCGGAACACTTACAATCTGTCTCCCAAATGTCATTATAATTCTTCTTTTCCTTTTTCCAAGTGCTTTGAGAGCTTTTTTAGTAAAAATGCTATATTACTGAACTACAATAATTACTTGCCTAGGCACTCTGCTCACCATTATCAGAAGTTAAGCAATATATGTAAATACTTCTGTGAAGGCCAGGTAACTTTGGCAGCTTGATTTTGTAGTAAAGTCTATACTACTAACCATAATTTATTAGTGGTATGGTATTACAGTAACTGCTAGTGTAGACGTATTAACATTTTTCTAAACCAACATACCATATATGTTAACCACAGAAGACAAAATTATTATTTCTATAGAAGTCACAAGGGGACTTTTGTATTGCTTGTTTTATTACAAAATGTACATAGTTTCTTCTATTATAATACTAATTTTGCAGATGGAAAGAAAATATACAGGTCTTATGGTTTTACTGTATTTTATATTACAATGCATGATAAACCTTTTAATATATTATAATTTTATCTTTGGAGTTGATCGATTTTGCTATGCTTGAGAAGATTACATGTTTTGCTGTGCATTGAAGGAGAAATGGCTTGGCTCCGCTTGCTATCTCTTCCCTGTTTACTACATGCAGTGAGTAGCTTTGCTATGTGCTAACATGCTTGCCAAAATTTAAATTAGAACTTTAATAATAGTAATGGTAAAGAGATGATTACATCGCTGTAAACCACTATATTCCAGAATCTATTTGGTGATTTTAATCCTTTTTAGTAATAATCTTATTACTTTTTTCCTATAACCACTTTTCATTTGAATAAAACCACACTTTTTAAACACAGCGTGCTTGACTAAATGGATGACTGCTGTCTTTTAACCACCAGAAACACCCAAAAGTTGTGGCACATCCACATTCACCTGTCTTATTTAAAGAGTCATATATTCCAAAAGGATCAAATATATCCAATAAGCATGCTGTTATGATCCAGTGAATTATCTTGTATATTGACTGAATAAGTGGTCAGTAAAACATTTAACAACATTTGCCGGATTGAAGTGGGAGTTTAACAACTTATTCTGTTACACACATGCAAACTACTACAAACAAAACATGTTTCTAGCCTTATTTTCTTCCCTTGTGGGATTTGAAGTACACCTGCCTAGGAATGGTGGTTATCAATTAAGTTTTCCCTGTCTTTAACACCCTATTGGATATGAGTAAATGCTCTATTTGCAAAGAATTCCATGGCAGTCCTAGTATATCAGTTACCTAACGGGTATTGCTGTCCCGTTTTACCTATTCTAGGCTTTTTCAAATGCTGAATGGAAAAACAGCCTGTGCTGTGTATTACTCATCTTTTTATACCTATGGTAATTAAAGAATCCATCAGGTGTATGTTTTCACCATGCTTGTGCACCGAAACGAAGACGTAAACTTAATGACGTCATATGCGCGTACGCTAATGACGTCATACACGCATGCGCAATGGAAAAAAAGACGTGTTTGAAATTTTCTGTGTCACTGGTCTAATTCTTGTGCATTCTAAAAGTGAATACATCTTGGAGCACCTTGCGACCCTCAAGCAGACTGTCCTCCAACTCAATAAAGGTTTCTCTACCAATGGGGAGGTTGGCTAGGGAGTGGGTGTATCCAGTGGGAAGTTCCTCTAAGCACACTGGGCATGAAGAAAATATTTTCCATAATTACAGGGCATCCTAGATCAGCTAAACAAGTCTACCACCTTCTGCTAAGATATCCCAATATAAGTGGGTGATCCCTCCCAGAGACCCCTAAGTCTGTCTACCCCGGATTCATGGTTTCATATGTGCCTAGTGACTAAATGAGTTGAAGAAATATGACTTCGATTTAAAGAAAAAGAGATGTTTCCAGTATTTCACGCAGACCAGAAACAATCAATTCTGAGACAAAACATTACTGGGTTTCTTTAGAAAAGGATTTATTTATTTTTATGCCACTTTAGGGTATCAAAAATAATGTTAATCAGCACCTTGATGCAACTATTTAATTAGTTTTAATGCCACCTGTTCCTTAACATCTTGCACAGTCTATTATATGTAATACAATTGAAAACAAATAGATCACATGAGTAATTATATACCTTAATGCATCAAAACAAACCACTACTCAACTGCAAAGAAATATATATTATGTCTTATCATGTCAATCTATAAGTACATTTGCATATGTGTGTGTGTGAAATATCCATATGGTGATATTTACTAATTATTTACAAAAATAAATTGATATCTGCTTTTCCTATAATTATTGACAGGATGACAACAGAAATTTAAAAACAGAATATGTTGAAGAAAATAAGTAATACTATTCTGCATATCAATGTGCTTTTTTAGATTGTAGTTATGGATTATATTCAAATTCAATAGTCACAGACATATAGATGGATATCATTAATTGGAAGTGAGACATAAAACAGCAATTATAGGAATTTAATTATAACATTTAATATTAATCCATAGACCCTGTCCTCACTTTTCCCTATGCCTTTTTTATACTCTTATTTACAATTCTTGTTGAAGTGTATACAAGTATTCAAGACATTTTTTGGTTTTCACCATGTACAATTATACAAATATCTGTGGTTCTTAGTGGTCATACACTGTATAATGTAATGATAGTGTTTTCCATATCATATTTTATACTTTCACTTGAAAAAAGATTTAAAAAAAACTAAAAAAAAGAAAACTAAATAATTAAACACACCCATTAAAATATAACTTTTATAATGTAATGTAATTATTCTTTAATGTGAGATTTCATTTCCTTTGCTGTTTTTCATCTTTCTCCTGCTCTTTCAGCAAGATATGTCATTGTAAATTAATTAGATTTCCTCTGCATTTAAATAAATTAGCAGAAAAAAACAGTAGATTCCACTGTAGCATAATACAAGAAATAATACATTAAAGGCTATTCTATCTTTTTAGTTTTTAAAACAGTTTGTCCATTATTATGTGCGGTTCTTCAAAAAAGTATATTTTAGCAGTAACTCTTTAATAATATTTAATAGCTTTTTTATTTAGTCCATCACCTTTTTAGAAACGCAGCTAATGGCAGGCCTTTGTCTGTTAAAGACTACAGTCCAACTGATCATAATATTAAGTTAGTCTAGTGACTTTTGGGGGGCTCCTTAGACTTTGTAACATTTTCTGCTGTCCTGCTGAAATTTTTTTTTATATTCATGTGATGAGCATAGTCTTAAGTCAGGGCTTTAGCTGCTTTTTAGTATTTTGTTGTTGTTTAGTCGTTCAGCGGTATCCTCCATTACGACCTTATGGACTGCAGCATGTCAGGCACTGCCCCTCTGAGCGCCATCAAGCTCATGTTCATTGCTTCAATGATCTCATCTATCCATTTCCATCTCTGCCTCCCCCTTCTTCGAGTGCCTTCAATTTTTACCAGCATCAAAATCTTTTCTAGGGAGTCCTGTCTTCTTAGGATAGGACCAAAATATTTGAGCTTTGGCCTCATGATCAGACTTTCCAGTGAACAGTTTATCTTGATTTCCTGTAGTACTGATTTGCTGGATCTTCTTGCAGTCCAAGGGATTCTAAGCATTTTTCACCAACACCACAATTCAAAGGCATCAATTCTACAGGGCTCAGAATTTTTTATGGTGCAGCTCTTACATCCATATGTTACTACTGAAAATACTATATTTTTGACTATGTGGACCTTTGTTGATAACATAATATCTTTAGTTTCTACTAGCTTTCCAAGCTTGCCATAGCTTTCCTCCCCAGAAGCAAATGTATTTTAATTTCATGGCTGCAGTCACCATCTGAAGAAATCTTGGATCCCAGGGAAATAAAATCTGTCACTGCCTCCACTTCTTCCCCATATTATTACCAGGAACTGAGATTGTTGTTTGCCATGTTCCTCGTTTTTTAACACTGAGCATCAGGCCCGCTTTTGCCCTCTCTTCTTTCACTCTCATCAATAGGTCCTTTATTTCCTCCTCACTTTCAGTCATCAGAGCAGTATCATCTGAGGTTGTTGATATTTCTTCCAGCAATATTGATTCTGACTTTGGATTCATCCCACCGAGCCTTCTGCATGATGTATTATGCATATAAGTTGAATAAATAAGGTGACAATATACAACCTTGTTGCACACCTTTTCCGATCTTGCAACAATTTGTTATTCCATGCTCGGTTCTGACCGTGGTTTCTTGGTTCACATGCAGATTGCTCAGGATGCGCATGAGATGGTCTGTTTCCCCATCTCTTTGAAAATGTGCTACATTTTGTTATGATCCGCACAGTCAAAGTCTTTAGAATAGTCCATGAAGCAGAGGTAAATGCGCACATTGGCTATTTGATCTATTGTGCCTGTCCCCCTCCGAAACCCAGCTTGCACATCTGGCAGTTCCCGGTCCATATATTGTTGCACCTTGCATGTGAAATTAGTGCAATTGCGATAATTGTGGCAATCTTTGGAATTGCCTTTTTTTGGATTGGGATGTAGACTGACCCTTTCCAGTCTATTGACCACTGTTGAGTTTTCCAAATGTGTTGGCATAAAGCAAGCAACACTTTCACATCATCCTCTTGTAGGATTTTGAATAGTTCAGCCGGAATTCTATCAATTCCTGCAGCCGTATTATCAAAAAATAACTCCTTAAATACCCATTGTGCCATACACCTTATAGTAATCAAGCAACATTAATATTATGTGATATTCCACAAAAACAATGACAATACTAAAATATGTATATATGTGTATCACTGAAGTAATTAGTGTCAACTTGTATCAAGAAAAGGGAAAGAAGGAATATAATATTAATTAATACACCCCAAAATTATCCAATATAGCGATAATACAATATAATTAACTTGACTCCCTTTTAATACATCACTATAGCATCCCTCATATTCAGCATGAAACCTGCTCAATCACAGGAATACTTCCCAGATACTCTATACACCCTTTAAAAATATACTATATACAAAATATACACTATTAGGCAATACAACATAAGGAGCATATGGATAACAAATATATGTGTAATAACCCCCAAGCAGGTTTATATAGTGCTACTGCTCTGCACCAAATTACCACCAACACTCTCATATATGCATGATACTTGCAGTTTGTTTGGTTGGTTATGTTGATTATGCAGGGATTACAAAAGCATATTCCATTAAATCTCTCCTCAGTGCTTCCTCATTGCCATTCAGTGTCTTATGGCCCACCGACGGTTCCGCTTCGCCCTTCCTAGGGCTTATTCATGGGGTACTGTCCTCTGTTGTGGAGGCCCTTTACTTCCTGCTTTTGCATCTGAATGACATGTACAGCATCATGACATCATTACGCTTGTTCGTGCATCCCACAGTGGAACACATAATATAGTCCACTGCTTTTTTAATCCATATGGTTGCCATTCACCTGCGAGATTACATAATGGGTGGACTTTGAAAATACACCTCAATTTTGTTATTCCAATCATCAATAGTAATAGCTTGACTGTCTTGAACATCCAATCCTTGGTGCCCGGGCATCTTCTATTTCTCCACTAGGAGGTTGCCCATTCTATTATCTTTAATATTGGGGTGATTTCACTATTATTCCATAAATCTATCGCCAACAATGCTTCTCATACATTTTTATATTTTATTACACAGGCAGGGGGCATAAGAAAAGCCCTAATTTAGTCCCTCAGGGTAATGCGTATTTAACCGAAAGATTGATTTACTTTTTCTTTGCAATAATAGTTTATTAAGGTACCCACCTCTTGGACCTGCTGATATCTTATCAATCACTTGAAATCTCATAGATTCTGTTTTGTTCCCATGACAGAGCTTTATATGTTGGGATACTGGTGTATCCAGGTAATTCACCACTGAATATGTATGCTCCATGATTCTCCTTTGTAACTTCCTAACATACACAACGTGTGTCGATGAACAGTTGACAAAAGTCCTTAATGCAAACCTCCTAGATGTTCCTGGGTGTACAAATTCCTTACTGGGTTGTATATATTTACACGCCTTACAGCGTCCACAACGAAATAGTCCAGTTGTTTGTCTTAACCACGTCCCAGAATTAGAAGGGGGCTGGAAGAAGCTCTTCACCACCATATATTTTATATTCGTATTTCTATGGTTGTCATGATTTAATTGTTTAAGGACTCATATTGTTAGCAATTGAGGAATATGTCCAAGGGAGCATGACATTGTTACATTGGGATTATGTGTTACTGTGTGGTTATATGTTGCCTGTATATGGTTATTATGTATCCTAGTTATAATATATTATAAGAGGGAAAATGTTATATAGAACATATGTGGAATTGGTAGAAATACTCTTCATAGAAGTTAGCTGCAGATCATTGCACACTCACAAATACAGACCTTGCAGATGCAAGTACTTCAAGTAATCCTAAGCAAACACTTGAGTTTAACATAAAGGTTTGTTCACTAGATATCTGGTGAATAAGATCTTAAGAGCTTTGATAGCCCAAGGTTGCAAGCCAGATGGGCTGACCTCACACATACACAAATGTACACAAGGGTGTGGTATGGGAGAGTATAAATATGTTGTTTTGATCATTCAATAAAGGTTGAGAGATATTTTTCACATAAACAAGGTGTGAGACTATTTCTGTGTGTTGTATCCTGACTTGGGGAGTGGTCTTGCCATGGGCCACTAAGTAACCTGGATCCAGTATTCTCTGCCTGTACCTTTTGGGCCTTGCCCTCTTCAGAAGCCATCTTTTGTGCCGCAGAGAACAGGAACTACATCATTCTGCTGGGGTAGGTTTGAACTAGGTTCATATCAAACACCCTAGAAGAAGCAGATTGTGACAACTGTATGTTATGGATTTTTTTCCCCAACACCTTATATACTGACTCATCATTAAGCAATTTGTAGCACATCTGTAAATAATCCGATTCATCCATCAGGACCGTGTTTACACCTTTATCCGCCGGCTTAATAATTGCATGACTTTCTATGAGCTCCTTTAGTGTCTTCATCTCCAATGTACTCAGATTCTTATTTTGACACAAGAACTGTTGCAATGTTTCCTCAAATATCTTTTTTAAATCCTTTTCTACCAAATATTTTTTATCCATTTGCTCCTTATGTTGCATTGCCTAATAGTGTATATTTTGTATATAGTATATTTTTTAAAGGGTGTATAGAGTATCTGGGAAGTATTCCTGTGATTAAGCAGGTTTCATGCTGAATATGAGGAATGCTATAGTGATGTATTAAAAGAGAGTCAAGTAAATTATATTGTATTATCTCTATATTGGATCATTTTGGGGTATATTAATTAATATTATATTCCTTCTTTCCCTTTTCTTGATACAAGTTGACACTAATTACTCCAGTGATATACATATATACATATTTTAGTATCATCGTTGTGTTTGTGGAATATCCCAATATATTAAAGTAGCCTTATTATCAGCAAGAAATCCTAGGGCACATCTCACTTAGCTCTCCAAGATTGCTGGCTCCAGCTCCTTGGACAAATTGTTGGGGTCATCACTACTATTAAGATCCTTTCTGTATAGCTCTTCAGTGTATTCCTGCCATCTCTTTTTTATCTGATCTGCTTCTGTTAGGTCTCTGCCATTCTTATGTTTCATCATGCACACTTTGGCATGAAAGGTTCCTATGAGATTCCCAATTTTCTTGAAGAGATCTCTTAAATTTACCATTCTGTTATCTTCTTATATCTCTTTGCATTGCTCATTATAGAATGTCTCCTTGCATCTTCTATCCTCTTGAATTCTTGAAATGACCAACAGTGGGGAATGTCAGCAATAATCCAAAATGGTATGCATACCATCTGCATCAATGTGAATGCATTGCTGTTATGTAAATATCCAGTTATGCAGACATTTTGGTGTATTAATGCCCTAATATAAAGTTTAAACGACCACTGACATGTCTTAACAACACAAGCTAGATGTTTTAATTTGGCATTGATCATTAATACAATTTATATTCAATGATTTTAAAAAGAGCAATATTCAATATTAAACTTACATATATGTTTTGACTCAGCTACTGCTGGTCTCCATGTACTATACAGTTAATAAGGGGGAGGATTGTCTAGTATGTAGTGCCAAACTTTCCAGCCACATACTGTACATTTATATTACCATGACAATCTCCATTGCTTGGAGACTTCCTTTATCACAGGTCATCAAAGGCCATCTCAACAGATTGCAACCACATGCGATGCATACTGATGTTTTTTATACCAGACACTCATTATGCCACTGTAGATAAGAGAGGCAAGGAGAGGGTGTGGGGAGAATAAGGAGTGCTCAGCTTGGAGGCAGCTGAAAGTTGCAGAGAGCTAAATGTTCAGGAAGGAATATATGAAGAACTACACATTTGAGAAAAGGAGAGGAAAATACATAAAATGTAAATAACTTATTTGTATAACTTATTTGTATTAACAGCAAAATAAAAATAAAACCTTACTTTGGACATAATTTAAGCATTTTAAGCATTTTCAATTTATCAATCAAGTTTGTGGGGGCGAATTACCTCACACATTGCAGAAAGGTAGTTCTCCAGGTCTTGGGTAAGATTAGCCTGTAACTAACCAGAGTGTTTATATCCAGTTTTTATTTCAATCCATGAGCTCATGTATTTAGCTGGGAAATAGAGGACAATCCTATGTTCAAGTGCTACTACTGCTACAACTACTACTTATTCAATTTGTAATAGTGGTATATCCCTAGCAATTTGTGATTAATTGTTGTATTCCGTTTAAGAATAACTAATTATTGGTATATCCCTAGCAATTTGTGATTAATTGTTGTATTCCGTTTAATAATTACTAATTATTAGAGATCCTATGGATTGATTATTTTAATAGAGATTTTAGTTTACTATTAAAAGTTAAGTTTTATTATTAGTTACCAGCTGATAGTTAAAAGGCAGTGCCCTCAACTGTACATATTTCTATCTCTTTTTCTCAGATTTATGAAGTTCATACAAGGAACAATTCTCTCTGCATTATATTTTGACCAACTTGTGGAGAGTGCACATATCATTTTCCCTTTTTATTTACTCTACACATACAGTGCATCCATATGCTTTGTCTGAAAATAACTTTCCTGTAGCCACATATAGAAATAAAGCCCATATTTCTGTACTGTCTGGGAAAATCTCTGGGATTTTAAAGGGACATTTTCTTTTCATGAATGTATACAAACACACATTTGGAGTTTAAAAAAAATATGTTTAAAAAAAACTATTGTAAAGTAACAAAAGAGAATGTTTTTTCTCATTTAGAGCACAACCAGTTGGAAATTGGTAGTAAGCCTCGGGAACTGCTTTCTTGTCTTTACATTCCTTGTTACCTGAATGAAAAAAAAACTAGATTTTCAGACATGGTTGCACATACTGGGTAACAATGGCAGAAGTGTGAATTACACTTGTACAAGAAAAAACATTAGCCTAACATTAAAACATTTCAGTATGTAGCACTTTTTACTGAAATGGTTTTAATTTAACACTTGTCAAAATAAATATCATAACTTTTTAATATATGTGAGAATTACACACTGATATTTCTGGATGCTAAACTTCCTCACTTTAAAATAGCCATAAGGTAATAATATTATACTATATGACTAACTGACAATGTATTATTGCACAACACATAAGTAAAGCTCTGAATTTTCCACGGCTTGCTATATTTTCTTTATTGCTCCTCCCTGTTTGTCTTTCAGTTTTTTTAGGAGAGGATTTGAGGAATTATAGAAATCAGATACAGTATCCTTTTGAAGACAATGGATATGCCTCTGGCGCTATGAATGCACATACATTGCTTTAATGCTCGCTGGAGGTTCGTAAGACAGCTTTTCTTATTAAAAAAAGCAAATCCTTCAAATCGGTTTATTTGGCTATAATTCTAATCTCTTATCCTTGCAGTAGCCTGAGAGATGTGGGTCGCAAGTGAGATGAGCTAATAAAAAGCATTCCACCTTTAAAATGCTAATGTGCATATATAGAAATAACATGCTGTTTTAAGATTTATATTAACAAGCACAGTGAAACTGAATTCATTTATAAACAAGGCCGTAAACCGAGCAGTTCCCCAATTGGAAAACAACATATTGGCAACAATCACAAACCTTCACTGTGAAGGGCTGCAAATGTCTGAAACAGCAGCCTTGAGAGTATTCATTGAGATATAATGAGGTCCACAAAGCATTCTCTATAAAATAAATTGTCAGCTAATGCATACTATTTAATTATATTCAGAATTCTTCGTGTGATTTGTGACCTGGATTTATAGAGGCCAATGGACAAAAATATTTTCTATAATTAAGTAACATGAATTTGCTGATAGATTTTATAATGTATGTTGAATATATAGATGCACATTATACAGAGAACTAAACATGTATTATTTTGGATAATAATGGAACAAAGCAGGGACTTAAATCATCCCTTTAGCCTATCTTAATTAAGCCCTCCCGCCAGGCTTATGTCCTCAAAACTGACCTCTATCAGGGAGAAAAGCGAAAATGTTGAGAACCCATTGACACATACTCAAAAGAAACACACCAGTTAACACAAGTCCAGAAGTTAAAAAAGTACATACTCCAGCCACTAACTTCTAAAAATGTGTTCTTCAGACATGTATAACAAATGGTTAAATTCTTTATTATATATCAGCTTACCATATTTATACTCAGACCACCTGCCATAGGATGTATCTTGCTCTAGATTAAACAGAAAACAGTAATTGATGTATAAGGGGATTCAGCCAAAACTTCTGTTTGAGTAACTACTAACAGCAGAGTTAGAAAATTGTCTTCCACTAGTATGAAAATTGAATTAAATCTAATTCTATCAAAGTCATTAAGATAACTATGGAAAACAAGAGCCTCATTCAATTTGCTACAGTTACAGAGCGATTCAATTGAGCAAGGCCGCAAATTACGGGCCAAAGCCTCAAACCCGTAAATCCGCGTTTAGCATTTAACGCTTCCCCATATCCGATCCGATGAAGGGCGCCAAACTCAAGCAAGGCCGTAATTTGCGATTCTGTCACAGGCCAATTAACCAATAGGAACCAGATAACACTAATTAACGCAGCGGAAAACAACTTTAAAAGCCTGGAAACCGTCCTTGACTGTGCTGTAGCTGAGCAAGTGAACACTCTGCACAGCCTCCATGTGTGTTTGCGGCCCTTTCTGAGTAGATTAGTGTGGTGTATGTTCCCCTGGTCCTCTTTTGGATTGTTACCTTGTCGTGGTGAAGAGGCTTGTGTACTTCAATAAAGCTGTGAGCTATACCATGTAAGGTCACTCTAGGTGGGCAGGTCATAGCAGAGAGGTCAGACAAATTGTGGTCTACTGGAGAAGGAACTAGCAACTCACTCCAGTATCTTTGACATGCAAACCTTGTGGATAAGCACAGACAGAGATATAGCTACATGGGCTGCAGTCCATATGGTCACAGAGTCGGACACGACTGAAGGACTGAAAAACAAAAAATAAAATGTTTCCCTGGTAATTAATATATATCATGTGGCGGTGTTATTTGGCCACTATTTCTTTTACCAATGTAGATCTGATGAGTAAGATGTATGTAGGATTATATTTTATTTTTAAGGTCCATATTAGAGCCTCTGTGAGTGAGAAAGGTTAATATGGCAGCCATTGTCATGTATTTGTGTTGCAAATTAATCAGGTAGCGTGTCTTTAATTTTTTCAGCATCTTGCAGCCACACTTTTTACATTGGCATATGCATGACCATTCCAATATATGAGAAAAAAAATAATATTTTTTTAATGCCTATTTGTTCCTTGGTAATTGTTGTGCAATTAATTCTAATACCTTCCATTGCTTTCCGCATATTTTAAAGTCCAGTAGTGTGTTTTAATTGTCTTTTGCAGTGTTACAAACCAGACTGTAAACCGTTTGTACGTCCTACTTGAAATCCGTAATATATTTGGCTACATTTGCCATTTGTGGCTTTCAAGACAATTGCGTCCTTGGGGAATAGTAGAAATTGAATAGCAATTTGCAAATTTAGCGATTGTAACATTTGCGGGCTTGAAAGATCAAAGGCACAGATGGGTTGGGAGTTACGATTTTGGCAACCTGCAGGGATTTTCAGCCTGTAACCAGCAGATCGTTTGCGGCTAGCTAAAATACACCAATTGAATAGCAAATTAGTTTACGGGCTACATTACGGGCTCCAGTAACCAACAATTGCTCAACTGAATAGGGGCCCAAGTCATCTAACTTAGATATCAATATTCCTTAAAATAGAAACCATTGACAGGTGATGTTTCCTCTATGCAGGCGGATGTTACAATGTTTGGTCAAATGTTCCACTCAGATTGGAACCCGAGTTTAAAGGACTGAGCAAAGCATTCTAATGATACGGATTGTTATTTGATGCTAGTTATCTGAGATATAAATTGTAATTTGATACTTCTTATCTGAGAAAGCTATATCATTGTAAAAACTGTCTAAATCTGAACTAGTGAGAACAATTGAATGAATTAGATGAAAATAGGTTCTACATTTAGGGCCATCAATAGACGCTTGGGTGCTGTGATACTTTGAGTGAAAGAATAAATAAATTAATAGTAAGTAGGATGAACAGTAAAGCTGTATTGAACCATTGCTAGCTAAGTTGGGATGACAAGATACTAGATTCCAAGCTTGGTTGCAAGTCTGAACAGAGTCTGGCACCATATTAACAGAAAAAAAGGATGCAGATTTGGCTATACATAGTATCTATTTCTTTAGACTGTGTTTAGAGAACTTGCAACTTTCAAATGGGTATTTGAGTCTTGAAATCCTCCTTTTAAAAAGTATATGATACTTTAGATAAGAAATTGACATAAAAGCAGATATGGGTGATGCAGCAGGGAGATATTGATGATAAATAGACACTTTTCAGAGAATGAGGAAACAGGGAAAATGCTTTTAGAATGAGCATCATGACATTTGAAGCATATGTTAAGAAAATAAATTGCAACTAGTAATATTGTAATTGTAGAAGAGAGCTATGTTCAATAGAGATGTCCCGAATAGTTTGCCGGCGAACTGTTCCCGGTGAACATAGCATGTTCGAATTCGCGGCGAACTGCGAACATATGCGAGATATCGACCCGCCCCCTATACTTTATCATTGAGCAAACTTTGACCCTGCATGTCACAGTCAGCAGACACATTCCAGCCAATCAGCAGCATACACTCCCTTCCAGAGCCTTCTAACTCATGGACAGCAGCCATTTTGGAATCATAACTAACTTGCAGTCTTACTGAGAGGAGGCTGAGTGTAGGTGATACTGCATCAATAGGGAAAACCATAGCTAGGCTACTGTACACAGTGTGCAATACAGTCCTGAAGGACTCTTTTGATCTCTGCTGCAAGGACACCCCTGTGTCTCTTCCCCCCCTTATCATAATCCTCACCTCACCTTAGCACCCCTCACACTTATCCCTAACACCCCTCACCCTAACCCTAACACCCCTCACACTTATTCCTAACACCTAACCCTAACACCTAACCCTAACACCCCTCACACTTATCCCTAACACCCCTCACCCTAACACCTATCCCTAACACCCATCACCCTAACCCTAACACTCCTCACACTTATCCCTAACACCCCTCACCCTAACACCTAACCCTAACACCCCTCACCCTAACCCTAACACCCCTCACACTTATCCCTAACACCCCTCACCTAACACCCCTCACACTTATCCCTAACACCCCTTACCCTAACCCTAACACCCCTCACACTTATTCCTAACATGCCTCACCCTAACACCCCTTACACTTATCGCAACCCCCCATCACCCTAACACCCCTCACAATTAGCCCTAACACCCCTCACCCTAACACCTAACCCCCTTATCCCTAACACCCCTTACCCTAACACCCCTCACACTTATCCCTGTGTCTCTTCCCCCCCTTATCATCAAGGGAGGGGGGAGGATGATGAGGGAGGGGGGAAGAGACACAGGGGAGGATGATGAGTAAGGGGGGAAACAGACACAGGGGAGGATGATGAGGGAGGGGGTAAAGAGATACAGGGCAGGATTATGAGGGAGGTGGGAGGATGATGAGGGAGGGGGGATGAGACACAGGGGAGGGTGATGAGGAAGGGGGCAAAGAGACACAGGGGAGGATGATGAGGGAGGGGGGAAAGAGACACAAGGGAGGATGATGAGGGAGGGGGGAAGAGACAAAGGGGAAGATGATGAGGGAGGGGGAAAAGAGACACAGGGGAGGATGATGAGGGAGGGGGGAAAGAGACACAAGGGAGGATGATGATGGAGGGGGGAAGAGACACAGGGGAGGATGATGAGGGAGGGGGTAAAGAGATACAGGGGAGGATGATGTGGGAGGTGGGAGGATGATGAGGGAGGGGGGATGAGACACAGGGGAGGGTGATGAGGAAGGGGGCAAAGAGACACAGGGGAGGATGATGAGGGAGGGGGGAAGAGACAAAGGGGAGGATGATGAGGGAGGGGGAAAAGAGACACAGGGGAGAATGATTAGGGAGGGGGTAAAGAGATACAGGGGAGGATGATGAGGGAGGTGGGAGGATGATGAGGGAGGGGGGATGAGACACAGGGGAGGGTGATGAGGAAGTGGGGAAAGAGACACTGGGGAGGATGATGAGGAAGGGGAGAAGAGACACAGGGGAGGATGATGAGGGAGGGGGTAAAGAGATACAGGGGAGGATGATGAGGATGATATAACTTCTGCAAGTACACAGTGCCACTCATATCTGTTGTCACAGTAGCTTGCACACATAGTACCAATCTCACAAACCTGTAATGATGAATGAGGTCTAGAGTAGCCTGGTTCCCTTATCCTCTACAGGTTGAGACCTAATGTTTAGGTGACTCCAGACCAACACATGAGTACAAGCAGCACACAAACTCAAATCCGCCATCTTCCTCCTGGTCCAGCATCATCAGCCACATCAACCACTGCTGTCCTCCTTGCCCCCTCTCAACCATCCGCCACTATGTCTCTCGCCTTGAGCAGTTCCTGCTCATCTGCCCATAGTCAGGTGCCTGTAAAGGACATGTTTGAGCGTAAGAAGCTAATGTCACAAAGTGCCCCAAATTTAAAGTGATACGACCAACCAAGCATCTTTTTCCATCTCCCAGTTCTAAAAATCCAGGCCTTATACACGTCCCCTGATAAGTGACGTAACAAGTATTAAACTGATAAGAGTAGTACTTACAAACACGCCACTCCTATCTGGTGGCACCTTTGATTGCACGTGCCGTGCCCCAAAATTGAAGCGATAAGACCAACAAAGCATCTTTTTCCATCTCCTGGTTCTAAAAATCCAGGCCTTATACACGCCCCCTGATATGTGCTGTAACAGGTATTAAACTGATAAGAGTAGTACTTACAAACACGCCACTCCTATCTGGTGGCACCTTTGATTGCACGTGCCGTGCCCCAAAATTGAAGTGATAGGACCAACAAAGCATCTTTTTCCATCTCCCGGTTCTAAAAATCCAGGCCTTATACACGCCCCCTGATAGGTGACGTAACAAGTATTAAACTGATAAGAGTAGTACTTACAAACACGCCACTCCTATCTGGTGGCACCTTTGATTGCACGTGCCGTTTCCACAAAATTGAAGTGATACGACCAACAAAGCATCTTTTTCTATCTCCTGGTTCTAAAAATCGAGGTCTTATACACACCCCTTGATATGTGCTGTAACAGGTATTAAACTGATAAGAGTTGTACTACATAACACACCTTATAATAATGCAGAGAGAGGCAACGCAGTGAGAGGAGTCTGAAGAAGAGGAGTCAGAGGAGGAAGGTGGCTTGAGGAGGTGGAAGACCAAACACAGCAGGCGTCCCAGGTGGCTTGTTGTCACCTTTCGGGGACCCTTGGTGTTGTACGTGGCTGGGTGGAGGAAGAGACCTTCAATGACATCAGTGAGGACAAGGAACGGGACATGGCTAGCTTGGTATCCAACCTTGTGCAAATGGGGAGTTTGCGGTTGTGCAAATGGACTGTTTGCGTTTTTTTGCGGTGCGTTAAACGATGAGTTTGGTCTGTCACTGTGAAGTGGGCCTAACCCTTACACTACCTGATCGATACAACATCATACCTGATGTTTTAAAGCATGTTATTCCAAACAATTTAGGAATGTTAGGTGATTTATGCCCTTTATGGATTAAAACCAGACTCTGCATCAACTATGTAATTTTCCGTGGGAGTTTTGCCATGGATCCCCCTCCGGCATGCCACAGTCCAGGTGTTAGTCCCGTTGAAACAACTTTCCCATCACTATTGTGGCCAGAAAGAGTCCCTGTGGGTTTTAAAATTCGCCTGCCCATTGAAGTCTATGGCGGTTGGCCGGGTTCGCCGGTTCGCGAACATTTGCGGCGGCGGTTCGCGTTCGCGGTTCGCGAACCGAAAATTGTATGTTCGCGACATCACTAATGTTCAATATAATTGGTTCAGATTGAGGTACTGTTTGTGCTGTCATGACTCCTCTGCTGTCATGACTCCCCTGGGATCATGGACTTTTTGAACTGGCAACCTGGACTTTATTGGACACTAGCCATGTAGCTACCTAAAACATGAGCTATTCTAATGGCCAAAAGTTACTGTATATACTCCAGTATAAGCCGACCAGAGTATAATCTGAGGCACCTATTTTAAGCCGAAGGTGGGAAATGTGCTGCCCCCTGTGTCCCTCTCTTGTGTGCCCTCTGTGCCCCTTTCTTGTCTCCCCCCTCTCTCTCCCCTGTGTCTCTTCCCCCCTCTGCCTCCCCTGTGTCTCTTCCCCCCTCTCCCTCCCCTGTGTCTCTTCCCCTCCTCTCCCTCCCCTGTGTCTCTTCCCCCTCCCTCTCCTGTGTCTCTTCCCCCTCTCCTTCCTCTGTGTCTCTTCCCCCTCCCTCCCCACCCGTGTCTCATTTTCCCCTCTCCTTTCCCTGTGTCTCTTTCCCCCTCTCCCTCATGTCTCTTTCCCTCCCCCTTCCTTATCATCCTCCCTCCTCAACCCCCTCCTCATCCTCCCTTCTCATCCTCAATCCCCCTCCTCATCCTCCCTCCTCATCCTCTCTCCTCAACCCCCCTCTCATCCTCAACCCCCCTCCTCAACCTAAACCCCCCTCCTCAACCTCAACTCCCCTTCTCAACCCCTTCCTCATCCTCCCTCCTCAACCCCCTCCTCATCCTCAACCCCCCTCTTCAACCTCAACCCCCTCCTCATCCCCCTTATTCAACCCCCTCCTCATCCTCAACCCCCCTCCTCAACCTCAACCCCCTCCTCAATCTCAACCCCCCTCCTCATTCTCCCTCCTCAACCCCCTCCTCATCATCCCTCCTCATCACTTTACCCCTTTCTAATTACCTCCCCCTCTCCCTTTCCCCTCTCTTTCCTTCCATCAGCTGCTCCTCCGCTTCTCGGCACGTCTTCTGGCTGTGTAGGGACCCGGCCATTACTAATGACATGACGTGCATGTGACATCACGTAATTAGCCTATGCCGGGTCACCACACAGCCGGAAAATGAGGTTGTGTCGGTAAGAGAGGGAAAAGGGAGAGGGGGAGGTAATTAGAGAGGGTTAAAGTGATGAGGAGGGGGTTGAGGAGGGGGGATGAGGAGGGGGGTTGAGTAGGAGGGTTGAGGAGGGGGTTGAGGAGGAGGGTTGAGGATGAGGATGGGGGTTGAGGAGGGAGGATGAGGAGGATGATAGTGGGAGGGAGGGAAAGAGACATGAGGGAGAGGGGGCGAAAGAGACACAGGGGATGGAGAGGGGGGTAATAGACACAGGGGGAAAGAGACACAGGGTGACTCGAGTATAAGCCGAGGCAGGCTTTTTCAGCCTTTAACAAAGGGCTGAAAAACTTGGCTTATACTCGAGTATATACGGTATGTTGATTTATGTTGTGTTGCCCAAAGCTCTGATTGAATGCCCCTTCAGATCCTTTTTCACCAGGTCTTGTGAACCTAAAAGTCTCTGGGACATTTTTGTAATTTTTGATCAGTTATTTTATTGGTGTGATGTATTTTGGAGTATAGCTATGTCATTGCCCTAATACAAATATTTGGGGGTTAGTACCATTTTAAGGGCAACCAGCAGGCACTTCCAGTAGCCAACCACAACGCCCAGTTAGCTCCTAGTCCAAGGACCGGACTATGGTCTTCTCCAGATTCAAATTCACTGTAAGTGGTAGGTTAAGCTCTATAGTCTTCTATTGGAAGCAGCTGAAGAAACACTTGTCTTAATAGATAAAGGTTAAGTGATGTTAAGGTCTCTGCAAGGGATAATCCTTGATCCTTTGTCTTGTGGTTAACCACAAATTAGGAAATACTTGACTTTAGCCATTTTTCGTGACCTACATTCAATCTAATTGAGATTATGACAGCCTTATAAAATTGCGATTCAGTAAATTTAAAAGGGCTCTATTTACATTTTTTTCTTTATAGTCTTTTAAATAAATAGACAAGGCATTAAAAACAAAATAAACACAACTTTACAACTTTTGTAACTTTTTTACCTTTTCTGTTTGTGCCCTCGTGCAATGGCCAGTAGGTGGCTCTACTGTGGCTTGCCGAGACATTGTTCAATTTCTTAGAGTTAGGGTTAGGGTAGTGGAAAATGACAAGCTTTACATAGTAATAATATTCACTTCTATTTTGTTATATAAAGCATATCATCTGCCACTACCCTAACTTTAAACCCTAACGCTAATCCCTAACCCCTAGATTTAACACTCACCCTAAGAACAAATTGTACAAAGTCTCATTGAACAACCATTGCACCACCAACTAACCGCTGCACACCACTGCGGGTGGGCACAAAACAGGAAATATCCAAATTCTGCTATTTACTGCATGGGTCTATTTTGTTTTCTTGTCTGCCAACTACAGGAGGGTATGTTCTTGTAAACTAATGAGATTCCCTTTAGTCCTGATGAGAGGGCTCATAGTTGTAACTGCCACATTCCCATTATCCTCTCCATTTAAAGTCTCCTCCTACTAAAGGAAGCTGATCTCTTGAAACTAAAATGGTAGATTCCACAGCACCATACTTTCTAAAACCATATATAGTACATTTCACGAGTTTCAAAGAACATGTAATAATGTAGGTTACATCTTTAATGCAGTTAGGTATGCCGTTAGACAATTCGTTCCTCTTCCTTATAATGTACATACTATACCCTTACACTGCAAAAAGTCGATCTTTATAATTTTAATTGCTGTTCTTTAACCCATTGCAAGACATATTCTTTGATAAGTAAGTGTTGTGTTTGTAACATAAAATATTGCATATGAATTATAAAATGTTATTCAAGTAAATTAAAAAATATATATTTTAAATGGATGTAGGATTCATCAATACTTTTCTACATCATCAGAGCACTGAAAACCAAGTAAAAAAACTACTTGAAAGTTGTTTTTTATTTTAAATAAGTAAGGTTCTGTAAAAAAAATTACAAGCACACATAAATGACAATATACTGTGTTTGCTTTTTACAATCAAAAGGCGTCAGCTTTTTCCTTTGACTTCTTTAGGCATTCTCAAAATATGGAATTTGTTTGTAGTAATGAAAAAAAATGATTGTTTAGAGGGAGCTTATAATGTATATTCAGGACCTGGGAGACAGCCTCTACCAGCTCAATGAATGTGTGGTGCAGCAGACTTCTGATTAGGATCAAGTAAAGTATACTGAGGAAAAGTATAACAAGGCAGCATTTAAAAATAACTAGAAAATAGACAAGAGATTTTCAAACAAAAACATTTTTTTTCACATTTATACTTGATTTTTACTGCTTATGGTGCAGATTAATATCTATCGGCCCTATCCTAATGCCCAATTTGTAAATATATATATACACTTAAAATCACTCTTAATATTGCCACAGAATCTATTAGCTACTCGGAATCTGATTACAAGTTCCCGTCCACAATCACTACGGGCCAGCCAAACCCGCAAAACCGGCCTTAGAACATTGGTTTCAGCACAGCTCCATTAGACCCATAGCTCCAGTTCGCAAATAAAGTCTAACCTGCAATTTAAAAAAGTATTGTTTCTGTCAAAAATATTATGAGTACTAAATAGGACTCGCAAGGGCTTTTTCAAACAATTAGAGCTGTAACAGCAATTAAATGCACAATAGTATTGGAAAGCATGGAAAGACATTAGAATTCATTGTGCAACAGTCTCAAACACACAAATATGCCTTTAAAAAATATGTTTTTTTTAATATTATTTCTGAGTAATATCAGTCCTGGGACTCGAGGCGTTAATACATATCATGAAACCCACATGGACTAAAACAGATGATCTAATGCATTTTATAAAGTGCTAGATTGCTTGATCGTGAACCCAATCAGTAAATATTGAGTTAATAGAAAATATCTAAACATTTATTTAAAAAAAACACCTGCAGCTAAATTACAAGGCATTTGCGAGCAGCTAATAGAATATGGCCCTATGAGTTCCTTTTAGTTTATTAAAGATAGACATGAAAAGCAAAGAATTATTATTCCTTTTCCTTACATATACAAAATAGTAATCATTATAACACTTGGGCAGCTTTCATCTCTGCACTGTAATCTAGTATGGGGAGAACAGAATTTTTTAATTATAAATATTTTGATTTAATATTCTCTCTTATTACAAATCATTCTAATCTGTAAAGGAAAAAGGGCTTAATGTAGTACAGGCCTAGCATACATTATGTGTTCTAGCTGGTATATGTAGGGAAATACATTGTTGCATATAAATAATTGTAATTTTAGGAAGATATTTGCACAGTTAATGTCATTGACCTTTACAAACTACACACACCATACTCCGACACTAAATCTTGATTCTAATTGCTAGATGAATAATTGCATGGAAGGAGTATGATCTGTATTTAAATTAAGGTCCTGAGTACTTACAAAGTTGGCATAAATTATTCCATGTTAAATATGATCTATATTAGTTCTCAAAAAATATTTTTCTCTTAGAGCTGTTGCACAAAATCTTAAATAAAATATATACTATATATGGTTGCTAATCTTTATCTTACTTTTCAGTTTTTTAAGATATTTTAGTTTTCAATTTACTTAGATGTGGTAGGATATTCTAATTATATTTTTAAAGATCCAGCATTGTTAGTAGTAACACTCAGTATATAAATATTTTCCAAATATTATTAATTTAAAATGTATTATTTGTGAAATAATTTACATTTAAAATACTTAAATATTACCCAGTATTTATGCTGGAAATCTTCTGTTTTATTCCAGAATGTTGCACAATGTGTAGGTTTGACTATGCTGTACTGTTCAGCCAAGAGGCATCTGCAAATGTGCTTTGGTAAATGATGGGTGGAGCTTGAGTCTAAAGTTGAGGGAAAACTAGCTATTTACACTGTAATTATTATCATGAAAGAACAACTTTTCTATTGAAATGTTGTTTTTATTGATCTTTACTGTGCACATTTCATGATAAAATCTTAGATTAATATAATAAATAGTAGACAGATACTGGCACAATTTTTATATAATTATATTTAAACAATTCTAAAAGTTATTTACTGTAAAAACCCTTTACTTGAAAATATTAGCATTTTTGCAGATTAATAAAATGGCACTTTACTGTGGAATAATTAGCTTTACTGTATTTAATCTGTTATAAGAATTTGACAGACACGTTTTTTACAGAACACATTTTTTAGAAAATATAATTGTATACGTTTAAAATAAGTCACAAATTTAAAGCTGATTTAATAGGATATATTTACAGCTATAAAAATAGAAGTGTTGTTCTGTCGGAAGTGGAACTGTAATATTTGCATATATCTTGTTAATTAGCTTAGTTTAGAGTTAGAAAAAATATATGTATAACAAGCACAGAAAAATATTATTTTGTCAATATAGCAGTCTACCTTCAATATAAATTACAAAAACAAACATCATTTTCTCTAATAGAATGCTTAATGAATGAGGAATTCACTGGAAATTCTAGAATTCTAGAATATTAGTGTGTGAATGACGCTACTATGTATAAAATTAGACAAAGCTAATATTAATTTCTATAATTTTCAGACAGTATTTTAAAGTGAAGCAAAACCATAGTTAATCATGTTATCTGATCTCTCTTATTCCCTGAGCCTCACAAGTAGGGTAAACTTAAATATTCATACTTTATTGTTTATAGAAAGCTAAAAAAAATTTGTAAGGCTATTATAAGGTGGATTTTTATGAAAAGATGTAACTGAACTTTTGAAAACATAATCATACTGAATTGTATCATAGCAGGGGATGATACAGAGCCTAAGAGGCATACACAAATCAATCCAATACTGGAACAATTTTCTTAGCATAGAAAGAAAATCAATATTTCTGTGAATCTCTCCGTGAATTGAAATGAATGTAGATTTTCTATAATTCCAGCTGATCTATATCTCTCTATTTATAGATTATGTTTTCTAAGAGCCATGGAAAACTGGAAGCATTGTATTAAATTATGATGCTACCTCCAGTACATGCCTTGAAACATGATTCAACACACTGTTCATTTTTAACCTGTGACATATTTTGGCTATGACAACTATGTTTTGACTTATTTTAGTACTTTCTGACAGACTTCAAGAGTCTGTTGGGCTAAAAATCTTGTACCATGTTTAATTTATTTATATTGTACATCCTGATTAATATTGCTGCAGCCTTTCATATTTATACTTACAGTGTACTTCAGAATACACAAAGCTACCATTTTTCATAAACCTTTTCATTTCTACAGTAATCTTCCCTATTGTCTTATTCATCAAGGTCTAGTAGGAATGCTAGGCTCCCAGGGTATTTACTACCCAATAGTTACTAATATATATACAAAGTGGGAAAAATACAACTAAAGTCTTTATTAATAAGGGGTAACAACGGCGATATCTTTAAAAACAATGGGTTAAAAAATCCCGGATTGAAAAAAGAGATAAGAATGGGCTATTGGATGTGTGGACAAATAACCACTAAATGTTAAATAAACTCTTAATAGAGGAATTCATAAGTCCACACCTAACAGTACTGCAGAGGAGAAAATAGATTGCTAATCCAATTTAAATAATCCTGTCTTTGTAATTAATCATAGATCTATAATACACATTTACAAGTGTAGAGGTTCTGGATATCAGTGACCCTAATCCTATAGGATTCCCCAAATAAATTGCTGGGAATAATCTGACCTTTATATGTAAATATATATTCTTAATGGTATACCAGGATATGATTGTGCCATATTTTCCTGCTTTTGAAAGAAACAATAAAGTTCTGGGAGTTACTTAGTCTTCTATCTTAATGGGACTATTATATGCATGTAATGACCACCCAAGGCTACTCCTCTTGGAAAAATTTAACTTCTATCTTGCCCATACTCCATTACAGAGATTAGCATAATATAGAAAAGACCAATGGATGAAAAGTACAGGGAAGCCAGCAGGCTAGCTGTTACTTAAAGCACCGTTATTTGTGTGCTTGATCTAACTCATATCCAGACAACAACATTCACTCATATGCAAACGGACAGGTAGGGTAAGCATACAACCTCTAAAATATTATTTGCAAATACAATACTGTTAGTAGGGAAGACGCCGGCGTGCCCTTAACTGCAAGGCATGCCACGTCATCAAAGGCCGACGCGTTTCAACGTCATCAGACGTTTTTGTCAAGGTAAAGTCTGCTGAGCCGTCTGGCCCTCTTTTTAAGCGCTGCCGTAACTACGGCAACCAATTGACACTCAATGGACCTGCGCAGTGGATATAGGAAGCGCTTGTTGCGCTATGATACAGTGCAATGAAAATAGAGCAGCCCTTATGTAAATGAGAATATAAAGAGCGAAATAACACGGAATAACGATATGGCAAATATGCAGCCCAATTACAACCATGAAGTTAAGAGAGATGAGAAGTAAATGGCAGAAACCACATACACTACAAGCGTGGGGAAATATTGTGAAAAGTAATAATAATAATGTAAATGGGAGTCTAATGACTCGTACAAAAAATGTATGCGACTGTGATATAAAAGTGATTAATAAGAGGTGCATATGGACAGAACAAACTGATTACATAAGAGATGAAAAGTATATATAAGACATCTCAAGAGGTGTGGTAGGGGGAGGCCCAATATAGTGTAAGTGTAGAACAATGTATAAAAAAGGAAAAGTGAAGGAGAAAAGGAATATGGTGACTGTATAACAGCCATAATAGGGTGATTGCGAATGAAAAATAGACCATCAATATAAGTGGTACAATACATTACTTAATAGCATCTCAATGCCAATTGTAGAAAGAGAAGTCTATCAGTGACAACAAACGTCCTAATTAATAAATAATGAGTAATAAAGATAATAATATGTGAACCATGCGAATAGGTGGTTACTACTTAATTCATATCCAGTGCTAGTAACAATCTATTTAAATGAAGGGTAAAAATGTGAAACCTTCATTTAAACCTTCTGGAGATAAAGCTTTTAATTTATAAATCCATTTTGCTTCATGTTGGAGAAGTTTTTTTTATCTAAGTCCCCCTGTCTGGGATAGACCTTCTCAAGGGCTGTGAAAGTAAGAACTTCACTCTTGCCACCATGAAAAGTCTTGACATGGCATGCTATAGGGGTGTCTAGATCTTTTCTGATGGAATAGATATGTTCGCCAATACGTCTTCGTAGTTGGCGTCGTGTTTTTCCTACGTAAATTTTTTTACATAAACATGTAGCCACATAAACTACACTTGTAGTGCAGCAGTTTGAAAAATCCTTTAAAACATATCTTGCCCCATTGGACGGATGTTCATAGATTTTTGTGGGTTTGATGTATCTACAGAATTTGCAATTCCCACATCTGAAACATCCTAGTGGGGGATTGAGCCATGTCTTGTTGTCTTTTTTCTCTTTAAAAAAACTATGCACTAATGTGTCTTTCAGGTTTTTTCCTTTACGATAAACAATTGGTATTTTTTGTGGAAGTACATCTGCCAAATCATCGTCACTTCTTAATAGATGCCAATGTTTAGATATAATATCTTTTATTGAAGCAGACTCATAGCCATAAGTCAAAATACATCTTGGATATGTATTATCTAATGTTTGAGTATTTGTCCTGTGTGATTTGTTCAATAGCTCTGTTCTGTTGCAGCTCAATGCATGCTGGAAAGCTTTCTTTAGGCATTTTTTTGAGTATCCTCTTTCTAGAAATCTTTGTTTTAATTTGTCTGCCTCAATTTTGAATGTAATGTCTGAGCTGCAGTTCCTCCTAATTCTTAAGTATTGCCCCTTAGGGATACCTTTTTTCAGGGGTGCAAAATGTTGGCTGTCCCATGATAGTAGCGTATTTGCTGCTGTCTCTTTTCTAAATGTAGTAGTTGATATGATTCCTTCATCATCTTTTTGGATGAGCAAATCTAGAAACGGTATCTCTTTTCTATGAATTTCATGTGTGAATCTCAGACCCATCTCATTTTTGTTCAATGAGTCCATTTGGGTTTCGAATTCTGGTTTAGTTCCATCGCAAATCACAAAGATATCGTCTATATAGCGACGCCAAATCATTGCATGTGTAGTGAGGTGCTCAATATCTGGTTCTGAGAACATCTTCTTCTCCCAGCAACCTAAAAACAGGTTCGCGTAGCTAGGGGCACATGGGGTGCCCATTGCGGTCCCCTTTGACCGGTGGAACCATTTATCATTGAATAGAAAAAAGTTATATTTCAGGACATACTCTAGAAGTTGGATAATAAAGTTGTTACATTTTCCAAGGTTAGTGCTTTTCGTGCTCAGAAATTGTTCTGCTGCCTTAATACCAAGATTATGAGGTATGCTACTGTAGAGTGCTTCAACATCTATGGTTGCCAACCACGTGTCTTTTGGCACTATTAGATGTTCAAGCTGTTTAAGTATATCATTAGTATCTTGTACATAAGAGGGCAAATTTTGTACTAAGTCACGTAAGTAGTGATCTACAAAGATACTGGCATTGGAGGAGAGATTTCCCGTTCCTGATACTATAGGCCTACCAGGGATAGGTACCGTTTGTTTATGCACTTTTGGTAGTGCATAGAAAGTTGAAATGCAAGGGAATTTTGGTAGGAGGAACATGTATGTTTGCTCATCAATAATCTTCTCCATTTTGGCTTTTTCTAATATAGACTTTAAGACTAGTCTATATTCAAGATTTGGATTTTTTGTTAGTATTTCATAGGTAAATCTATCATCCAAAATCCTATTGCACATCTCTTTGTATTTGTCATTACTCAGTATTACAAGATTGCCCTCTTTATCCGCTTGTTTAATTTGAATATCTTTACAAGACTTAAGTTCATCAAGAGCTTGGTATTCTTTTTTTGTCAAATTGAAAGATTTTCTTAGTTTAGTAAAATCTAGACTTTCTATGTCAATTGTTACCTGCTGAAGGAATACCCAGATGTTAGAATAATCTTTTAAAAAGGGGGTGAAATTGCTTTTGTTTTTCCATCTTTTGGTGTGCTTATATGTATTATCTTCCTCAGCAGAGGCATTCTCTTCTAATAGAGACATTAGAAGTTTGAAGGTTCCAATATCTTCTTTATTCATACCTAACTTCATATGTTCTTTATCCTCTTTATTTTTAAAGAATTTCTGTAAGGCTAACTTACGTGCAAAAAGGTTGATATCTTTGATGTGGGTAAATTTGTCCCACCTTGATGTTGGCACAAAACTAAGGCCTTTTCTCAGTACTGATTCATGGTTGATGTTCAAAGTAAAGTCTGATAAGTTGATATCAAACTTTTTGTATTTAGCTTATTCTCAGTGCTTAGATCTTTTTCCTTTGGTCTCTCCTCTCTGGATCCTTCACAGGAAAATGGCCTTCTTCTAAAAAACCCTCATTATTATAGGTATTTGGCATTCTAGTTTGTGCAAACTTTCTTGTGTTGTATGCCTCCCTTCTATAATGCATACCAGGTCGTCTACCTCTTGAGCTATGAATAGAATGTTCATCTATGTCTGAATTGTCATAGTCTGAAGAACTTATGTCAGAATTTCTTTGTGATGGTATTGAAGTAGGAAATTTCTTAAAGATTCTATTTGTTTGGAAATCAATTTTATCTCTTAGGAATTTTTTCTGTTTCCGGTCTTTAATATCTCTTTTGAATCTCTCTATATTGTCATTTAGTTTTTTACACAGTGATTCATACTCTGTAGAACCGCTTTGTTTGTTAAATTCTTGCTGACATAATACAATCTTAGGTTTTAATAGTTCCAGATTATGTTTTTCTGTCTCAATAATCAGACTGATTAATTCAGATGAACATTTAAGAAGGATATCTTTCCATTTGTTAACAAAAGTTTCATCACTTAAATTTATGGCAGGGTTAAGGTGCAATCTTAGGCCTCTGGGAATATACTTATTTTTAAGATAATTTTGAATGCTGCTTATCTCCCATACAGAGCGTACTTGTTTTCTCATTATTTTTAGAAGGTCTCCATATATATGCTTAATATCTGTATTGTCTTCAAAAGTTGGCTGAGGATTGCCACTGAAGCTTTCTTCGGCTTCTTTTAAGAGTGATTCAATGTCTATGTTTTGAATAAGAAAATTAGTCATTTTAAGTATAATGTTTGCTCTGGGATATAAGTGCTTCAAAGTAAAGTGCTGGTCCTGAATGTCAAAAGCGGTAGATAATATGCTAATATGATGATAGTATACTAATGCTTCCTTAATGTGGATTGAACCACTAATTTATAAATCAAGGTCTAGTAGGAATGCTAGGCTCCCAGGGTATTTACTACCCAATAGTTACTAATATATATACAAAGTGGGAAAAATACAACTAAAGTCTTTATTAATAAGGGGTAACAACGGCGATATCTTTAAAAACAATGGGTTAAAAAATCCCGGATTGAAAAAAGGAGATAAAAATGGGCTATTGGATGTGTGGACAAATAACCACTTAATGTTAAATAAACTCTTAATAGAGGGGTTCATAAGTCCACACCTAACAGTACTGCAGAGGAGAAAATAGATTGCTAATCCAATTTAAATAATCCTGTCTTTGTAATTAATCATAGATCTATAATACACATTTACAAGTGTAGAGGTTCTGGATATCAGTGACCCTAATCCTATAGGATTCCCCAAATAAATTGCTGGGAATAATCTGACCTTTATATGTAAATATATATTCTTAATGGTATACCAGGATATGATTGTGCCATATTTTCCTGCTTTTGAAAGAAACAATAAAGTTCTGGGAGTTACTTAGTCTTCTATCTTAATGGGACTATTATATGCATGTAATGACCACCCAAGGCTACTCCTCTTGGAAAAATTTAACTTCTATCTTGCCCATACTCCATTACAGAGATTAGCATAATATAGAAAAGACCAATGGATGAAAAGTACAGGGAAGCCAGCAGGCTAGCTGTTACTTAAATCACCGTTATTTGTGTGCTTGATCTAACTCATATCCAGACAACAACATTCACTCATATGGAAACGGACAGGTAGGGTAAGCATACAACCTCTAAAATATTATTTGCAAATACAATACTGTTAGTAGGGAAGACGCCGGCGTGCCCTTAACTGCAAGGCATGCCACGTCATCAAAGGCCGACACGTTTTGACGTCATCAGACGTCTTTGTCAAGGTAAAGTCTGCTGAGCCGTCTGGCCCTCTTTTTAAGCGCTGCCGTAACTACTGTTACTCTCCTCTGCAGTACTGTTAGGTGTGGACTTATGAACCCCTCTATTAAGAGTTTATTTAACATTTAATGGTTATTTGTCCACACATCCAATAGCCCATTTTTATCTCCTTTTTTCAATCCGGGATTTTTTAACCCATTGTCTTATTCCCCATCTCTACGCTAATTCTTGGCGAGTGCATTGGCAGTGTCAAAATTGTATTAGACCTATACATACTGTTAAACTTATATAACAGTGTTTGAAACAAGGGGAGAGTAGACAAGCCAAGTCAAGGGTAATCAGTAACGATTAGTAGTCAGATGGGCAGGAAGGAAGAGGAAATCAATCTGAAATGCTACAACGGAAACAGATACACTGGCACAGATAGATGGCAAGTAGACTGAGGTCGAATTAACTTGGCAGCTCAAATGATGGTGAGACAGATAGGCAAAGGTTGGACGTGCTCAGGAACTGGAAGATAGTGTAGCAGTACAGTTAGAGGGCACTCAGTAACTCTGGCACTAGTGGATGGTATAATATCTGTCACAGGAGGCAAGCAGTAGCTCATTTACATATGGTGTAGTGACACTGTTAAGAGGCACAGAGTAGATCAAATAGCAACACTGGTAACTCACTCACCAGATGATGGTATAGAGCCACTGGTAGATGACACGCAGTAACACTTCCGGTGAGACAAAGCAAGGAATTCTGGAGACATGATCCAGAAAAGGAAATAATAGAATAGACACTAGAAAATCTTGAAGCGCTTCAGGAGGAAACATTGTGAGATCTACCTGAAAAGTAAGTAGAAAAGCAAGGATTGACTTGCACTTGCATGCATCTGTCTGCAAGCTACTGAAATGCAGTTTGGAGGAGAAATCATATTACATAGTCATTGTAGTTTGCTGTGATAATGAAACAGGCTATAGCAGGGGATGTTTAGCCAACTGACACAAAAATAATGACTCCAGATTAAAACTGTTCATGGTATTCTTTTATCACTTTTTCTACTTACCTACTCCTCTCTTTCCTTCACACTCCCGCTCCCCTCTCTTCTTTCCCCATCTCTCTCTTTTTTCACCACCAGTGTACACAGTAATAAAAAATAATTTATTGAACTACAATTATGTCAGGTCACTGATGTTTAGTAGAACAATATGCTTGCTACAGAGTCCCTGGGTTTCAGGCCTGACTTCATGAAATGGCATATGGATGTACATGACTTCTTGAGGTTTGGTGAACAGTATAAAGCCTGTGCCCGCAGCTTCAGTGTTGACACTAGATTCAGCTACTGGTTTTGTCATATTGGACCCTGGCACCAGGTGTGTAGCAACTGGGGGGGGGGGGGATCACCCCCAGATTAAATGAATAGGGGAAACAAAAAATAGCAAAATTATACTTAACCATGCATTACCAGATTTGGCAACTAGATGGCGCTATGAAGCAGTATGTCTTTTCCATGAAAGCTTTGACCCATAATTTATCATATATATATATATATATATATACACATATAATATCTAATATATATTTTATTCATATTTTTTATATATTTAATTATTTATTATAGTGGTAGGTCCAAGGGCATTGAGAATTTAAACAAAGAAATTAAAAAAATGTTTTTGAGCTTCACTGTAGCAATGCCCCTCACCCCCCAAGAGCAGGGCCCCAGTGCACTTCACCAGGTGCACTGGCGGTAGATCCGCCCCTGCTTCCTGTCCTGGGAATAGAGTTGAATCATCCCCTCGCCCAGCACTGTATATTTACTGCCTTTTGATTGTGTATCATCTGCGAGCACCTTTCTACTGTGTATATACCTAGCTTTGTCACTGTGTGTACTCTGCAAGTTTGTTATGTATATTCTCTCCCTTGCCACTGTATGCACCTGTCAAGGGCATATATATGCTGCCCAGACATAAGTAATTTGTGTAGGCTGCAAGTACTGATGCAAGTACCCTATTAATACTTTACTGTCATATGTACACTTAACGCTGCTTATGGTAAGAACACCACTAAGGCCAAGCTACTGTTTCTGTCTTTAATTGTCCTCTGCCTTTAGTCTGTGCCTGACTCCCTTCCACTGCGTGGCTGCTGCGCTAACATTTACTCCAGAACCTAATACCTATTACCATTTTTTTGGTAGTCATTCTGTGTTCAAGCATTATTCTTTTTCTACACAGTAGCAAGGTAAGTTGGATTCTGCTTATGTTCCACTACTGAAACTTTATTTCCCTTCCCCTTGTGGAATTCCATATATTTCTAAAATGTTCTACAAGATTTCGCCAAATGAAGAATTGTCTTGTGGGCCTGCAGCATACATTTTGTTTCATCCAGATTGAGTCAACTATTATATCAGAATGCTACTTTGTAAGTTCAAGCAAGCTTTTGTAAATATAGAAAATATTATGCCTTACAGATATATCATTCAGTTAAAGCACCTGCAGGCCTAATGTCATTTTTTAACAATCTGTGAATTTGTGTGGAGAAAACACATGTTCTGTACTAATTCACACCCAGTTTATTGGCTGGTTCATAGAGTGGTCCATTAAAATTAATAGTGTATACTTTTTAAGGATGCATGGATACATTTCCATTCATCAAATTTATTTTGAACTAGCGAATTGCCCGTCAAAAAATGACGGCAATAGAATTGTAAGTCAAGGAATGGTGTTTGGCACACAAATTGATTTTTTTTTTGCGCTGATTGCGAGCCTTGTGGTGAGCGCCTTTGGCGCTCATCGTGTGGCTGGCAATGATCGCCTTTGCCGTTTATTGAGATCGTGTGTTTTTTTTTTTTTTTAAAGTTTTGTATATATGTATGTTTTAATGATAATTTATGACTAAATAAATGAAATCATAAATTAATATACTTTACGTATTTGTAATTAATATATGCAGCAAGCAATGTGCTGAAGAGCTAATAATCTGTTTTGATGTTCCTGCAGCATACAATGTAGATTTGCACTGTTGTTGAGCTGAGGTGTAAGTGTGAGCAATATGTGTAGTGTGTAGTGTAAATAGGCTGCGTGCGCGAGGGGAAGCCGTTAGTGTAGTTGTGTAGTTCCCCATTTTGTAAGTTAGCGCTGTAAAATGGCGGCGAATTTATATGTGGTACGCGGGTGTGGATGATTTAGCGTCCTTGGTAATAGTGTATGTTGTATCCCGTACGGCTTGTAAAAGTCGTATGTGCCTGGTATGTGCTTGGTGGTGCTTTGCGGCTTTAGGGGTCGTGTAGCCTTTTTTTTTCGTTTTTTTCAGCGGCTATTTTTTCTCACGCTTTTCGTGTAAGTGTTACGGTCCGTACTTTTCCTGAATTTTTTTCCAACATCTACGTGTCTCGCAGTGTGAATTGTGTATTTGAGTGTTGTCTTTATGTATAGTCCCGCGGGTCGTAGGTATGATGGTAAAGTCTTGCAGGGTCGTAGGGATGAGCGCCTATGGCGCTCATCTCCACCAGCGCAGCCGCCTAAGTGCTACAGGGATGAGCGCCTATGGCCTTTGGCGCTCCTTGCCTGGCCGCAACCGCGGCCCTTACTTTGCGAGGTCCGCGGTTGCGGCTGCAACTGCGTCCCTCGCTTTGCCAGGGCCTCAGTTTCCCCGTTGCGTTAGCAACAGATTTTGCCGAGCCCAGCTGCTGACAACTATATATGTGATAGTTGATCTTTCATTTAGTAGGATCGTTATTTCACAACACATTCTAAGCATTTGTATTTGTCACGACCAAAGGGACAGCAGGACTTTTGTTAACAATGTTATGTACTATGGGAATTCATTGGTAATATTGTGTGTTGTTATGTATTATTATATGATTTTTTCTATTGTTGTGTTATGTTACTAAGCTGGGTACTCTGAGAAATGGACTATAGAGCAGGAGGTGCATTATAGGGTGATGCCATGCCCCGGTACTGGGAACTTGGGGAGAGGTGAAAGATGGAACTTCTTACAGAGTTAAAGGAACATGTACCCAGTTAGCCCAGATGCAGAGGGACAGATACTTAACTAGACTTGGGCACCTATTATATTTGCCTATTTGTAGTTTCCGAAGCCCGTAAAGGAGCTAGCAAAAGTTACGGCTATAAAATTGGCTTGTTTAGCTACCCGCAAATGAGCTGCAGGTTACACGCTGAAAAACAACTGCGGTTTCCAAAATCAGAACACTGACCCAGCGAAGCCTTTGATCTTTTAAGCCCGTAAATGTTACAATCGCAAATTGCTATTAAATTGCTAAAAATCATCAAGCCCGCAATTGTTTTCACACCCATAAATGGCGAAGGTTAAACTCCTGTCCATAGTACTGTAAAAGCAAATATAACACACTACTGTTTTTAAATTACAGGGAATGCAATGAAAGTTATGAAAATTAATAGCACAACATTCTCAAGCTCTTAAATCTGCAAGAAAAGGTTAACTTCCGTGTTATATCGATCCCGCCAATCAATGTGTTAATAAATATAATAGAACTCCCGAGGACTAGAATATCATATTTTTTGATTTTTTCATATTGCATTGTTCTGGAATGCGAGTCCTATCGCAACTCGGACTTCAAAACCGTAGGTGATTGAAATTTAACCTCCATGTTTTAGTGACGTAATGATGACGGTCTCTTTTACTATTGGCTCAGTCTAAACCCGTAACTACAGGTTTAAATAATTTATCATGTTCATGCCCACAAATGCTATGTGCCGAAGCATGGTTTAAGGATTTGTATTCCAGCCATGTTGTTGCAGCCTTTTACTCGCTCTGTAAATCCTGCAAATTTAATAGGGCCCTTTGTATCTTCACTATTGTTTAGGGCAATACCCCCTAGAGCAGGGGTGTCCAAACTCGGCCCTGGAGGGCTGCACCCAGGCCTGGGTTTGAATATATCCTTTCGGTGCACAGGTGAGTCAATCAGGATGACTGAAGAAGATATTCTACAATATTGTGAGTAGACCATGCTTTTTAGCTAAGGAAGGGACACCAAGCTGATTGATTTCTGGTATACAAAAATATGTGTGTTTTTTTACAATAAAGTGTGCTGTGTTTGATTACACATCAACACTGTATGTATTTCATTCTGGGGAAATCATTACCCTTATGCTTGGAGTATGTCCGCTGATCCTGCCTTGGATGCTGAGTTACAGTCGGTAAATGCTGCAGACCTTGGTATTCTGTCCTAGCATTAGGGCTCCTAATGGTACCTGTTCTAATATTGGTCCATATCCTGTTTGCAGTGATACAACAACCTCACAATCTTTTGGGTAGGATTGATCTAGGATCTTTATAAGTCCAACTAAGTAGTAGATTGTGACAGTATCTAAAACCAAAATGAATGAAATCATTATAAGATGACATTTAATACCTATTAAATATATGAAACATCTAGACCAGTTATGCCATTAAGCAGGAGAAGCAGGACTATGAGTGTTTTTTTAGAGAGGCATATCATTATTGCAATCATTTAAATAAATATATATATATATATATATATATATATATATATATATGGTTGTGAGCAGGCGGGCTGTTGCTAACACTGCGGGCTCATGCACTCCTTGCCAGCAACTGCGGACCTCGCAAAATTTACGGAGTTACCAAACAAAAATACAAGACGCGTTACGACTAGAGATGTCGCGAATAGTTCGCCGGCGGACTGTTCCCGGCGAACATAGCATGTTCGCATTCGCGGCGAACTGCGAACATATGCAATGTTCGATCCGCCCCCTATACTTTATCATTAAACAAACTTTGACCCTGCACCTCACAGTCAGCAGACACATTCCAGCCAATCAGCATCATACCCTGCTTTCAGACCATTCAACCTCATGGACAGCAGCCATTTTGGAATAATAACTAACTTGCAGTCTTACTGAGAGGAGGCTGAGTGTAGGTGATACTAATTCAATAGGGAAAACCATAGCTAGGCTACTGTACACAGTGTCCAATACAGTCATGAAGGACTCTTTTGATCTCTGCTGCAAGGACAGCACCCCAAAAAGCCCTTATTAGGGCTATAACATCAGTCTGTTTTTTTATTTTTTTCTGTCTAATCTAAGTTAATTTGTCTGCCTACTAGCCAGTGTGTGTGTGTCAGGCTCACAACTTATACTGTGCCCAGTGCAACCAATCCAATCTGGTGGTGTACCAGCAGTTTACTTTTAAAAACCAGAACTTTTATTTTGTCTAATCTAAGTTCATTTGCCTGCCTACTAGCCAATGTGTGTGTCAGGCTCACAACTTATACTGTGCCCAGTGCAATCAATCCAATCTGGTGGTGTACCAGCAGTGTACATTTAAAAACCAAAACTTTTATTTTGTCTAATCTAAGTTCATTTGCCTTCCTACTAGCCAGTGTGTGTGTCAGGCTCACAACTTATACTGTGCCCAGTGCAATCAATCCAATCAGGTGGTGTACCAGCAGTCTACTTTTAAAAAACACAAAATTGTATTTTGTTAAATCTAAGTTCATTTGCCTGACCGCTATTCTGTGTGTTTCTCAGGCTCACAACTGATACTGTGCCCAGTGCAATCAATCCAATCTGGTGGTGTAGCAGCAGTCTACTTTTAAAAAACAAAACTTTTATTTTGTCTAATCTAAGTTCATTTGCCTGCCTACTAGCCAGTGTGTGTGTCAGGCTCACAACTGAAACTGTGCCCAGTGCAACCAATCCAATCAGGTGGTGTACCAGCAGTCTACCTTTAAAAAAAAAAAAATAGTATTTACTTAAATTGAAGTTCATTTGCCTGACCGCTAGTCTGTGTGTGTCTCAGGTATACAACTGATACTGTGCCCAGTGCAACCAATCCAATCAGGTGGTGTACCAACAGTCGACATTTAAAAAACACAAAATTGAATTTTGTTAAATCTAAGTTCTTTTGCCTGACCGCTAGTCTGTGTGTGTCTCTCAGGCTCACAACTTATAGTGTTCCCAGTGCAACCAATCCAATCCGGTGGTTTACCAGCAGTCTACATAAAAAAAAAAAAGCAACACTTTTTTCTAATTTCATTTGCCTGCCTGCCAGCGTGTGTGTCTTAGGCTCACAGCATATACTGTGCCCACTTGCCCAGTGAGTGCCACCACTCATATCTGGTGTTACAGTCAGTAGTCCACATTTAAACAAAGAATACAATTTTGACTGTAATACATTGAATAGCAGTTACTTGTCTGCAAGTGTGTGTGTCAGGCCTACAGAGTCTACTCTGCCAACTTCTGCAAGTGCCCAGTGCCACTCATATCTGTTGTCACAGTAGCTTGCACACATAGTACCACTAATCGCAAAAAAAATGACAGGCAGAGGCAGGCCAATCCGCAGGAGCCGTCGTGGTTGTGGTGCTGTGATTCCCTTTGGCCCTACAATAATGCTCAGTTTTCAGAGGCCAGTTACCCAGAACTCAAAAACTTCTGAGGACATAGTTGACTGGCTAACACAGGACACCCAATCTTCTACAGCTTCCGCTCGGAACATTGACGGACCATCCTCCTCCAGCTTAGCTTCGGGCACCTCTCAAGTTACCACTCGCCCACCTGCCGCCACCACCAACACTTGTACCACAGCCGCTTTAATTGATCAGACAGAAGAGTTATTTACACATCAGTTTGAAGAAATAAGTGATGTGCAACCGTTATTGCTAGAGGATGTAGATAACAAGGATATGTCTCAGTCAGGCAGCATTACACACATGTACGTACGGTGTGATGATGATGATGATGTACTCACTGCTGCTTCCTTTGTTGAGTAGTCAGATACAAGTGAAGCGGGTGATGATGATGACGATGCGTCCGTGGATGTCACGTGGGTGCCCTATAGAAGAGAAGAAGAACAGGGGGAAAGTTCAGATGGGGAGACAGAGAGGAGTAGGAGACGAGTTGGAAGCAGAGGGAGGTCATCGCAAGGAGCTAGTGGCACAGTCAGACAGTATGCATCGGCACCCGGGGTCAGCCAGATAGCACGCCAATCAACGTATGCTGTTGCCACCACAAGAACACCGTCACTACAGAGCTCAGCAGTGTGGCACTTTTTTTGTGTGTCTGCCTGTGACAACAGCGATGCCATTTGCAACCTTCATCCACGTCAACCACTGCTGTCCTCCTTGCCCCCTCTCAACCATCCGCCACTCCGTCTCTCGCCTCTAGCTGTTCCTGCTCATCTCCCCACAGTCAGGTGTCTGTCAAGGGCATGTTTGAGCGTAAGAAGCCAATGTCACAAAGTCACTCCCTTACCCGGCATCTGACAGCTGGCTTGTCTGAACTCTTAGCCCGCCAGCTTTTACCATACAAGCTGGTGGAGTCTGAGGCGTTCAAAAAATTTGTAGCTATTGGGACACCGCAGTGGAAGGTACCCGGCCGAAATTTCTTTTCACAAAAGGCAATCCCCAACCTGTACTCGATTGTGCAAAAGGAAGTAATGGCATGTCTGGCACACATTGCTGGGGCAAGGGTCCATCTGACCACTGATACCTGGTCTGCAAAGCATGGTCAGGGCAGGTATATCACCTACACTGTGTATTGGGTAAACCTGCTGACGCCTGCCAAGCATGGAATGCGTGGCTCTGCAGAGGAGTTGGTGACACCGCCACGACTTGCACACAGGCCTGCTGCCACCTCCTCTACTCCTCCTACTCCATCTTTTTCCATAACCTCCTCAGCTGAGTCCTCTTCTGCTGCTGCGTCTTGCTCCACATCAACGCCCCACCCCCCAGCTCCCCAGATACTATTCCACATCCCGGATACGGCAGTGTCACGCCGTCTTGGGGTTGACTTGCCTGAAAGCAGAGAGTCACACCGGGCCAGCACTCCTGTCCGCCCTGAACGCACAGGTGGATCAATGGCTGACTCCGTACCAACTGAAGATTGGCAAAGTGGTTTGTGACAACGGAAGAAATTTGTTGGCGGCATTGAATTTGGCAAAGTTGACACATGTGCCGTGCATGGCACATGTGTGTAAACTGATCGTACAACGCTTTGTGCACAAGTACCCAGGCTTACAGGCCAGAAAGGTGTGTGGCCATTTCAGGCGTTCCTACACAGCCATGGCACAGTTTTTTGATAAGTGCACGCATCCCGGGGAGTCAGTGGTCGTCGGCATGTATCAGCTCTCTAATTCCGACAGTTATCAAAGTAACAGATGGAGCGATCAAAGGAATTTAGTCTATAACTGATTAAATGAGCAATTCGCAGTTTCACTGTACCGGCTGTGTGTATTTAAACGTGCATGGCTTAATCTTTGAGGCAGGATCAACTAGGTAGCCCAAAGAGGGGGTGCCCCCCCGGCCCTGTGAAAGTAGGAGGACCGACCCAGCATCTTTTTCCATCTCCTGGTTCCAAAAATCCAGGCCTTATACACGCCCCCTGATAGGTGACGTAACAGGTATTAAACTGATAAGAGCAGTACTTACAAACATGCCACTCCTATCTAGTGGCACCTTTGATGGCACGCGCCGTGCACCAAAATTGAAGTGATACGACCAACCAAGTATCTTTTTCCATCTCCCGGTTCCAAAAATCCAGGCCTTATACATGCCCCGTGATAGGTGCTGTAACAGGTATTAAACTGATAAGAGTTATTGATGTCGCGAACATCAAATTTTGGGTTCGCGAACAGCGAATGCGAACTTTACCAAATTTTCAAGAACGGGCGAACATCGGCGAACCCCATAGACTTCAATGGGCAGGCGAATTTCAATACCCACAGGGACTCTTTCTGGCCACAATAGTGATGGGAAAGTTGTTTCAAGGGGACTAACACCTGGACTGTGGCATACCGGAGGGGGATCCATGGCAAAACTCCCACGGAAAAATACATAGTTGATGCAGAGTCTGGTTTTAAGCCATAAAGGGCATAAATCACCTAATATTCCTAAATTGTTTGGAATAACATGCTTTAAAATATCAGGTATGATGTTGTATCGATCAGGTAGTGTAAGGGTTACACCCGCTTCACAGTAACAGACCAATCTCCCCGTTTAATGCACCGCAAACAACCGCAAACAGTCCCTTTGCACAACCGCAAACTCCCCATTTGCACAAGGTTGGATACCAAGCTAGCCATGTCCTGTTCCTTGTCCTCACTGATGTCATTGAAGGTCTCTTCCTCCACCCAGCCACCAAGGGTCCCCGAAAGGTGACAACAAGCCCCCTGGGACGCCTGCTGTGTTTGGTCTTCCACCGCCTCACAGCCACCTTCCTCCTCTGACTCCTCTTCTTCAGACTCCCAGAGTCTGGGGGCTTCCACTGCCCAGCATGGAAGATTATACACAGGTCAGAGTCTGGAGGCTTCCACTGCACAGCATGGAAGATTATACGCGTTGCCTCTGTCTGCGTTATTATAAGGTGTGTACTGTTAAGTAGCACTATTCCTATCGGTTTAATCCCTATTACGTCCACTATTAAGGGACGTGTATATGGCATGGATTTTTGGAAGCGGGAGATGGAAAAAGATGCTTGGTCGGTCCTCCCACTTCAAATTTGGGGTACTGAGCGTGCAATCTAGGGTGCCACCAGATAGGAGTGTCACTGTGCACTGGCAACATTTGGCAGAGTAGGCACTGTAGGCCTCACACACACGCCTGTAGTCAGGCAACTGATATTCAATCGATTACAGTAAAAAAAAGGGTTCTTTTATTTCACTGTACACTAAGTTGCACCAGAAATGAGTGTCACTGTGCACTGGCAAAAGTTGGGAGAGTAGGCGCTGTAGGCCTCATACACACGCCTGTAGGCAGGCAACTGATATTCAAATGATTACAGTAAAAAAAGGGTTCTTTTATTTCAATGTACACTACGGTTGCACCAGATATGACGTATCACTGTGCACTGGCAAAAGTTTGCAGAGTAGATGCAATAGGCTTTACACACACGCCTGTAGGCAGGCAATTGCTATTCAATCTATTACAGTCAAAAAAGTGTTGTTTTATTTCACTGAGCACAATATAAGCTGTGAGCCTGACACAGGCAGGCAACTGAAATTAGATTACAGGAAAAAAATGGTTGTTTTCAATGTATGGTACACCACCAGGTATGAGTAGTGAAAATAAGCACAATATAAGCTGTTAGGTGTTAGCCTGTCACACACACACGCTGGCAGGCAGGCATAGATTACACAAAAAAAATTATAAAATAAAATAAATGATGTTCAAAGTTTCCTCAATGATAAAGTATAGGGGGCAAACCGAAAAGCGCATGTGTTCGCCGTTCGTGACGAACGCGAACATGCGAAAATCGGTGCGAATAGTTCTCTGGCAAACTGTTTGGGATATCACTAATAAGAGTAGTACTTACAAAAATGCCACTCCTATCTGGTGGCACCTTTGATTGCACGCGCCGTGCCCCAAAGTTGAAGTGATATGACCAACCAAGCATCTTTTTCCATCTCCCGGTTCTAAAAATCCAGGCCTTATACACGCCCCCTCATAGTTGACGTAACAGGTATTAAACTGATAAGAGTAGTACTTACAAACACGCCACTCCTATCTGGTGGCACCTTAGATTGCACCAACCAAGCATCTTTTTCCATCTCCCGGTTCCAAAAATCCAGGCCTTATACACGCCCCCTGATAAGTGACGTAACAGGTATTAAACTGATAAGAGTAGTACTTACAAACACACCACTCCTATCTGGTGGCACCTTAGATTGCACGCGCCTTGCCCCAAAATTGAAGTGGGAGGACCAACCAAGCATCTTTTTCCATCTCCCGGTTCCAAAAATCCAGGCCTTATACACGTCCCCTGATAGGTGACGTAATAGGTATTAAACTGATAAGAGTAGTACTACTTAACACACCTTATAATAATGCAGAGAGAGGCAACGCAGTGAGAGGAGCTAGCTTGGTATCCAACCTTGTGCAAATTGGGAGTTTGCGGTTGTGCAAATGGACTGTTTGCGGTTGTTTGCGGTGCGTTAAACAGGGAGTTTGGTCTGTCACTGTGAAACGGGCCTAACCCTTACACTACCTGATCGATAGAACATCATACCTTATGTTTTAAAGCACGTTATTCCAAACAATTTAGGAATGTTAGGTAATTTATGCCCTTTATGGATTAAAACCAGACTCTGCATCAACTATGTAAGAGTTTTGCCATGGATCCCCCTCCGGCATGCCACAGTCCAGGTGTTAGTCCCCTTAAAACAACTTTTTCATCACTATTGTGGCCAGAAAGAGTCCCTGTGGGTTTTGCGAACATTTGCGGCAATTAGTGTTCGCGGTTCGCGAACCGAAAATTTTATGTTCGCGACATCACTAATTACGACCTTGCAAAAACTCTCTGAAACCCGCGCACATGAAAACATGAAAAACACAATAAACACACACAAAAAATACATAAAAAGCTTACCTACAGCAAGGGGGGGCACCCAGGACCTCGAAAACTGAGAGAAAATGGCAGCTGAAAAAAACGAAAACGAGGCTACAGCACTCTAAAGACGCAAAACAAGGACGCAACCCACGCGACCCCAAAAACATTAGAAACACAATAAATACACACAAAAAACAGATAAAAAGCTTACCCACAGAAAGGGGGGGGGTGGCTCCCAGGACCTCTGCAAGTGAAGTTACACCTCGATTTAAGTCCAAATTTCAGAGTTTAGACACCCAAAAATCACCTAAGCGAGAGAAAAAATGGCCGCCAAACAAAACTAAAACGAGGCTTAAGGACCCTAAACACGCAAAACACCACCAAACACCTAAGGATTTTCCGAAAAAGTTGGACGACATCCGAAAACAATGACGCTAAATCAGCCACAGCCGCATACCACATTAGGCGACATTTTAGGACACTAATTTATACAATCCGGAAGTACACAGCATTAGTGGTGTGGAGCTGCTGTGTAAGCGTGATGAATGTGTGCAGTGTGATAGTGTGCATGCTCGAGACGAAACCGTTAGCGTAGCTGTGTACTTCCGCTTTGTTGTAAAATGGTGAGTAATGTGTGGTATGCGTCTGTAGCATAATATCCGTAGGTGTTTTGTGGTGTTTTGCGGGTTTCTTGTGGTGTTTTGCGTGTTTAGAGTGCTGTAGCCTCGTTTTCGTTTTGTTCATCGGCCATTTTTTCTCTCGATTAGAGAATTTTTTAGTGTCTAAACTCTTTTATTTTAAGTTAAATTAAGGTGTAACTTAATTTTTTTGAGGTGCTGGATGCTCCCTCTTGCTGCAGGTAAGCTTTTTGTGTATGTTTTGTGTGTATTTATTGTGTTTTTAATTTTTTCATGTTCGCGGGTTGCGGACATTTTTTGCGAGGTCGTAATGGGTGTTAACGTGTCTCGTATGTTGTTTGCGTTACGACATAAAAGAGCGCAAGCGTGAGCAACAACTCGTATGCTCACAACTATATATGTTATATATAAATATATATAAATATATATATATATATAAATATACAATATATATATATATATATATATATATATATATATATATATATATCACATATTATAATTGTCTAACTACGAATCGTCGTCACGCTGCGTTGCGTAGTGTGTACGACTTAGCGATGAGCGGCGCAGGCTAAGCGAGAAGAAAATGGCCGCAGAAAAAAATGAAAACGAGGCTATACTACTACGAACTGCGTAAAACAAAGCCACAGACGTATGTGTTTGAAAAACAACGAGATAAAGGATGCGGATTAACCGCGCAATGAGTAAAAAGACAGTAGCGAGTACATTTTACGAAACGATATTACCGATTTACGCATTAACACAGATTTCCCGCCTTTGGCTCGCACCACATAGAATTTCCCGCCGAAAACAACGCATTTGGCTCGCACAACTGCGGATTTCCTGCCTAAAACTATGAATTTGTCTCGTGCACAAACCCTATATATAGGGCACATTTCACACATGAATGACACTTTCTCCTCAGGTGATGACAGTCTGACTGGATGTTTTTGGATGCCGGCAAATCGCAAGAGATTGTTAGCTCTTCAGTATACTACTTCAGCATTATTACATTAAAAAAGGTAAATATATTATTTATAATTATTAATTAATAAATTAGTACTTAATTAATTAAGAAATAAGAAATGTAATTAATATACCAATAATATTGTGCTTACCTGTGTGAAACAATTGTGAATAACATTCATAATGTACATTAATTAATTAATTATTAATATCAAAATTAAAAATGTCAATAAAAAAACATATTTATTAATTAATTATTAATGTACATTAATTTAACAATTATTTTGTTATATGTCGTGATTACCTGTGTGAAACTATTGTTAATAACATTCATAATGTACATTAATTAATTAGGAATACATTGATTCATTAATTATTAATGTACATTAATTTAAGAACAATTTTGTGATATGTCGTGATTACCTGTGGGTAAGAATTGTAAATAACATTCATTACTAATTATTAATATTAAAAAAGGTTAACGTTTAAGAATGTAATTATTAATGTATGTACATTTATTTAAATAATTCAGTTCTTATATATTTTGTATACCACTCTAAAAAAAAAAAAAGGGAACATGCTTAATATTGTGCTTACCTGTGTGAAACAATTGTGAATAACATTCATAATGTACATTAATTAATTAATTATTAATATCAAAATTAAAAATGTCAATAAAAAAAAACATATTTATTAATTAATTATTAATGTACATTAATTTAACAATTATTTTGTTATATGTCGTGATTACCTGTGTGAAACTATTGTTATTAACATTCATAATGTACATTAATTAATTAGGAATACATTGATTCATTAATTATTAATGTACATTAATTTAAGAACTATTTTGTGATATGTCGTGATTACCTGTGGGTAAGAATTGTAAATAACATTCATTACTAATTATTAATATTAAAAAAGGTTAACGTTTAAGAATGTAATTATTAATGTATGTACATTATTTAAATAATTCAGTTCTTATATATTTTGTATACCACTCTAAAAAAAAAAAAGGGAACATGCTTATGTGTTGATGTTATATTTAGTCAGACATTAATTTAATATTAGTACACATTCATTGAATCTTATTTAAAGACTAACAGTAATATTGAGCGTATGTTTATAATCTATGCTTTCATATGTGTGTTCATGTTGATTTATTGATATATTTATTTCATGTTTTTAATCTATGCAAAATAGGTATGTTAAGCCTTATTGATTAATACAGATAAAGTAACATATTATACATTAATTTTACTATTTTGTATAATTGCAGTGAATTCTACGTGAATGACCAGAGATAGTGACGTTTGCACAAATTGAACATCATAAAGATCATTTGGACAGGTATAGAATTTTAATTATATTACTATGGCAAAATATTAAAAAAGATGATGTTTTTAATGTAGACAAATATATGTCTGTTGATGTTAATTTAATGATATTGATGAAGCAAAAGTTTAAAAATATTATCTATTTCATTTTACAGTTTATTCGGATCTGCAAGGGAATAAAAAGACAGTGTGACGTTTGCAGCCTTTGAATAACATCAACATCATCTTCACAGGTATAAAATTTTATTTTGTAGTGACGCATAGAAAAAGCCTATGGGCCTCATTCAATTGCGATTTGGCCAATTGAATAAGGCTCTATATAAGCACATATCATATTTTTTTACACAAGTTTTTAGTTAGTGAACGTCTATCCAAAAGCAAGGTATTCACTAACTAAAAATGTATGTAAAAAAATATGCTCTGTTCTTATATAGAGCCCTATTCAATTGGAAAAGTCGCAATTGAATGAGGCCCTATGTATTATACTTTTTGTGAAAATTTACATTGATTGAAAATGGATAGTACTTATTGAGTCATTAATTTATGATATTTAGTTAAAACTTTAAAAAAGTTAAAAAGATACTAAGTAATAATAATATTTAAAGAAAAAAAAAAAAGCTTTAAACACTTGCAAAAAAATAAAAGGATGGTATGCTGTGAATTCAATCAAGAAGGAATGTCATTGAAAGATTAGTAATATAAAGATGGATATGTGCAGCTATTTCAGATTTCATATATGTGAATAAAATACTTTGAAAAATGGTTTCATTTCTTTCAGACTAAAGTGCAACAATTGAAAATGTTTTATTAGTTTAAGCATCTACTTTGATCTAAAAGTACAAATCGTAAAAAAAATGTATATAAAACAAAGAACAAACAATAATTACATCTCTATTTAAAATTACAGATTAAAATGGCGGACAATGGAGAAGACAAAATTGAACGCAAAAGAAGATTGGCAAGGGAAAGGAAGCAAAGGTGGAGAGATGCTCAGACACCGGAAACTTCACAACGCTTGCGAAAAGAAGATCGACAGAGACTTTTAAATAAAAGAAAGATGAGTAAGAAAGCCGCAAGTGAGTGTGTTGGGGCTTCAAAGAAACGTAAAAGTAAACAAAAACATCTCTGTGAACCATTGTCCAATGACTCTATTTTGCAGAATGACTTAAATGTAGAAACACAAGAAAAAAATGTACATATAGAAAGTGGGTCTGATATTTATGTTGAAGAAATGCATGATAATGTGTTTACTACTGCAGTAGAAGTAGATACTCATTATTGTGGGTTACTTAATGTGGTTTGTCAGTTTTGTGGGGCCTATCATTTTATAAAGGAAAGACCTACTGACGGAAATTTCATTAGTTGCTGTCAGAAAGCAAAGGTGAAACTTCCAGTAAGACACCCATTTCCATATTATTTAGAATGCATTATGAGTGATCCAACATTTCCAAATTATAATAATTTCAAACAAAACATAAGGTCTTATAACAGTGCAATTTCATTTGCTTCAATGGGTGCAACATTAGCAGAAAATGTACCAGGACATGGTCCTTACTGTTTCAGAGTTCAAGGTCAAATATACCACCGAACTTCACATTTACACCCACAAGAAGGACAGCAAAGGAAATTTGCACAGTTATATGTCTTAGATACGATGGAAGCTGTGGAACAAAGAATGACACTTCCAGAAAATAGACAGTGTTGGCGCATAGTCTTTGAACAGCATGAAAAAATTATGGAAAAAAACCCATATAGTCAAGCATACAAACAATTAGCACAGCTTGAAAAAGAACAACAGGAACATGCTCAAAGACATCAATTGCCTACACCAAGAGTCAATATGGTGTTAAAAAGAGATTGCAACACTGATCAAAGAAGATATAATTTACCTACTGTAAACGAGGTTGCCATGGTGTTTAAAAATGAAGATGGTGAACCACCTTTTCAGCAGGATATTAGAATATATCCACGCAATGAAGAACAACCATTTATCAACATTAATATATTAAGCTGTAATTTAGATCCAATGACATATCCCATTTTCTTTCCAAATGGGGAACCAGGATGGGAACCAAAATTACAATTGAAAAGTTATCCCAATACTAAACTTCGTATTAGATCTAATATTTCCATGCTGGAATATAAAGTGGCACAAACTGCTATCCGTGATTGTTTTAATCCAATTTTACATGGAGGAAAGCTCACTCAACAATGGATTATTGATTCATATTTACAAGTTGAAGCCAATAATCTAAATTTTATTAAATATCAACAAAATAAATTACGAGTAGAACAGTATTGTGGATTAATGGATTATGTGGCAGATTTAGCTTCCAACAGAGACATTCCAGCTGGAAGAGCAATTATTTTGCCATCCTCTTTCCAAGGATCTCCTCTCAATATGCGAGAAAGGTATAATGATGCCATGGCTATTGTTACAAAATTTGGAAAACCAGATTTATTTATTACATTCACGTGTAATCCACAATGGCCAGAGATCAAGGAAAATTTGAATCTGGGACAAAGTACTTCTGACCGACCAGATTTAGTGGCAAGAGTATTTAAAATCAAACTCAATTCATTAATTCATGATATCACTAAAGCACACTTATTTGGACAATGTGTGGCTTATGTTTACACCATTGAATTTCAAAAAAGAGGATTGCCACATGCTCACATACTTTTAATACTGCAGGAAAAAGACAAGTTGAACACTGCAGAGAGAGTGGATTCAGTAATTTGTGCAGAATTGCCAGACCAAGAAAAATATAAAAAACTTTGGGAGATTGTTACACATAGAATGATTCATGGCCCATGTGGAGAGATGAATCCGAATTCACCATGTATGGAAAATAAAAAATGTACTAAAGAATTTCCAAAACAATTTCAAATGCAAATTTATGCAAATTGTGATGGATATCCTTTGTATAAAAGAACACAAGGACAAACAGCTATTATCCGTGGCCAAAAGGTTGATAATAGATTTGTCGTTCCATACAATCCACATTTGCTCATTAAGTACAATGCACACATCAATGTGGAAGCTTGCACTTCAATTAAATCAATTAAGTATGTGTATACATATATATACAAAGGATACGATGCAGCTACTGTTGTTGTACAAGGTGTTGGAAATGAAAATGAAAATCCAATTTTACATGATGAACTATCAAATTATTTAGATGCTCGGTATGTGAGTGCTCCTGAAGCAATGTGGCGCCTTTTGAAATTTGAGATGCATGATCGGTCACATGCTATCTATCGTTTAGCTGTACATTTGCCTCAAAGTCAGATGGTTTGCTTTACTCAAGGAAATGAAAGATCTGCATTATATCAAAGTGAAGACAGAGATACTACGCTTACTGCGTGGTTTAAATTAAACTGTCAGGATACGCAGGCCAGACAATTTTTATACATAGAGATACCATATCACTATGTATTTGTAAATGGTCTATGGCGACAACGAAGAAGAGATACTCATAAAATCATACCACGCATTTATACCGTCAGTCCAAGGGATATTGAACGTTTCAGCTTAAGATTACTTCTGCTACATGTTCCCGGTGCACAGAGTTTTGAGCATTTACGTACAGTGAATGACATAGTTTATGATACATTCCTATTAGCTGCAAGACATCTAAATTTCATAGCTGATGATACAGAATGGGAGAGGTGTCTGGAAGAAGCAGCACTATGTCAAATGCCTAAGCAAATGAGACAACAATTTGCATTCATTTGTATATTTTGCAATGTACCTGATGCTTTCACTTTGTGGGAAACATTTAAATTAAACATGTCAGAAGATTTCTTGAAACGTTACAGAGAACCAATAGCTCTGTTAAAAACATTGATGGAAATCCAAGAAATATTGTTGGCTCATGGATTAAATTGTGCAAGTTTTACTTTACCTGATCCAGGACTTATAGATGACATCAATTTTGATGAGCTTCAAAAACAAAAAACCCAAGAAAAATTGGCAACTTTAAATACTTTACAGTTAGAAGCATTTCATGCCATCACAAATGCTACAGATGATGAAATGGTCAAAGACCGGTATTTCTATCTAGACGGACCAGGTGGATCAGGAAAAACTTATCTGTACAATTGTTTGATGAGTTATATTCGATCACAGGGTCAGATAGCTATGCCATTTGCAACAACTGGAATTGCTGCACTTTTGTTAGATGGTGGGAGAACTGTGCATAGTGGATTTAAGCTGCCAGTTCCCATTTTGGAAACATCAGTGTCAGATATTCGACTCAATTCAATACAAGCAAAGAAATTCAAACTAACTAAACTAATTATCATAGATGAGGCAACAATGATGTCATGTCATGCACTGCAATGTATTGACAGATTCTTAAAAGAAGTAATGGATAATAAGTTGCCGTTTGGTGGAAAGGTGATGCTGTTAGGGGGCGATTTTAGGCAAACATTGCCTGTTGTGCCACACGGAAATAGAACAGAGATCATTGAAACATATATCAAGACCAGTAAACTGTGGCAAATATTTACACATCTCAAATTAGAATTAAATATGAGATCTGAAGGCCAAAATGAATTCAATGACTGGCTCATTAAAATCGGAGATGGAAAACATCCAGAAATACAGCATTTACCAAATGATACCATTGAAATTCCATCAGAAATGGTTTGCAAGGAATCACTCATATCAGCCATATTTCTAAACACTCTTAATAATGAGGATTACACAGACATTGCAAACAAAGTAATATTAACATCAAAAAATATCGATGCCTTGAATGTAAATAACGAAATTTTAAAATACATCAATGCACCACAAAAGAATTATTACAGTGCAGATTCTATTCTGTCAGATGATAAAGACAGTGAATCGAATTTTAGTATCGAATTTATTAATTCGTTAACACCACCTGGAATGCCACCACATATTTTACAATTGAAAAAAGGCGCAATTGTTATGTTATTGCGAAATATGAATCCAAAAAAAGGACTTTGTAATGGGACCCGATTAATTGTGCATGAGTTAAAAGATCATTTTATACATGCAGAAATTATAACTGGTACCCATAAAGGTGAACGAGTTTTCATACCAAGAATTGATTTAGCTCCAAGTGAGAGTGGTTTGCCCTTTGTCCTTCAACGGAGACAATTTCCAGTTATAATGGCATTTGCTATGACCATCAATAAATCCCAAGGACAAACTTTTAAGTCAGTTGGGATATTTTTAAAGGAACCAGTTTTTGCACATGGACAACTCTATGTGGCTTTTTCAAGGTGCACTAATCCAAAAGAAATTAAAGTGCAAGTTGAAGAAAACGAAACTCAGGGTCATTTATTGGACAATGGATGTGTTTACACCCAAAACATTGTCTACTATGAGGTGTTGGAAAGATAGAGGACAATGGTTTCATTTTAATGCCAACATTTTATGGGACTCAATATGATTGCACAAAAAAAACATTTCACATAAAACATCCAAAGAAAAAACAGTAAAATATCCTTAAACAGATTGGAATGGGTTCACAGTTTTATAGTTACATGATTGGCCGCACAAAACAATTAACTGACTTTTTCAAGTTTATAACAGTTAAATGTTATTGTTTGATGTTAAAATTTCAGATGTTAAATATGTGTTTTTTGAATTTTGAAAAAACTTTGGTCAATATATATGTGGTATAGTCAAATATGTATTGTTAGTATAAAGTTTAAATATTTTAATAATAATTGGAAATGTATTATTTAAAGACAAAGTATTGATTCAGGGAGAAATCCGATCGCCAGTTAATGGGGTCAGGAAGGAATTAATTTTTTTCCCTCTTTACTACAATTGGACAAGTTTCAATAGAGGGTTTTTATTGTTTGCCTTCCTCTGGATTCAATGCTAATTTAGTTTAACAAGAGTTTTACAAATATGTTACAAATGATAAAAAGCATGTTATTGTTAAAACAATTGACTTACTCTAAGTTAATATAGTCCGCAGTTACTCAGTGATAAATATATATTGAAAAGTGTTAGTATTGTTAACAAAATGTTGAACGAATGTTTCATATACAAGTTTCATGTTACAAAGTTTCATGTTTGTGAAATATAAGTTGAAAGTTAAAAAAATAAAAAGTTAAAATAAATAATGTGTTTTTATTTTTAGAAAAAAAAAAAGGGAACAAATGTAGGTGACTCCTTTTGTGTTGCAAACAAATTTCACAACATTTAATTTTTATTGACCGTCATTTTTTGACGGGCAAGTCGCTAGTATATATATATATATATTAAAGGTATATGTCAGTGGACAATGATGTATGAAAAGTGTGATTGTTTTTTATGCCATGAGTGGATTGGGAGGTTGGAAAGGAAGTATTATCCACTAATTCACCAGTTAAAGTGCTGCTCAGTCATTCATTTTGTTTTGCACATTTCCTGCAGTGATTGCAATGAGTGCCCTGAGTGAAAGCATTGTGAAATTAGGGTGACAACAGAGAACAATGTTAAAAGTGAGTAAATAAAAGACCATTGAAGACATTTGTTTTTGCATTTAAAAGATAGCATTTGATAATGTTCAAATATGTGTTTTCTTTTTTGAATATATGGCTCCTACATCAGAATATACTAATTGAACATATAACTATTTGTGGGTGTTTGTCCATGTCAGCCAATGTGCAGTAATAGCTGTATCAGTCATTAGTGTCAGCCATTGAAATCTAGAGTTCTGCATACATAGTTACATAGTTACATAGGCCCTCATTCAATGGCAATTTGGAGAATTGAATAGGGCTCTAAATAAGCACATAACATGTTTTTTAAAAGAAGTTTTTAGTTAGTAAACATCTATCCAAAAGCAAGATTTTCACTAACTAAAAACTTCTTTCAAAATATATGCAATGTGCTTATTCAGAGCCCTATTCAATTGGCCAAATCGCAATTGAATGAGGCCCATAGTAATTAAGATTGAAAAAAAAAACTTTCAGTCCATCAAGTTCAACCTGTTAAGATCTCCTCTGATCTGCAATATGCAGATTAGTTATTCATTAATTTGTTGTTAAATAATTATTAATAGTATAGTATTTGAGGATGAATGAAGAGTTAGTCTATCAAGTTCAACCTTTTTAGATCTCTATTGATCTTTTTAATATGTGGACTATTTATTATTAATTGTTAAAACTCTCTGCTTACATTTAGTTATATCCTGTGACGATAGTTTTCAATACGTTTTAAAAAGTTTTACTAAATATTTTTTGTTAAAATTAACTTTTATAATATATTATAATATGATCTTTAAAATGCATGGTGGAAAAAATGTCATTGCCTGTCCCTTTAAAATAGCATTACTAGTGATGGGTAGTTTAAGAATGAGGAAAGGCAACATCAAATGTTCAAGGAAGTAGCAAAGAGAAGTGGCAAAGATATTGAAAGATGACTTATAGGAAGGAAGTAAATGTAAAAGTAAAAAGTAGGTTAAATGGGCATGGAAGGTTTCAGGATTTCACTAAGAATATAACTATGTATCGCTTTAGTTTTCTGTACTTTATTTTATTAATAAATGCTTAAAAGCTCTGTTTTTTTCTTACATATAGTTCCAACTTGGTTTCTCCCCATTGCAGCTTATAAAGACAGTGTACTTTTAAGTAGAGAGTGTGCAGTGTGTTGTAGTAACCAATCAGTGTCAACATGCTGCTTGAGAGAGGTCACTGACTGACTAATTAGAAACATTTGCCCCTATTCTGTTGAGAAAATTGTAATACTGGAGCCCGTAATGTAACCCGTAAAAGTTACGGATATTTAACTGGCCTCTTCCAGCTACCCACAATCGATTTGTAGGTTACAGGCTGAAAATTCCTGCGGGTTGCCAATATGGTAACTCCGGGTCATTTCCGCCTTTGATCTTTCAAGGCAGCAAATGTTACAATGGCTAAATCACAAATTGAGATTTAATTGCAACATTCCCACATGGCCGCAATTGCTTTCAAACCCAAAAAGGCAAATGTAGCAAAAAATATTATGAGTTCTAAATAGGAACCACAAGTGGGTTAAACACTTGTTCGTAACACTTCAAAAGCAAATAGAGAGAGTCTGAGGGAGAGGGGGAGGGGAGGAAGAAAGGGAGAAAGGGGGAGAGAGCGGGAAGGGGAGAAGGGAGGGGGGAAGGAGAGAGAGCGGGAGGGGGAGAAGGGAGGTGGGAAGAAGAGAGGGGAAAGAGAGGGAGAGAGGGAGGGGAGGAAGAGAGGGAGAGGGGAGTGAGAGAGGGAAGGGGAGACGAGAGGGAGAAGGGAGGGAGGGAAGGGAGGGAGAGAGTTAGGGGAGAAAGTGGGTGAGAAGAGAGGGAGATAGATAGGTGCGGAAGAGAAGGAGGGGTAGATACAAGTGGGGAAGAGAGGTAGAGAGGAGATAGAGAGAGGAGGAGGGGAGAAGAGGAGAGGGGAAGAAGAGAGAGAGGGAAGGGAGGGAGAGAGGGGAGGGGGAAGAGAGAGAGGGAAGGAAGAAGAGAGGTTGGAAGAAGAGAAGGAGGAAGAGGGGGAGAGATGGGATGGGAGGAAGAGAGGGAGGAGAGAGAGGGGGGAAAAGAGAGGGAGGGAAGGAGGGGAGGGGAAGATAGAGAGAGAGGTAGAGAGAAAGGGAGGAGGGAGAGGGAGGAGAAGAGAGGTTGGGGGAGAGAAAGGGAGGGAGGGGAGAAAGAGAGAGACAGGGAACACAGAGAGAGACAGGGAACACAGAGAGAGAGACAGAGGGCAGATGGAGAGGGAGTGAGCGCTCAGAGAGAGGGAGAGGGACAATTAAACATAACATATATGACATTGTCATTTATGACGGGAAAGTTACTAGTTCAGTTAAATATGTCACTCATCAGATCTATAGTTGAAAAATAACCAGTGGCAAAATAACACTGCCACATGACATATATCACGGACCAGGGGAACATACACCACACTAATGTTGTCCAACTGATCAGGAAAGGCCACAAACACACATGGAGGCTGTACAAAGGCCACAGCCAACTCACCTCTATCAGGGCCTATATCATCTACGCTCATTTTGTAAAGTCCCACGCCATTGCTGTTGGCTATGTGACAAGATGTATACCCATTAGCATGTTGTGAACCCATTTCAAGTTTTCTTGTATCAATGAATTTATTATATCACCTGTCATTTTGTGATCAACCCTTCAGGGGAGTGTTAACAGTATCACAATTTACTCTTCTCATGTGTATTAACTCAAAAACCTCATCAAGAAAGTTATGCAAGCGTGATATCCCAATGCTGAGAGTCAAACCTAAAGTAGTGATGACTAATATATGTGATCACATTGAAACCGCACCTGTGTCTCAGTAATGGGCTGTAACATTCACATAACAATCCATTGGGCAGTAACTAGGGCTCATTAGTTTACATATATATATATATGAAATTGACAGAAATGTGATGTATGTTGATGCCCCAAACCTGTAACCATTGAAAATACACAGAAACTGTGATAAATATATAACAAAACTTTATTTTATACACAGAGCACACTCAGCAATATATGCATTAATATCATGGGTGTGGTGTGGGCCGATCCCAGATGGGCAAGAGGCTTTTTGGGAAAAAGGGGATACCTGAAGGGGAAATGTAATACTGCATGATAATGATGATGCATAGCATCTACTAGGGTCACATGTGGTCACTACACCACAGTAACCAGAATCTGATGAAAAAAAGGATCATGATAAATTACTCCATCTAATCAAAGAAACCAGTAATGCACATAGTACTTACAACTGGTGTTCATCTGCTCAATTAAACAGATGCATAAACCTCTGGACGATATAATCTAATCCAGTCACACACATACAGTGTGTTGCCAAAACAAATATCTGAAAAAAAGGTGGTCCAAACCTAAAAAAGGCAGAGGAGGATAAAATACTTAAAAAAAACTGCCTAAATACTGTAACAAAATACCAGCTTACCTGATCTTCATAAGCATTACTGACCATTAGGTAGTTGTCATAATATATCATTAGCCAGGACCATTAATAATTATGTGTCTCATGTATCTCACAAAAAAGCTTAGCTGTGACCACAGTCAGTGGTCCAAGGGTACTATCACCTTCTCCATATATAGTTAAGCAACATTGATATCATATTCATTAGCTATACAGGTGTTAGTACAGGATACTCATGATTTCCTATGTCCGGGAGACCTATCCATTAATACAGAGAGGTCACAAAGGTCAGCAGCCATAACCACTGTTACTTACATAGGATACAAGTATCTGTTCTCATACTGATATTGAAGAGAGAATGGCAAGCTTCACTAGCGCATGTAGTAATGCTGGCTTTGATTAACATGCTATTGTCAGACTTTGCAGGACCAGCACCATAGCTGTATTGGTCTAAATTCAAGCTAACAACAATCTTGTCTTATAAATCGGGATATATGATTGGATTAATATAGTCTGACCAACATGTTTATGAGGAGCTGTCATTGAAGAATTTCCTATCTGAGAGCCACTGTGATTATATTACATTTGCTTCATATTTTGAACTATGCTTGCAGCTGAAGTAGATGCCTTCAAGGACCTGAATTGTGCCTAAAATGAAAATAAAACATAAATTTAAAACAGAATAAGGGCTTAAAAAAAATAGGGACAGCAGCATCTCTTCTCCACGGTATTCCTCGGTGACCATCAATTGGTGAAATGTTAAACAGAACCTATGTGTCCACAGAGAAGAGGATCATGGGCCATGTGATGGGAGGTAGCCATCTCGGTACACAATTTCACCATCACATATGCCATGATCGAATACTCTGTAGCCAGGCTAGATTAGGTTAACATTTGGACCACTGTGGGAGCCTGCCTTCTTCCTAGTAGAGGAGGGGATGCGAGGGGAGGGGAGGCATCCCCCAGGGGGCTGTGGCACCACAGGTGTCTGAGGTATTGCGGGAGGTGAGGAGTCGCCAGGCTGCAGATGGGCGGGGGAGGCCTCTGGTGTGGAGAAGGCGGTGGTTGGAATCAGAGTGCACTGTTAGGCATCAATGTTCACCTGGAATAGAGCACTGTGGTTCGCCAAGTTCTGGAGCAGCCTGGCCTGGTATGACTCCAACATTAGTTTGTGTCTCCTCATTTCCATATGCTCATGGCCAACTAGGGAGCCGCCCAGAGCCGCTTCCCTGTGAGGGGCGCTACTTAATGGTTCCTGTCTTAAAAAACAATTAAATGTTGCAGTTCATAGACTGGCTACTAGGGGGCAACTACCTAGAACAAAACAGTTACAACAAGAAAGGGAACTTAAACGTACAGAAAAGGCAAAATGGATCTGTGCATAGAAAGCTTTTAAGCAATTCAAATACAATAATGTATTTATAGATATATAGGTATAATATATTCCTAGCGAAAACCAGAAACATTTCATGTGACTTTACGTAGGAGTGAGGGAATAATGAAATACAGATATATAGAAAAAATGGTTAATCTGAGAGATGAACCCATCAATTATTCATATTATGCAGAACCCTGAGTTGTGCTATCATTGCTGGAACTTATATATGTGTGTGTCTGTATATATATATATATAAATATATATAAATATAAATGTAATTTAAACATCTATTGTTATTATTATTATTACAGCAAGAACTACAAAGACATTATTACTAGTTCTTAGTAAAAAATACTATATTTCCTGACACAAGGTATTCTAGTTTTTACTAGTAACGTCTTATAATAGCAAGTATTAAATGAACCCCAGAAATTAATTTCTAATAAGAGCTAGGTGCAGTAAATGTAAGCTCATTACCTTCATGCATGAAAGCAATCACTGGGTGCTGTTTAAACAACCACTTGGTCTTCCATCTGCGTGACAAAGCAGCACCACCATTGATGACCATCTCATCCAACTGCTCTGCAAACAGTCATGCTTTAATAGTTAAGCTTCTCTTGAACATTCCATTATAAACTAATTTTTCATGAGCTGAGACCTTTGTGTTGGCTTGATGTATGTGTTTGAAATTCTATATTTTAGGAGGGATTTTTAGTCAATTTTCATTAAAAAAAAGTTAGTTATGCTGAATTTACGAGTGATTGAATGGTGTTTTCCCATAGAAATGTTTGCTCACTTGTATCAAACAAATTGAATTGTTTGAAAGTTGGCAGAGTAATAGTGATTTTAAATGTTTGGGCTTAAATTTTGAGATTTAAAAAAAATTTAGTGAGCGACTGTCAGATTTCATGAATATAAATATTTTTATATACATTTATGCAAGTGGTATTTAGTACTATTACATTGTTTACCTTTTTGTTTCCAGTCCTACCCAACAACAAACATAGCATTTGCTCGTCATTACACGCGAGTGAATTACTTAAAATTAGAAAAGTATAATTTTTGTACTAAAAAAGAACATTCACTCAGAGCTAACATTTGTACAGTTAAATATTGGCTCACCACCACATGAAAACTTTTTTACATTTATAATTAAATTAGGAATCTGACAGGAGCAAAATTGTAAGGCTTGCAATGCTGTTTGCACACAATGTGTGGCTTTTGCTCCTCTGAGCACCTTTGGTGCTCATCGCGAGCCTCTCCCCCTAAGTACTTCAACATTCCTGCTTTGCAATGATCACTATCGGCGTTCATTGCAAGCCTCTCCTGCTCACAGGGCTCATCGTAAGCCCTGCAATGAGCACCTTCGGCGCTCATCGCGTGACTCGCAATAATTCAAGCCTTTCCTCTCTCCTACTGTAAGGGCCGCTCATTGCAGGGCTCGCTAACCTGCAAGTTTAGTGCCTGGGAATGCCATGTGTCTCTTTGCAGCATTTCCCTACTGTCCCTTCCCTGTGTCTTTGTCCTCTGTGTGTGTGCTGAATGTTTGCGTGCGGCGCGCTGACTGCCTTTTGTCTTATTTTTAAAGTCCCGGCGTTGTTTGTCTTTAGCGTTGTGTATTTTGTAAGTTTTGCGAGCCTGGCGTTGCTGAGCCTTGTGTTCATGCTGTTTCAGAAATTTTACGCTTTTCAACCGACATTTTTTTCATTGCTTAGGCAATTTTCGAGTGTTGAAAAATGACAAAAATGGGTGTAAATCTCACTCATTGCAGTCTAAGTACTGTGGCGCTCATTGCAGTCTAAGTACTGTGCTGCTGGCTCACCTCGCAAAGCGAGGATCGCAGATTTGACTGCGCCACTGGCTCGCCTCGCAAAGCGAGGCTCGGGGTTGCGTCTCTCGCTTTGCAAAAGGCGCATCTGTGTTACCAATATCGCAAACGTCACCAACATCGCAAGATCCACAACTATATATGTGATATCCACTTGTAAAACCATATTTTTCATTATATAAGGAAAATCAACTCAAGTAAAATACTTCACAGCCTCAATTTTTGTAGCTTACATGATGGAAAAGAGAGGGGTCATGCAATAGAAAACTTTAAGTTTCTAAAGTTCAATCAGAAAATATTTTCAAGAAAAAGAGGTAAGCAACAAAAAAGGTCCATATTTCAAGTTTATAAACTCGAACATTTTATGGTTAAAGAGTAGTATATAACTGCACAGCTTTCCAGTGCAAGGTTAGAGTCAAAAGCATTTAGCGAGTTTAAGGTTGTCTAACATAAGGCTATCTTCCGGATACATTAAGCCAAACTTTTAGGTATATAGAGTGGGAACACCAGATGGCCATGTTTTAAGTGTCAAACAAAAAGAAAAATATGCATATGCATTAAGCCACAGTGAAAGCCAATCAGTTTTGAAAAAAAACAACATATCTCACTTGAACAACAATGCATATTGATACGCTACTATTAACCTCTTATATTGAGTCTGTGTTTCCAGAACTTTTATGGAGCAACACAAATACAGGAGGCTACAATACCTGTTCAAGATTTTTTAAACCTTTAATAAAAAACAAAAATAAATTAAAGACATTAACAGGCCTAACTTCCCAGAAGCACTACCTTTACTCTTGGACAGTTCCCTTGCTATCTAGTTCTCATCCAGATAACCCTGAGTGGAGCAAAAACAAAACAGTCCAATAGTTTACTTGCAAACACTAGCCTGTATCCTTCAGAACTTCAGGTCTTCTCTATCATACGCTCCAAGCTGCTGTCTCTCTGTCTGTGGTATTTTCCCACCTTCAGGCAAACAGCACCACTTCTCTTTGTATGTCTCTTTTTCCTGCTCAAATACAAAGCTGCGCACACTTCAGTGTGTGTCTTTCTTCAGCTTCAAGCAAAACTGCACACTTTTCTCTGTGTGTTTCTTTTTCCCAACTCATTATTACTACTATGCTGGGCAGAAACATAACAGAAAATGTTAGAAAAACTTTATCTATTATCCCATTAGCTAGACAGACTGAAAAGTTGTCGACAATTTTATCACTGGATGCCATTAAATCATTTGATAGGATACCATGGCACTTCCTACCTGCCATATAAAAGAAACTGAGGCTGCCAGTAAAATGTATAAATGCAGTAATATTTCTTTCTAGCGCTCTATCAACATGCTTTCACCTATCAGGAATAAGTGATGAAGGAATTGAGATAAATAGTGGCACTCGCCAAGGATGTCTACTATCACCATTTGTATTTGCAGTAGTGTTACAAGCTTTAACCAATAGAATAAAGTAGAATGCTGATCCCAAAAATATGCTATAAGAAAGCATTCTGCAACATACAATTATATTTTGATGATATTTTACTGTTTGCTAGCAACCCTTTTCCAAACCTATTTAAATAATTAGAAATATTCGTTAAAGTGTGAGGCTTCAGGGTAAATATGAGAAATCAGAAGCATTTTGGATTAACATATGTGAGAACATTAAAATTATAAAAAAATACTATGTTCCCAAGCAGGTGGTCAAATCAGATAAAATAGCATCTGGTTATACAGATTTGTATGTAGCAAATTTTCCATATGTATGGAAAAAATGTAAAATAAAATGGAAAATGTCTATATTATTTCATGGAGATGTAAAATGAAATCAGTTAAAATTATAATATTATTAATAAAATATTGTATTTATTTAAGCATTGTCACTGGAGGTGCCTATAAAAGATGACACATGTGTTAAGAATGGAGAAAGAGGAAAAATGTGGAATTTGCAAAAGGACTATTTTAGGTTTGGTTTAATAGGTTGACATGATGAAATACAAATGATCACCTCTGTGACCTATCCATTGAAATCATCTTCTTGCATTAGAAATGGAGCAAGCTCTTTATAGAAACTGAATGAAAATACATTAGATGTATCTATCATGTATTTAGACATAATGGAAAATTGATTAGTAATAAGGACTCCTTAAGCAACAACGTAAGTTGGATAAATGAATTTAAATATTGCATGCTTAAGAATAAGTTTGCTGTAAAAGAGGACAATATATATGGTACAGACTTTAAAACATATGCATAAAAGGTACAAAATATAAAAAGGGGATAATAACATTTATTTAGCAAATACTGTGCAATATAAAGACAGAAGAGGAAATATAATATAAAGCGAGTAGTGAAATAGCAAAGTCGAAAGAAATTAAATAGATTTGCCAACAAAAGCACGGTATGACAATTAAATCTAATTATTATTATTCTTAAGGTGTTATTCAGATGGCACATGACTCAGAGGCAATTATAAAATATGGGAGTTGCAGCAACAGATCTGTGCTGAAGGACTTATGGGTTAAAAGGAGATTTCTTACACCTGTATAGACTTGTATGGTAATTACAAAACTTTGGTACTAGTTCTTCAAAATGATCTCAGTGATTGTACTAAGTTGATTAAAGATAGATGAATTATGGGCTATTTTAAGTAACACATAATACAGTATTGGTTATTAATTGAGGACTTTGGTGTTGCAGTATTATTAGTGGCAAGAAGGTACATTATTGCAGAAAATGGAGAATATGATTCTATGTAGGAAAAAGATAATAGAGAATTGAATTAATTGAATCTCTAAAAAAAATGTTAAATCTTTAGCAAAAATGATAACTACAATAAGTATAATTCACTATGGGTTATATGGCTCTTAAACAGAGATAAGCTTGATGAATAAAACTAGAAATGCCCTTAGTAAAGGAAAGAGGAGTATGGTAACCACATGCAAACATTTTATAGAATTGCTTATTAATTAAATTATTTTGTTTTGAAGGCATTACAGATTTGACATGTAATTCTTAATTCTATTTTTTAAATGATTTAATTTATTTCAGTAGCATTTGGTAATAATATTATGATTTATATAAAGTGCAAGGTTAATGTAACATTTTCATAACAATTAATGTATTCTTAAACAACAAATAAAGATGAAAGATGAACGAAAAAATACATGATCTATAAATTACTTAGAAAATGGAGGTTTGCTCAGTGTAAAAATAATTAGACTACATTAATATTAAACATATATTGGTGTTGTTTTAATTAATTTCAAGGCTCATTATGACAGGACCTCATTCAAAGCAAAAAGATCCACTATCAATGACTCCTGGCACCAAATCAGACTTGAGTGACCAAAAGTATATAACAAAAGGAAAGAAAGGGGTACAGTTTGTGTGATTTAAATATTGTATTTCCATAGGCAGAAATGATATAACTAATAAAATATTTGTTGACTTATTATGCAAGACAAATTGAACAATAGCAAATGATGCACAGTTGAAATTCAATTTAGAAGGCGTATAACTTGTTTTTCACAAACTTTAAGATAGGAACATGTTTAGGAGTATTCAGGGATTAACATTTTTAAAAATGCATGACTGAAGTTAAAGCATGGTGTTGTCTAATACATATTGTATAGTCATTTTACATAATTATTGCCTTTTCTGTTAATTTTTATTTGTCCATTTTAATTGTTAGTTGCAATTTGTATTTACAAATCTACATAATATGGAATATTTTGTTTTCATAGCACATTTATGTTTTGATTGTTCTTCATTGAATTTATATGACATGACATCTTAAATGCTAAAGATAACACATTAACAAAATAGTCAGAAAACGTTATGACATGACTGATTGTGGGATCCCCCTGAACCCCACAAGTAACCCTATTATTGAATATCTTGGTTGCTAATATCAAATGCTATTAAATAGACATGAGTTGTTATGGGGACTGTGATGTGTTGTTTTTGTGGTTAGTGGAGTGTGGGCCACAATAATTAATGATGGGGTTACTATATCATGTTATATGCGCTGTAATAATGTTATCTTACCTGTAACTAGCAGAGATACATTTTCTGCCATGCTTTTTAGTGGGACAACCAAAGGTTAAGTTTCCACTAGAGTTTATATGACACATGAGAGCGACCAGGCATACACTCTGGCCTGAGATAGTCATAAAGTGTTACACTTCACCTAATATCAAAACACAGGTCTGGGATCTGAAGTCAGCTAACAAGAGAAACATTTCCAGGCACTTATCTGGAAACCAGCAAAGGGAGGTCACACTAAGAATTCAGAGCCCCTCTAACAGGGAGGGATCATGTGGGGGACGTCATGTTGTGTTTGAGATATCTGTGAAATGCAAGCAAGAATAAAGTCTCAGTCTGCCTCTGAACTAAGAAATGGTGTTGCTCATCTGGTTTCTCTATTACTCCATGAGTGATGTCCTGATCTGAATTGCTGGGTGCTGAGATGAATGTATGCAGATTGTTCCTATAATCGACAATAGGAGAATTATGGGTGTACTGAGCCCCTCGTCACTGGGTCGTGACACTTTATATAAAGTCACAACACAAATGTATTTTTAAAGTATATTAACATAATTAGTCATCACTAATCTGTTATTGCTCATGTAATGTGCTTTCTGTGCTGAGTATGAGTCAAAGTTATTACAGAAATTGATAAACCATTATTATCACTGACTGCACATATTATCTCATTTACATTTATCTCAGAAAAAAGTAAACAAACAACACAATCATTTGCATGTTAATATAACTAAATGCATCCAATTCTACACTTTTAATCAGAATTCATGTATGCTAAAACTCTAATGCTGAAAAGTTAAAGCACCCAATGTCATTGACTTCTCATTTTTAAAACTTAAAAGAAACTGCTATTAAAATTCTCTGCTCTCATCATGTTTATCTGTATTTCACGGCACAAGGAATTTGGGCAATGACTCTAGTACTAATCATTTCATTCTTTTATAATATAAAATTCATCTTTTCATTGCTATTACAATGACTGAATTTTATAACATGGCTTTATTGGAAAAGAAATTTATAGAAAAAAAAGCAATTAAGTTTGATTACTTCCACAGAAAAATAATATAGGCACATACCATTTAGTGAATTATTTTTCTGTATTGAGTTACTGTTAACTGCATTTTATGTATACATTTTAAAATTATTCTTTACAAAAATGTCTACATCCATAGCTATGAAATATTTGATTTATATTACTGACTTGTAAAAAGTACTTCATTAGTTTCTTAGTCGAGAGCACAAATGGTTCATTGATCTCATGCATAAAAGCCAGAAAAAGCTACCTAAGTAATTTATGTAATGTGCTGCACCCAAGATAGTACAAACCCATTAATTTGACTTTGTAAAACCCCCTTGCTAATTATATAACAAATGGCATATTATAAAAGAATGAAGAGAGGCTTCTTGAGACATCTGTACCATGGCAGTGATTTTGTTTTCTCCCAGTGGGCTTTTAGACAAACACTGCTGTGTCTGAAACAAAAAGACGATATTAGAGATACATGAGTATTGTTGATTTTAACTAGGAAAATTCAGTTCATTACTTCCTATCCAAGCAAACTATTTCACTTTTTCCCATAGATATCTGCAACCTATTGGTATTACTGAAAAATTGACAGAGCCCAAAATTCATACAGGTGTAGCTATATTATCATTTATTTTGAATATTTTTTTGAACATTTAAGGTATAAAACATCTGTTGACACTGAATTAAGTTATCATAAAAAAAAACTTTATAGAGAGTTATGGAAGATAGTTTAACAACATTATACTGCTTTTTCAGTGCAGTTAAAAATGAAAACGAAAACTAAGGATGGCTTCAATACATAGGCAATGTAAGTTGAAAGTGCTTTAAACATGAGCCAAAGAAATAAATGAAAGGGATTTTGATGGTAAAACCAACGAATTATAAAGTATTTTAACTAAGAGAAAAACATCAAGGAAATTAACAAATAAGACATTTTAAAGATGTGATATTTTATAATTGGATATTAGGACGCATTTTCAACAAGTGTGATACTGGAAAAGAGTATTTTCTGAGAATGAGACAATAGAAGCACAACATCAAGAAAAATAAGGGAAACTGTAACAAAGTGCAAAAGAGAAAGAAACAATATAATATATGGGTCTAGGACTAGGACTGTGCAAAAATGATTTGTAAAATAAACCAATAATGGAATAAATCTATTTATGTTTTTGTACAGAATTTTTTTTATTTGTGTTTGTTTTCAGCTGTTAATATTTATATGCTGAGTTATAAATACATCTTTGCTACTGGTGCTTTTTTCAAAATATAGTTATGGCAATCTAAAGTTTCTGTGAGCATTACATACATTTTCACAGAATTATTCAAAGTCTGTCCAAATATGAGTCAAAATCTTTGTTATCTATCTGTATTGGTAGGTATCACATATTATAATTGTCAAACTACGAGACATTTGCGATCATCCCCTGCGAGCCTCGCTAAGCGAGTCGAGCAGTAGAGCCAAAGAAACACGCAGACTTAGAAAAAAATCCTCTCCCTCCCCTTTGTCTCTCTTACACTCCTCCTCTCCTTACCCTGTGTCTCTCTTTCCCTCCTCTTCTCCCTCCCCTGTATCTCTCTTCCCCTCCTCCTCTCCTTACCCGGTGTCTCTCTTCCCCTCCTCCTCTCCCTCCCCTGTGTCTCTCTTCCCTGCCTCCTCTCCTTACCCTGTGTTTCTCTTCTTCTCCTCCTCTCCCTCCCCTGTGTATCTCTTCCCCACCTCCTCTCCCTATGCTGTGTCTCTCCTCCCCTCCTCCTCTCCTTACCCTGTGTCTCTCTTCCTCTCCTCCTTCTCCTGTGTCTCTCTTCCCCTCCTCCTCTCCTTACCCTGTGTCTCTCTTCCCCTTCTCCTCTCCCTCCTCCGTGTCTCTCTCCCCCCTCCTCTCCCTATCCTCTGTCTTTCTTCCCCTCCTCCTCTCCCTCATTGCCTGCAAGCCAAAATTACGGGCCGAGGTTGCAAAACAACGCAGTAACCGCCCGAACCGTGCAAACCCAAAAAACGAAAAACACACACAAAAGCACAATAAAAATTTAAAAAAAGCACTCACACACAGCACCGGGGGACAGTCAGGAGTTCTGCAAGTGAGGTTATACGCAAATTTAAGCCCAATTTCCACAGTTTCTACACTCGAAAATTGGCTAAGCAGAAAAAAAATGGCGGCCGAAAAAAATTAAAACGAGGCTCCACGACCCTGAACAGCGCAAAACACACATATCGAGACCCCCACATTAACCCCTTGCTGCGGGGGTCCGATCAGACCCCCCAAAGTGTGCCCACAGTAAACCCATGCTGGGGGTCCACATGGGGACCCCCGCAGTGTCCCAACATTAACCCTTGCAGTGGGGGTCGCGATAGTGACCGCCACTGTATTTAAAAAGGTGTACATTTGTATTTTAGATAGAGGGTATTGTATTTAGATAGAGGGGATTGTATTTTATTTGTATTGTATTGTATTGCAATGTGATATTTTGTATGTATTTCTTTTTCAGGTGTGTAATACTTTTTCATTTTCTGTAGTGGGGGGTTGTAATGTAGCTTTTTAAAAAACATTTTTAATGTACCTTTTTTATTTTTGTAATATAGCTTTTTATTTTTGTAATGTAGCATTTTTATTTTCTGTGACTTAGGTTTTATTATTTGCTGTAATTAGTGGGGAAGGGGGGGTAATAGGGGATAGGTAGGTGTTAATAGGTTAGGGTAGAGGGAGGTTAGTTTAGATTTAAATATTTATTTTGGGGGGATAAAGGTTAAACAGGCCCAGTTAGGGTTCAATGGGCCCAGTTACGGTTACATAGGTACTGTTAGGGTTAAATGTGTACTGTTAGGATTAAATAGGCACAGGGTTGTTTTAATGGGGTATAGTTAAGGTTAAAAGTGTAGTGCTTACACTTTGTGTCATGAGGGTCCTGGATGACCCTCATGGCACTTATAGTGTTTTTAAATGGATTAATTAGTGTCCTATAGGGGTCTATATAGTTGAGGCACCCAGTACACTCCTGATAGTGCACTTGGCCGATGAGTGCCTTTGGCAAAGCGAGGCGAGAAGTGGAGGCAATGAAACACTTAGGAAAGGCGGGATAGCCTTACAGCCTTATTAAATTGCCATTCGCCCAATTCAATTGCCCGATTCACCATTTAATAAGGCTGTTAGACTGCAAGCAGTTGACAAATGCGGGACTTAGAAAAAAAAAAATACGAGGTCAGAAAAATACGAAGTTAACGGCTGAACAGCAAAAAACAAAAAATACACACAAAAAATACACACAAAAAAACAACAAAAACATCACACACAGCACGGGGGAACAGCCAGGACGTCTGGGACTGAGGTGGAACGCAAATTTAACTCTTACATTTTCAAGAGTTTCGGCACTTGAAAATCGGCTAAGCGAGAAAAAAAAATGGCGGCCCAAAAAAATGAAAACGAGGCTACACGTCCCTGGATTGTGCAACACACCGCCAATTGCTTACCACTTTCACACAAGAACGTACGAGGTACAAAATACACTACTACAAAGGATGCCAAATACTCGTGAACCGCATAGTACATACACAAACTGCGCTACTTTACACCCCGAACGTTCACATCACAACATTACGTATCTACAGTAGCGCTTTACACAAATAAACCAACGGTTTGCCCTTGCGCACGCAGCCTACTACTAATGCACAGTTGGGACATTCATAAAACTATCTCCACAGGCTGAGTGCAGAGCCTGCTCAGAGGAGCAAAAGTACACCAGAGGAGAGGCTCGCAATGGGCGCCAAAGGCGCTCAGCGCGAGGCTCGCATTGAGCGCCGAAGGACCTCACCGTACAAAAACCTTCACATCATGTGGCAAACAGCAGTGACATGGCTTCAAATTTTATTGCTCCATCATTTTTGACGGGCAAGTCGCTAGTTTTTAGATATTGTCTGTAGAATGCAATAAAGAACCCTAATGATCTTTTTGATATGCTATATGTTTTGCTAGGCTACAAATGTAGACTGGGAAAAATGACATGTTTGTGAAGCACTTACAAACTAAGGGCCTCATTCAAATGCGATTTGGCCAATTGAACAGGGCTCTATATAAGCACAGAGCATATTTATTTTTTACAGAAGGTTTTAGTGAAGACTTTGCTTTTGGATACAAGTTCACTAACTAAAAACTTCTGTAAAAAAATATGCTATGTGCTTATATAGAGCCTTATACAATTGGCCAAATCACATTTGAATGAGGCCCTAAAAGCATTAATCCTTTATGATCAAAAGCAAATATATATTGCCATTTGAATATAATAATTAAAATTAATGATTATATTTATTTTAGACTAAAAGCATTTCACACATAATCAAGTTCCTAATAATAGCATACAATTAACATGATTTTTCAATGGTCCCTTAATTATAGTATTGCTGAATATTGTACTATAAAATTAGTAATAGGAAAATAACAGATACTCCGCCTTATTAAATTGCGATTCAGCCAATTGAATAGGGCTCTATATAAGCACACAGCATTTTTTTTACAGAAGTTTTTAGTTAGTTAAGACCTTGCTTTTGGATAGAAGTTCACTAACTAAAAACTTCTGTAAAAAAATGCTCTGTACTTATATAGAGCCCTATTCAATTGGCCAAATCGCAATTTAATAAGGCTGACTGTATATGAATCACTCTGCCTCCAGAATTCAAACAAAAGCTTTATTGTATTACTTTCAAATATATATATATATCACAATAAAAATGGGTACTGGAATAGTTAGTCCTGAGGTAATTGAATCCTTATCACAATCTTTATTAAATGCTTTCATCCATGGCAATATATAGATTCACATGTCATCCAAAATATAAACCAATTTCCTACAATACAGTGTGAAATCTTTTAGAAATCTTTGCTAAAGCATGGGCTAATTTCATGCTTCCTTAGTTTGTTCAACCACGATTTTAGATTATAATACTTTTAAGGTGCAAGCCAAAATTAGCAGTATTTAGCTTATAAAAAAATCAGAGGAGATACATGAAGAATGGCCATGATGGGCAGCAATACATTGTGGCTCTTCACCAAGATTGTCATTGTGTTATTGAGATAGTGCCATTAATTATCTTACATTGTCACAATGCTCATTTTAATTGCTATATATGACCTTTTCTATAAATCCATGTTGACGCCTACTTGTGCTGGTGGAGATGAGCACCATAGGCGCTCATCCCTACTACCCCGTACGACTTAGACAGGTAGCGCCGAAGGTGCTCACTGTGATGGTGGAGTTGATACTTACAACCTGCGGAACTACACATCAACACAAACCTCAAATACACAATTCACAATGAGCGCACAGAGTGCTCAGAGGAGCAAAAGTACACAAGGGGAGAGGCAAGCAATGAGCGCCAGCTTCGATCAGCGCGGCCCTTGTAATGAGCGCCAAAGGTGCTTACACCACCAAAATTACATGAGCGGAGAAGCTTGCAATGAGCACCAAAGGCTCTCATTGCGAGGCCCGCGATGAGCGCCAAAGGCGCTCAGCGTAAGGTTCACGATGAGCGCAGAGGGTGCTCAGAGGAGCAAAAGTACACCAGGGGAGAGGTTAGTAATGAGTGCCGAAGGTGATCAGCGCGGGGCTTGCAATGAGCGCTGAAGGTGCTCAGACAACTAAAAACCATACATTGTGTGCCAAACAGCATTCCCAGCCTTACAATTGTATTGACCGTCATTTTTTGACGAGCAAGTCGCTAGTATATAGATATATGAATAAGTAATATGTTTTTGGGAGGAGCTGGTGGTGTTTGTCACAGCTAACCAAGCCAGGTGAGCACAGTTAGATCTCAGCTCTTGCTGCAGATGTCTGCCCTACCACTTCTGCTTGAAGACAATTCTATGTATCGACTACTGCAGCTTGCTCTCTCTCTCTCCCCTTTCTGAGCGCAGCACTCATACTGTGACGCACCACAAACATTTCATTGATTACATTAGGCAAATAGACTTGCTCAGCCAATAGGTGAAAAAGGAAGTACTTTTATTTGGTGTTTTAATAGGGCAGGTTCCTATCATTCCAAATATCCCTTGAGTATTTAGAAGAAAAGAATGTATTTAGTTCATCTGCCTTTCGTGGTTATTATTATTGAGCGTGTAAAGGTTCCAATATTTTCTTTTATTCTAATAAATGTAAAAACTTTTCAAGGTTGATCTTACTCTGTTTTGCAATTAACTAAGAATACTAATTCTGCACTAATACTCCTGTGGGTCAGAAAAATCTATGCGCCCCTGCATGCAGTGTCACATGGATAGATAGGTGCTTTCAGGGGGTACCTCTATACCCAGTAGTTATAAATGAAGGAAGCAATTGTGGCTCTTTTTCTGATTTGTGTCATTTATTTAGTGCACTTGAAGGTAGAGGACTGACAACATTTTGGCATATACTATCATGGAAAGTAAAATATATTTATATTCGTAAATTATAATATAAAAGGGTAAAAAGACAATGGCAAACTAAACAGTGACTTTTCTAGTAACCTACCACAATATCTCTCACTCATTCTTGAGATAAGGCCCATGTATTTGATCAAGAGACCTAATCTGAACAGTAACTTTGGCAATCATAATAATGATTACAATTTTGTTCACGTACTTGTAAATCGAGACTATAATTTATTCAAGCCTTTCAATATGAGCAATGTTAAATGTTTCATCAGTTGTATTGTTCATTAGTTACTGCATCTTCAATTAAATATTTTGCCTGGTTTGGTAGTAAACATTATGCTTTATATAATATCAGAAAATTACTATTTCCAATTCTTTTATTATTTTTAGTTATGGAAATTCCACATTTTAATTGCTTGCTAATATTGCCGTCAGGGTGCATGTGTCCCTTTCCATTTTTTAGCCATTGTTACACAGCACATTCTAACAAGCTCTGCTTTGTAGCATTACTGGAGGTCTCTGTTGGGAATATTATGCATATGAGATTTTTATCACAACAGCTTTTAATTCTTTCATTTAGAAAATAGCTGCTTCACTATCCAGATGTTTTAATGTCAGATATCTTGCTGTGCTGCCGCAATGCTTTAATGCTGCATTTTAAGACTGACAGGAAGCAAAGCCACACAAGACAAAAAAATCTACTAATCTTGCCTGTGAAGCATAGCTTTCGATGTTAGTGTAATGATCTTGTTTATATCTTGTCATATTATTGCTTTAATAATTATGGTCAAAGTATTTTTTTGTAATATTCAGACAAGGCTGTCACTTTCTATTATAGAAGCAAAGATAATTATAATTGTGTAAAAGGATAGGAAATGTGTTAACTAGAAGTCACCTGGCTGCCAGAAATGTTTCAGTTATACTGTATTCTTGTCATATCAACCAAACCAGAAATCATATTCAAGCCTTTTATCATAAATATGGAGAGTACTATAGCTCACAAGACACCTCTCAGGCTAGTGGTTATTATTATTATTATTTTATTTGCAAGACACCAACATATTCCGTGGTGATTTACATGGGTTAAGTACAAGGCAAAAACAATTTTAACACATTGCAAACCAATGTAGGGCCCTGTCCTTGAGCTTAGAATCTAGCATACATACAGCCCTATTAAATTCCCCCAATGTGTAAAACCGTAGCCCATAACGGAGCTATTAAATTGGCCACTTAAAGCTACCCGCAAACAATTTGCGGGTTACGGCAGAAAAACCCTACGGGATGTCGAAATCAGAACTGCGTTGCTGCAAAGCCTTTGATCTATCAAGCCCGCAAATGTTCTGGTCGCAAATAGTTTTTAAATTCCTACAAATCCACTGACATTCAAACCCGTAAACTGCAAATTGAGCCAAAAAGCCGTAAGGGCTTTAAAGTCCTATCCATAGCACTGTAAATGCTAATATCAACACACTACTGTGCTTAAAATTAAAAGGAAAGTGATGTTAAGTATTAATAGCACAACATTCTTAAGTTGCAAATCTGCAATATAAAATACTTTTTTTTAATGTTTAATTTCCGTGTTATAACGATCCTGGCAATCAACGTGTTAATACATATAAAGGAACTTGCATGTAATAGAATATCATATTTACTGATGTATTAATATAGCATTGTTTCTGGAATGCAAATCCGATCGTAACTCCTAATTCAAACCGTAAGGGTTCGAAATCTAACCTTAGGAGATATATCTTCAGCAACCAGCAAAATAAAGAGTGAAAGTGGGAGGAGATGAGAGTGGGACTTACAGAAGCATTTCTGCTTATGGACTTCAGAAGAAGGAGGAGATAGTGACTGGAGGACGGAGAGGAGCATGTGGGAGCAAATAAGAAGGAAGGGTGAAATGGTTATGTTGTGTGAGACACGGTGAGGAGAAACTGACGTGGAGAGTCTGAGAAACCGACAGAACATTATAAGGTAGAAGAAAGTGAAAGGAAATAAGGTGATGAAGAGTGTAATCTTAGCGGAATAGTTAGAGATAGTAAGCAGTTGGTGCTGATTGATCAGGTGCAGGTAATGTGTGTGACTCAATAAATTAAGAGTAACCAGGGGTGGGTGGAAGAGGGGCAGGGAGGGGGTGGGGGTATGAATGACTCTGAGTACCACCATCTCCTTGTGCCTGTAGTTAGGGTCCCTGTTTTTGCCTCCAGCCTCTTGTCCTCCCAACTTTGGATGGGGATCAGTAACTCCCTGCTTTGACCCTGAGGCCTGTCCCTCCCATTACCACCCATCTCCCTTGCGATCAGGCTCCTCCGCCTCTTACCCTGAACTACATGTTCTTAAATCTATGGGTGAATCCCTCCCTCTCTATCTCACCTGCCGCCCTACCCCAACAGAACTACCACTCCTAGCCCTCTCCTTCCACTCCCTCCCTAGCTATGTCTTCTTCCCTCCCCATCACACCCACCCTCCCCACTCTCCCTCTCTCTTTCCACTCCCTCTCTCCCTTCTGATACCTTGCCTCCCTCTCTCATCCTCTCTCCCATCCCCCTCCCTCCTTCTCCTCTACTCCCCAGGGGCCCCTCTGTTCCTCCCCACCTTTCCCCTCCTCTCCCCTATTCCTTGCTCCTCCCTTCATCTCAATTCCAAAAATAAAATAAGGTTAAATGAAACAAAATGTATGTGTATATACTTCTGATGTAAAAAAGTATTTATTTTTTGTTTATTTTTTATTATGTATATTATGTGAGATCAGTATTTATGTGTATTGTAAAATTAAGTGTAAACTAGTATTTAATTGTGTAATATAATCCAAAAGAATAGAAACTTGCACTACAATGTATGACTCTCTCTCTCTCTCTCTCTCTATATATATATATATATATATATATATATATATATATATATATATATAGAAACTTTCTGTATATTCCTACCTCAGGAAGTTGATCTAAATGGCAGATTCCACATGAGCATAATTGCATAAAAAAGTCTTATATTAAAGGTTTTATATTATTTTATCTTCCATTCTAAAAACATTTATCATATTTTAAATCGTAGTACTTCAAAACAGAAAATGACCACAGTGATTCCTTATACAGTATACAACTTTTCAGCTTATAGAGATAAAGAAAGTTAATCTTTTGTGAGCAAACGTAAATTGATAAATACCTGGTTAATTGCCAGGAGTTGTAGGATGGGCTGTATCCTCTTTAAAAACCTCCTTCCTACTTACCTCCTCGCTCTCGTCAACATTTACTCACCCTCCTCTCTAGTCTTTTTTACTATCCCTAGCCTTCTAATGAGGCTAGGACGACATAACTACTTATGCTACACAAAGCCCCAACCACAACTGCTGTACTGCTGAATACTCTAATCTTCAGATAGAGCTCATTCTGCCTTTTTCAGTCAGTAGTAGCATTTCCTTAGGCTCTACCTAGAATGATACACAGAAAATAAGCAGTTGTGGGAAAGCCAGCCACATGTTTAGCCACACATTTGAAAAGATGGTAACAGCACAGGCGGATGGCTAAAGATTATGGGAAAACAACAAGAAAATGTTTGTATTCTCACAAAATTATTTTTTAACAAAATTACAATGGCACTTTAAAGTGGAATGATGGTGATTCCAAATATGGTATAATTAAACTAATATGTAATCACAAGTAGTTACCAATCTAATGTTTTTTTTACAGTAAATCTGCATTGACATTTTAATTTTTAATCAGTGAATGAGCTTTTATAATCCATCCGCTAAGGATGCATATTACCCACTGGGGCATGAAAAGATTCTCATTTTGAGATCCCAAGGACTTTCTAGCCAGATTAGGTTAATTACTCCCTGGAGTGTGTCAGGGAATATTTGCACCCTTCTTCTTTGTGGCTCAGATTTATAGTGAACTATTATACCAGAAGCTTCAATACAGCTAGGTGAGAAAATCATCAATTATAGAAGTTCTTGTTACAGATAGTGAACACACTGAAGTCTGATGAATTTTAGTGTATTTTACCTGGTACATTAATGTTTCACCATATTATCATTGGTCGTATGAACTTCAGTACAGCGTTGCTCTAACAAACATTCTGCTACTGTTATATCACAAACTATACAGAAAAAAAACCTTGTGGGTATCTTGCAATTACTTCTCTCCCCACGCAACCATTAGTACTTTAAACCCTTTGTCTCAATGATCGCTCATATGCAAACTGAGTGATGTGCTATTACTAGTAAAGATGTATTGGCAACAACAGATCACATTTTAGAAATAATTTATTTCATACAATATCTTTGTTTAAATATAAAACTAATGCAGGACAAAACACTCTCTAAATAAAAAAAATCCCCCATATAAGTTATCTAGATCAGTGTTGTAAACACTGTGAATATGATGTATCCTGCATACTTGAAATTATTATTGACCATGAGAAACTTTACTTTATGTCAACTGCAAACTTAAAAATATCTTAACTTTGCCATCTTTGGGCCCTATTCAATTCCCTAAATCATAACGTTACACTAAAACGTGTTAAGTATCTATACTTAGATATTCAATTGACCCACTTAAACATTATCGCGAGTGAGCTACTAGTAATGCCAAAGAACAAACCAGAAACACAAATTACAGAATGCTTTCCCATTGATTTTCTGACATCCGTAATATTACGGGTTACTTTCTCAAAGTTTTACACTAAGGCCCCTATGCTAATCCAGTCAAAATTGATTATTAGTGCCGTAGTGGCACAAAAATCTCTAAAAATCCATGTTAATCAACCACCCCTAAAACATTGCGAGAGAACTGCTATGATTCGCTGCAGCAAAATAAAATAACTTTTCCATTGACATTTCACACTGGCGATACATTACGAGTTACTCCGAGAGATTTTCACCTCCAACCCCTATGCTAATAAGATTTTACAGATTTGCATGCATATAAAGGAACTTCAAACAAATGAAGAGATTATTATGGGTACCAAAGACCTAGTGGCTTTTAAAAAAATGGTGTACTGCCGCAGCACCTCTTAAAGGGACAGGGAAACAACACGAAACAATAGAAAAGCATGCTAAATCATTACAAATGAAAGATTTGTAATGTGCAACCTAAAAACATTTAATTTTCACCTGTGACTTCTAGCACATATTGAGAAAGTAAATAACTGCTTACAGATGTATACATCTCTTAAAGAGACAGCACATCCAAAAATAGCCTCAGAAATTCGAGAACTCTATTACAAATTATATAAAATCATATAAAATCATCATTAGGTTTTACCTCAATATGTTTGGCTACACTTGTACTTGGTCCCACACCATTGCTGCTGTGCAAGTGGAAACACCAATGATAAGCATTTGACAATTACTGTTACTCTTAATAACGCTTTACTGGAATAATGAGGCACATCAGTTTCACTATGCATATGCATCAGACTATTAACTCATAATAATCAATAAATATCTAATTCATCAATGATTTACTAAATAGTGGTGAAAAAAATCTAAATAAGTGTGTGAACAAATATCATATATATAAACACATGTGATTACTTGTAACTTATAGTTGTTTCAAAGGAATGTTCTGGATTTATAAACTACATGAAGGGATGCCTATACAGGATGATGACCAATATCCTTAAACAAAATATTTAAATAATTGTTATGTATGTTGATGTCACTAATCTATTAGCTTGAGAAAAACACAGAAGCAAGGATAACGGTATAACAAATATATATATATATATATATATATATATATATATATATATATATAAAAATATGTGTGTGTGTGTATAAGTAACATCCTTTATTCAATACACAGAGCACAGTCATAAATCATAAATATATACGACTGTGCATTAATATCATTGGTGTGGTATGGGTGGATTAAAAAGGACAAGAGGCTGAAAAAAATGGTAAAACCTAAAGGGGTAAAGATAACACTCTATCATGGAAAAAATAATAATGTTTAATAATCTTATAATAAAAGTATTCACTAATGCGCATAGCACATACCTACATACATATCATGTCTTCATCTGCTACATTACACTAATGGTAAAAATCAAGGGTTATGTAATCCAATTCAATTACACACATATAATATGTTTAAAAAGGTGGTCATAAGCTAAAAATGGGGGAAAGGAGAAAAAAATAGAAACATATGTATGTACAGTACAGTGGGAAATACTATAACTGTAACAATGAACCAAATTACCTTCATCCACAAGCAGTGCAAAATGTTCTGTAACTATCATTTGAAATCCCTTGCCATCACTACAAGTAATGATGTGGCATCTCAGGAATGATTAGCAATGGTCACAGTCAGTGGGTCAAGAGTACTATCACCATCTCTCTAGGTGATTTCATTGCATCTATTAACGCTGCCCTGGAATAAATGAAACAGTTTTGGAGTTTGGTAGCTCCACACCAGATCTACATTGCTAGGAGTTGAAATTTACAACAAACAGGTGTTATTGAACATGATATTTGATAACTTAATGGCATGTCAGATTATTCTCATATGTCCTTGATGGAATGGCTATCTGATAGCTGTGTATAGATATCTCAGTCACATTATTTGATAGCACCGCTCGCAGATGAAGAGGATGCCTTCATGGACCTGAATTGTGTCTAAAAAGAAAAAATGAATATTCGTAATGGGAAAAACAAAAATAAAGACTGAACCATCTTTTCCCAGCAGCATTCCTCAGTGACCATCAATTGGTGAAATGTTAAATACAACCCTATGTATCTGCAGAGAAGAGGATTATGGACAATGTGATGGGGGTAGCCATCTGCTTACAAAATATCACCACGACATAGGCCATGATCCTCTACTCTGTAGCCAGGCTACATTATGTAAACACTTGGACCAATAGATGGTCATTAAGGAATGTAGTTAAGAAGGTCAAAGCTCAGTGGAAGCCCCTATCTCCTCCTCTGCCTTGCCACAGGGCCCCCACCCCCAGTACGCCTTCACCCATGCCCTATTCTAGGGGAAATTGTCACCCTGGAGGCAGCAGCCCCGGTGGAGGCAGAGGTATGGAGGGATGCAAGGAGTGGCCAGGCTGTGTGTGTGCAGGGGATGCCTCTTGGGTGGAGCAGTCAGTGCTGGGAAGCAGAGCACGTTAGGTGATGTCCACACAGCTGGGTTTTTGCGCTCTGGTTCAAAAACCTGGAGCAGCCTGGCTATGTAGGACTCCATCTGGTAGGAATACCTCTTTGCATAGCTGTGGAGCTTCCTTAGACTGCAGCCCACCAAGGCCTGGTGGGACGAGATATTGGCCTGTATCCCATGCACACTAAGGAAACCATTAGAACTAATGATAGTATGCAAGTCAGATTAGGTTATAACAATAACCACAAATTCATGGCTACAATCTAGAAGAAATATATATAAAACAAAGCTTTTATTTTACATTAAAACAAAACATTCAAATACGACATTTAAAAACAAAAAAAATATTCTTACAGCCCCCTCTGATACATGTACATACATCATCATTGGGAATTCATTACAGTAAATGCTTTGAATATAGGGAATTCTTGACAATAATGAAATCCTAAACATTTACACAGAATCTTCAATGATCTTATATCTTCTATCATCTATGCTAGACATAGTTATATTGCATAATATACAAGGATAAGAATTAATCTAATTTCAAGAACTACCAGTGTCAAACCTATACCAATAAATTATTTGAATACAAAGAATTCTTGACAGTAATAAAAGCCTAAAATATTTCCAAAGAATTCTCAATGATCCCGTATTTTCTATCCTCTATGCTAGACATAGTTTAATTGCAAAATGCATTTGCATCTACAAAAGCTTCAGGTTGTGAGGAGAGGAGCAGCTATTTATGGAGGTACGTCTGATTCATGATTTAAACTGTTAGGATCTTTTCTCCACAGGTCAAGTTACATATAAATCTTGATCTGGCAGGTATCTACTTGAACTAGAAGAGGAAAAGAAGGATTCATCACTGGAAAAACATATCGTTCCAAAACTATAACACCATCAGAATCCAGAACTCAGTGTCAATATTGTGTATATTTAATCCCATCAAAAGTCACAAACATGTAAATACTACCACACCATTAATAAGCCCACACTAACCCAATGGTGAAAAACATAGAAAGAGAAAAATCAACTGTTATGTATAAGTATAAATTGAATTACAAAATTATGATATTACATGGATTGAGTAAAATATGCATTATTTAATTTATGGAGTTAGTAAATTCTGTTATGGGATTGTTGATAGCGGGTAGAAATGAGTATCAAAAATGATTTGCCTTCTAAATGTGTAGGTATTAAGTGTTTTCATTTCTTTTATGGACTTTCTTGTGGTCATTAGAGACACAAGCTATGAATGTAGTTGAAAAATATACTGTATATATATATATATATATATATATATATATATATATATATATATATATATATATATATAATATATGTGTGTGTGTGATATTATAATTCCGCCATGTGTAACATTATTTAGATATCACTGTGTTCTTTTTTCTCAACTTCTATATGAGTGTGTTTAACCATTATATATTCCCTCATGAAAGTACTTAGCAACTGTCAGTTTATAGGTTAAGATTGACAATTATTCTGATACCAAAAAATCTTATTCTCACTTGTAAAAAGAAAACTGACCCAATTATTTTTGACATATAGGCATTGAGTACTATTATCTGTTAAGTGCAAAATTAACCATACAAAAATTTTAAAAAAATATAAACTTAATAATCCAATTAATATTGCCATATAGGCAATGCATGCTATTATAACATGATTAACCTTAATAGTAAGAATCCTAAAGATTGGTATATATCCAAATTAAAAATAATCTGACTTTCACAAGGTGAAAATACCCAAAATTCCAGTGAACCACCCTGTGAAAAAACTAATAAACTCTTATGTGAAACACCACCTCATTAATACCAATACCATAATAGAGTCATCACAACCTGTTGACTTCCACTATATTACAGGGAGAACCCCCCCCCCCCATTATTTACACAACATTAAGCAATCTATAAGTCAAAACAAAACCCACTTAATATTGCATGAATGTACTAAATAAATTATATATTCTCATGATAGTAACCATAGTATTCTCATGTCATGTAACATCATTTGAGAATTATGAGTCTCAAAAATTACCCTTTATCAAAATACCAAATGTACCAATAAGATAACCCTAAATTGACATCCTAAACACAGGTGTCCTATGAGTGTCCTATCTATAACAGTAAATATTCATAAATGATGTCAGTTTCCAAAGGTAATTATAAACATGTGATATGGACCTTAGCTTTCCATTCAAATGATTGATATGACCAAGGGGACACTTCTCCATATATTAGATATGAACTTCTAATGCTTCTAACTATCATACATAATCTGTACTGGTCTACAGTATGATCTACCCTCTGTTCTCCTAATTAGTCTCTCTCCTGCCCTTTCTTTAAAGAAAAGAGGAAAAGTTACAACTCTCCATTTGGCATGACTGTGTTGAGAAGTACAATACACTTAGTTTCCGCCTTGAATAGCTCTACTCCCAGATTCCATGGGTGCCTTGTAATCTGGTCAATACATCCATTGTGTCCCTTACTTATAAATGGAGAGTGTAAGGGACACAATGGATCTGTTGAACAGATTACAAGACATCCAGTTCAATCCATCCACCTTAACAGTCACTTGTGATGTGTAAAGTATTTATACCTCCATTGAACAGGAAGCTGAGTGAGATGTAATCAAATTTTTGATTATGACTAATCACAACACAAATCAATTCCAAAATAGACTTCTAAAATTTGTTCTCAAGCAGAACTTAAAATGTGGAATGGGTATGGGGACGGCGTGTGCACCAACCAATGCGAACATCTACTTAGGTTAGTTAATTGTGAACTTGTGAACAATTAATGAAATAGTACATTTACAAACCAAGAGCCTGATTCAATTGAGCTCTTGCTCTACCCGGTAGCCCGTAAGTGAGGTCACGTCAATTTGCTATTCAATTGGCGTCTTTTTACAGGCTCCTAAAGAAGCCACAGGGGTGTATTTGCATCATGGACACAATGCATGGGAAACAACTCAAAAGAGACAAGGGGTCGAGGAAAAGGTGAACTGGATAATTATCTTGGATTACAGTTATATCTAGGGATCATTACCTTAAGGACACTGGACTTGAGATTTGGTTGGCTGGAATAATCTACAAGGTGTGGCTGTGATGTGTATAACTGGGCCAAATAGACTTGCTGGGTAGTAGAATTATCTTAGGAAAGGAACAGAGGAATCGGGAGGAATATTCTACACTCTTGTATACACAAATTAGTATTTACACACATTAGTATTATATAGGTAGAGCCTTGTATTTCAGATGCCAAATTCACCACTACTGTTGTATGTTAATAAACCCTTTAACTGATAAGTTTCCAGTGTTTTGAAGTTTTTTTAAGCAGTCAGATATAAGTTAACTGGTCAGGATATATGGTTAGAATTCCAGTATAAAAGGACTATATTTAACAGAAAGTACCTGCAAGGGGGTTAAACACCTATTCGTGGCACTGTAAATGCAAATAAAAAATCAATACTGCACTGTAAATAACAGGGAAAGCAATGATAGATATTATAATTTTGGAGTTAATACATATCAGGCCACCCATATGGACTAGAACAGTAATGGCATTAATTTTCATAATTATTCATTTTGTGGGTTTGCGAGTCTGATGACATATCGGACCCCCAAACCTAATTGATTGACATGTAACCTCCATGTTTTACTGCCGTCATAATGTCTCATTTTCTATTGGCTGATTCTAAATGGGAGGTTATGGGCTTGCTTAATTGATTATGCTTCCGCCCTGAACTTTCTACGAAACAGTGCAGGGTTTATGGAGACGGCTTTGGGACAGTAACTTGCAGCCTTGAGCAATTGAATAGATCCGTATTCAGAGAACAACGGGAGCCTGCAACACACACGCAGACATAAAGCCTACTACGATCAATTTGCGGGCTTACAATTGAAGTTTCCTTGTGGGTTCATTACATAGATGACTTGTTTATTATTTGGGACGGCAAGGAATTCATAACCATCTCAAAGATCTCAGCTTGAAACGTACTTATAGTATTTCGGTGGATTTTATGGACATTAAGATATCCAAAAAATGGATGGGCCCATTAAAACAGACATTTTCCAAAAACCTACTGCAACTAACAGCTCATTACATTACACCAGCTCCCATGCCCCAGCCACAAAGAAAGGACATCCCAAGGGGGAGTTTATGTGACTTCTGAGAAATTGCTCTGATATTGAAACCTTTTGAAGAAGATCAGGGGAATTAAGGGAAAGGATGAGAAGCAGAGGTTACTGTCATTCCATAATTAAAAGGGCATACCACCATGCTTTTCATATGCCAAGGGAGCATGTGCTAGTACCCAAGGTCAGAACTGACTTGACGGAAACATTAAGATATGTTGGTACATTTAGCCAGCAATGGAGGGAAGTGACACACATCCTTAATAAACACATTCAAGTCCTGCAATCAGATGATTAAATTAAGACATATGTCGGTGACAAAATAAAGGTTTGCTGGCATAGATTGGCAACCTTGAGAGATAAACTGGTAAAAAGTCACTTTGCCAGAGCCAGGAAGAAATTAAGTTCTGAAATAACTAGAATTAAGGTAGTTGAGGACTGCACAGGTAGAAAGATGACACTGTGTGAATATAATAATTGCAGCAGTTATGATGTGATTTATTGTTTAGAATGGGTATGTTTTTTTTGTTGCTATTTAGGTATGACAACAAGGAAAATGCAAAGACACTTTTGCGAACATCTGGCTAATACTAGATATAGCCAACATGATCTGGATAAAGGCAAGTTTATGACATCTATAGCCAGACATTTTATTTCTGTGCATAACTCAAACCCTGAGTTAAATTATTGGATCCTACAAAGTATTAATTTAGGAATTAGACAAGAGAATTTGGGAGTAGAGCTATTGAAGGCGGAAACTAAGTAGATTGTACTTCTCAACACAGTCATGCCAAATGGACTTAATGAGAGTTGAAACTTTTCCTTGTTTCTTTAAAGAAAGGGCAGGAGAGAGAATAGTTAGCAGAACAGGACACTCATAGGACAACTGTATTTAGGAGGTCCATTTAGGGTTATCCTATTGGTACATTTGGTATTACGATAAAGGGTAATTTTTAAGACTAATAATTCTCAAATTATTTTGCGTGACATGAGAATACTAAGTGGGTCATGAGAATATATGATTTATTTAGTAGACTCATGGAATATTAAGTGGGTCTTGACATATATTGCCTAATTTTTGGTGTAAATAATTATTTATTTTTTTCCTCCCTGCAAGATAGCGGATGTCAACATTTTTGTGATGTCTTTATTATGGTATTGGTATTAATCGAGTGGTGTTTAACATAAGCGTTTATTTGTTTTTCACTAAGTCGGTTCACTGGAATTCGGGTATTTTTATTTTACTCACCTTGTGAGATTCAGATTATTTTAAATTTGGATATATACAAATCTTTAGGATTATTAGTATTAAGGTTAATCATTTTATAATAGCATTCACTGCCTATATGGCAATATTTATTGGGTTAATTAGTTTATTTATTTTTTGACATTTTTTGTATGGATAATTTTGCACTTCATAGATAATAGTACTAAATGCCTATATGTCAAATTAATTGGGTCAGTTAGTTAATTTCTTGTATGGTTAATTTTGTACATTAACAGGATTTTCTTTTCACAAGTGAGAATAAGATTTTTTGGTGTCAGTATAATTGTCAATCTTAACCTATAGAATGACAGTTGTTAGGTACTTTTATGAACGATTATATAAATAATGATAAAAGAGAAAAAATAACACAGTGATATCTAAATAATGTTACACATGATGGAATTATGATATCACACAAATGTTATATATTTTTTTCAACTACATTCATGGCTTGTGTCTCTAATCACCACGAGGAAGTCCATAATAGAAATGACAACACTTAATACTTACACATTTAAAAGGCGAACAATTATTGATACTTATTACTACCTGCTATCAACAAGCCCATAACAGAATCTACTAAATCCATGAAGTAAATAATATATATTTTACTCAATCCATGTAATATTATCATTTTGTAATTTAATTTTATACTTACATATTGATTTTTCTCTTTGGGTTAGTGTGGGCTCATTAATGGTGTGGTAGTATTCACATGTTTGTGACTTTTGATGGGATTAAATATACCCAATATTAAAACTGAGTTCTGGGTTACGATGGTGTTATAGTTATGAAACCATATGTTCTTTGCAGTGATGAATACCTGTTTTTCTCTTCAAGTTCAAGTAGATCGCCGACAAGAGTTAAATCATGAATCAGCCTTACCACCATATATAGCGGCTCCTCCCTTGACAACCTGCAGACTCCTTACAAGCAAACGTGAAACGCGCAAGTCAGGCTTCAGTCAACAGTCCCCTCCTGATGACGTCACTCGGATTGTTCACTATGAACAGAAAAAGGACCCTGTATGTGATAGAGATGTAAAGTACTTACATATGCTGAATAGTGATATTAGTATCTGACTTTTGGGAGTGTAATTGATGTATATGATGTGTATATATTGTGATCAGGATGGCCGCGTATAGCGGTGGGTTTTTAAATCAAAGGCTGATACCTTCTTGGAAGTGCAGCAAATCGGTTTATTTACAGAAAGAAAAATAACAGCGGTAGCCGTAGCTCTGCTTAATATAACGAAAAAATAAATAGCTACTTCTCCGTGAGGTGGGAGAATGCCAACTTGTGGCCAGGTTGAGACAGTCCTTTAAACTTGGGATGTCTGCCACCTGGTGGTCAGCTTGTAAACAGTCCTTAAACTTGGGGACTGCCCCCTTGTGGCCAGCTTGTCAACAGTCCTTTAAGCTGGGGAGACTGCCCCCTTGGGGCCAGCATACGATTAGTCCTTGAGACTGGTGAGAGTGCCACCTAGTGGCCAGGATACGAACAGTCTCTTATCTGGTTGAAAATGCCAGCTGGTGGCTAGAAAACAAAGTCTCTTATTTGGTTGAAAAGGCCAGCTTGTGGCTAGGAAACAAACAGTCTCTTATTTGGTTGAAAATGCCTTTTCCTCTACAGCTTCTATCTATGGTGGGTGAAGCATAGGGCCCACCCTTCTCTCCCTTATGCTTCGCCCCAGGGACCCTTGTCACCCTCTGGGGATGAGGGACTATTACTTTTTCTCAACGCACTCTACTCCCTGGGGCCTTTGTGCTTCTTATCCTCATATGGTGAAAACATGTATCTGTCACCAACCTTTTTATCCCTTGTTGCATTCAGCTTCTTAGGGATGGGGTCTTTAGTTAATCCTTGCTCAGTGGAAAATCTCCGATACCACAGAAGTCTTTTCTGTGAACCCACTCTGGAATAATGTGGTCTCTCTCTCAGGCTCTGGTACACAGCAGGTCTCCTTGCTAGGCCTCAGCTTCTGGCTTTAGCTCTCCCAGCTCCCAGGTCAGAGCCTAATTAGCAATTTTCTCCAGCAGCCCACACCCCTCTCCCTTACTGGGACTTCCTGGGGTTTTTGTTGTGTAGCACTGGACCAGGAGGAGTCAAGTGCCTTAACTCTTTGAGAGCTGGACACAAGGAGCGGTACAGCTATGATTTGCCCCCGATTTCTCCTTACATTCTCACAATATATATATATATAAATATATATATATATATATATATATATATATATATATATATATATACACTGTATATAACTGATTTATACACTTATTACCGCTGGTACACAGAGGAGGCTCATACCTTGTTAATAACTTCTTCTAATGTTTATGTCTTGGTGAATACGAGAGGGATGAGTCCCTTTGCACATTTACAATGGATAGTTAACTTGAGAGATTAATAGGATATATATACGTATGTGTATTGTAATACAACTTCTCTTTACAACTCACCTATATGCAACTTATCCAATAGGTGCCTACATGTTGGTGTTTTACATACATATGGGATTATACACCAGACTAGAGACAGTGTAGTTAGGAGTATTTTCTTGCACAATGAGAGGCAAGAAGCGGGTCCTATTCCAAACTCTGCTACAACATAAAATAGGGAACTACCCTGGTATAGACTTGACTCTGAAAGCCTGTGATAGGAGATGAATTACTATTTTTGTACATTATGCAATTAAACTATGTCTAGCATAGAAGATATAAGATATAGGATCATTGAGGATTCTTTGTAAATATTTAAGGATTTAATTACTGTCAATAATTCCTATATTCAAATCATTTACTGTAATAAATTCCCAATGATTATATATTTTGGATCGATGTACAGGTATCAGAGGGGGCTGTAAGAATATGTTTTCTTTTAACAATATAAAATGTACTAGCGACTTGCCCATCAAAAATGACGAGGCAATAAAATTTGAAGCCACATTTTTGTACTGTGAGGACCTTCAGCGCTCATTGCGAGCCTCGCGCTGATAGCCTTCGGTGCTCATCATGTGGCTCGCAATGAGCGCCTTCAGCACTCATGGCGAGCCTCTCCTCTTGTCTTCTTTTGCTTCTCTGAGCACCTTCGTCACTCATCATGAAGAGACATATATATTTATCTATATTTAGTTAACTAATAATGAATTAATTAGTTCTTGAATAAATTAATATACTTTACCTATATGTAATTAACATATCTAGGAATCAATAGCCTGAAAAGCTAACAAAGGGCCTCATTCTATTAACGGCCGTAGGAGATGTGTGGCCGCAAGGACCGGCTGCAGGCTACGTGCCTATTCTATTCCCTTGCGGCTGAGGGCTCCGGCAGGCTTGCGGCCATCACCCTATTATCCCTTGCGGCCGCACGCGCAGCAGGAAAGGCTTTTATCTTACACGGCCGCAAGAGTTTCAGCCTCAAGAAAGCCACGGTTGCTATTCAAATGCTACGTAAACCCTCTCGTCAAGGCCGTAATTAGCTAAAACTGAGCCGCAGCTTACTTGCACCAAAAAGGTCCTGCGAGCACCAATTAAGCACATAATAAAACCATCCTGCACTTTGATGTGACGTGAAAGTGATTGGAGGTGTTAGAATTCATAGCACAACATTCCCCTACACTCAAATCTGAAAATCATTTTTAGTATAATTCATGTCATATTTCCGTGTACAAAGTCCCACGGGCTTGGAGCACATCAGACCCGCAAAGGCTGCGGGATTACCCTCTGTCAAGTCCGTAAATGGGTAAAATAGACCCATGGGTCGTAAAGGGCTTACTTACAAATCGTAGCATAGAAAAGCCATCCTGTACTTTTATTATAAGTGAAAGTGATGTTTGGTCAAAGAATTAATAGCTCAACATTCCCCTACTCTCAAGTCTGCAAATAAATGAATTTAATTTCATGTTCAATCTTCGTGTTCTATCTATCATGCAAGCCGGCACAGGTTTGAATAACGAGCTACGGGCTTGGAGGACATTCACCCTCCAAGGCCGCACAGGCTTGAATAACAAGCTACTGGCTTGATCATTGAAGTCTGTGGGACTTGGACAGATTTTAAAATCAAAGTACAACTTGGCGATGTGCAAGCTTGAGAGGGTGTTGCTATTAATCCTCATGTCCCCCAGTATGATGCCTAGCACTTACAGAGCTTTACAGTGCTATCTTGAATTTATATTTTCATTTACAGTTTTCTGACTTTGCGGCCGGAAACCAAGATTTACGGGCGCGGGAGAAACGCTTGCTGCCGTTTGCATGATGTACGTATGGCCGGCCGTAAGGGGGATATCCTTGATGTTAGGACTAGTGTGTTCAAGTTAGTGGAAAGGAGGCCTAAATCTTCAGCCACTACATGGAACAAGTTGAATATTATTACAGTGGACTATATGCATGTATTTATATATTATTAACCATTTACCATACCTATTAACTTAACTTGGTACACATGTTTAGTTTTGACCAAACTGCTCACTTAAACTGTCTTTATTAAATATAGATGATATTTCATAAAGCTATTCTTTTGTTGTTCCAGTTGTTGCTGTTCAGTCATTCAATCGGATCTAACAATTCTGTCTGCCAGCAACTACTTCTCTGAGCTCTTGCAAGTTCATGTTTGTTGCTTCTGTAATGTTATCTGTCCATCTTACCCTCTGCCATTCCCTTTTCCATTAGCATTTCATCTTTCTTAGCATCACAGTCTACTCTAGTGAATCCTGTCTTCTTGCTGCTATGTTAGCGTTATTTTTATCTTTAACACATTTGGACTCCTTTGGCATCTTTCATGTGCTTCAAATTAATTTCCATTGCTTTGAAGTCTGTGATCATGTCTTTTAAAATGTCATTATTTTTATGACTTTAAATAATTTACTTCTTTTATTTACCATTGCAAATTATGATTTCAGCAAAGCAGGTTTAACATCAAAGAATCTTTATTCATATAGATGGCACAGCTGTCACTCTTCTAAAAGGCATCAACAAAAATATTTTAGAATAAATTAGTTGCAGCTTCAAAACATTCTAATGAACTGACAGTGCCTTAATTGTCTTTGCATATTTGAACAACCTACCAAAAGAATTATTACTAACTCAATATTAAGAAAAATTTAATTTTAGATGATCTGCAAAGATAATTTGGCTTTCACCACACTATTTATTATACACGTAACACAGTAAATTGTCTGTGCAACTGTACATCACATCCAAACATCTGTCCAGAAGCTTATCAATTAATACATTTGCATTTATAGACATATTAATTAATGACAAATGTCAAGATTTAATATAGATGAGCAAATTAAAGAAACTTGGCCCAATGTACCCACATTAAATACAGTAAACATGTGTTAGTATATTGTTTTCTGTGTTTACATTTAATTACATTGTCATGATATTGTTTCCTGAAAAGTTAAATATAATTAAGAAATTTATATAAATCTTACATGTTTAGAAGAAGCACTGTTTGAAATGCAAATATGCTGCCAGCATCTTATCAATCCATTTTTTTTAACATCAAGTTGCTTATGACGGACACTTGAACTGTATACTGAACCATGTCAAGGGTGTTCAGTATGCATCAGGGATAATTATTGTAATTTTTTATTGTAATTTTTAGTTTATAATGATACTCAATAAAAAGAATATCTAGATTAAGCATTCCTGGTGTTGTGTTCTGCTAACTCATCTGTCAATACCACATGTTTTGAGCAATTATAGAGCATTTCTGTCTTTTCCAGTCTCTCAGACATGCCATTCCAAAGTATCAGACCGCTGCTCACAATTTTGCTTTTCAGAACTAAGTATTAATCATTGTATACTTCATATATTTAAAAGTAATTTATTTGCCTGCCAAATACATACAGTAAAAAGATAGCAGATGAGCAGAAACGTGAGATCTCAATCTTTCAATTAAATGATCTTTCATCAGGACATTCTCTGAACAGAAAAAAAGACAGAACTAAAAACACAAAACCAAATCCCAAAACTTATCCCTTTCAAGGATCCTTTTCAAAGCAACTTCTTCAAAGATGCTTACATTCAGCTTCCTAAGATCATGCACTTTCATGTATTTACTAGTCTTCATATACTTATGCATTTATCATCATATATTGATGTTGAGGCTACACAAACACAAATGTATGTATTCATACATAGAGCTACATGTCCATATTCAAAGAGCTTCACAAATACATATTTATACATGCAAACATGTCAGAGAAATTCATAGATTTCCCATACCCTCTAAAATATTTCCTAAGCAAAATGTGCTTAGTAAGCTGTTTCTGGAGTCAGTTACTACTCAAAGTAAAATTTAACACACAACTCAAAGTAAAATTACATTTTTATGTAGACATTTTTTTTCTGTTTGCCTTCCTCTGGATCAATTAACAAACAATAATAAATAGTCCACATATTAAAAAGATCAATAGAGATATAAAAAGGTTGAACTTGATGGACTAACTCTTTATTAATCCTCAAATACTCTACTATTAATAATTATTTAATCAACAAATTAATTAATAACTAATCCGCATATTGCAGATCAGAGGAGATCTTAACAGGTTGAACTTGATGGACTGAAAGTGTTTTTTCAACCTTAATTACTATGGCCTTCATTCAATTGCGATTTGGCCAATTGAATAGGGTTCTAAACAAGCACATAGCATATTTTTTTTAAAGAAATTTTCAGTTAGTGAAAACCTTGCTTTTGAATAGATGTTTACTAACTAAAAACTTCTTTAAAAAATATATGTTATGTGCTTATTTAGAGCCTTATTCAATTGGCCAAATCGCAATTGAATGAGGCCCTTAGTAACTATGTAACTATGTAACATTGAATCCTCACCCATTTGTTACTATTTCACTCACTCGCTACATGTACATGCCTGAGTCAGTATCAGAGTCAAAATATAAAAACGCAGCAGTCTTCAATAGCCCCACTACTCATTTTAGGGCCTGGCAACATGGGATCTATATTGGCCTACACATCACCCCAAAAACCCACAACATATCCCCCATATCACATATCCCTACAACATCACCTCCACTCACTACACTTTACAGCATATAACATATTACATTTCCTAATCACATTCCAGTTGCATCATATACATATTAGAAAAAACAATTAATAGTACAAACATTTTAATTTACTTCACAAAATATATACACTATTTATATTATGCTATTTATATGTTCTTATTCATTTTAGTTGGCAGTGACAGGGAGTGCAAGTGAGACTGCCTGGGGGGAGCACACGTGAGACTGCCTGGCTGGTTGCAAGGAAGACAAGTAGTGAAATATCTGTTGATGGTGGGCAGGCAAGGGCCCCTGTTGAGATAGCAAAAAGGACATTAGAGGCATCATAGAGTAGAAATAACATAAGAGGCATCTACAGTAGGTCAGAGGAAGTAGGGAGCTATGATGATCAAGAAAGCAAATATGCCAAATATAGCATTGAGGAAAATCTTTTTTTAACTTAAAGCCCTTGAGGTCAGGTCCCACATTATACATGGGAGGGGGACAGCCACCATCTCCACTATCACCACTACAGCTTGAGAAAGTGGAAACCACTGATATTGGCATAATAAGTAAACGCAGGAACATTTTAAGGCAATGGAGGCTTATATTTATGAGCTTCTAGAGGAAGTATGAATGGGCTCATTATGCTTATATAAATGTGGACGGAAGGTGAGAACACAAATAAAGATGATGTAAGGAATAAAATATGCCCATGCCCAAACAAGTCCTTCTAGTACATAGGTAGGCAGATAGCACAAATGAGTGTGAGTGCTTTAGTTCAATTTCAGGAGTCTATAGAATGAGAAAAACTTCTCCTATGTGATAGAGATACTGGTGTTCTAACCAAATGAATAACATATGTATTTTTGGGATGCAGCATTTTTTACAGCTTCTATCCCATCAGGTTCTCTATGCACCACCCTACGCATATAAACAAGGTGAAATTCATTGCATTATCAATCAAACATATATTCATATACAAATAATATCAGTCCTAGTATTCTGATTGTAAAATGCAATTCACACACATCAAATTAATTTGAATATTATTTAATTTAATAATAATAAATGCCAGTAATTATACATAACATGCCTACACAGGACCATTGTAGATGGAGTAAAGAAAAAGAATGCTTGTAAGAGAGGAAAGTGTTGACCCCTGATGGTATGTTTTGCACATGGTTTAGCATGTGTTTGTATGGCAGTGTTTAATCCCCAAAGTGTCAAGCACAGTAAATTAAAGTTGGTGACCAGACTGGTATTCCAAGACCAAGCACATTAATTTAATGTGCTTTGTACTACATGCTAATCAATTCCCCATGCTGCACTGGTGAATTATCTGCATGCATGAGAGTTTGGGGAGACATGGTGAATACATTCATCCAATTAAAATATATATATTTTTTCAATTCATGCATATATTTTTATAAACATCCCCCTATCCCTCCCTTTAAATCGCTTAATTGTTTTGTACTTTTGTACCCAGCAATATGCCATTGCAAGTTAAGCATGTATTCTATGTGTACCGGAATGTTTCACTATCAAAATATTCTGAATTTGAATATAGAGCTTATTAATGGTAAGACAAATAGCTTGAGAGTACACACAACAGTCTTGTGACAATCTCTGTGGGTTATTCAAAATAGTCTAGCATTTACTGAGGAAACTGCAGAGATATTTATAAACAAAAATTAAATTCACTCGGATGTTATATTACATGGGAGGGGACCATAGAATGGAGACAAGCAAAAGATGGATTGGAAGATAGATTGAGTGAGGGATGGGTGGATGGGTGGGAGCATGGCCTGTTCCAGGACCTGATGGTGAAGATAAGATTCCCTAGAGAAGACCCTGATGGCAGGACATATTGAAGGCACATGAAGAAGGAGATAGATGATCATTGAAGAGTGATCATTGAAGCAATGAACATGAACTTGAGAGAGCTCAGAGGGACAGATGTGCCTGTCACACTGCGGTCTATAGGGTTACAGAGAGCCGGATATGACTGAACAACAACAAAACTAATGACTACAATATTAAGTTAAGATTAATTTACTATTTTTGAATACATTTTCATTACACTACACTTTCATAAGGGCTACATGCTCATACAGGTCGACTGATTAAAGTAAAACTAACTATCACAAGCAGAGGCCTCTGTTCTCTCCAAAGGATTGTCTTTATCCAGAAATAACATTAGATAAAATATAAATAGATTTGAACATGGGAGAATTCTCCATGAGATTGAGACTATTTCACTTTTAGCAAAGATACCTCCCTAAAAATGGTGGGGACTGCCATGGGTACCAAAATGGCTCCACAATACGCCAATCTATTTATGGCTAATCTGAAATAAACATTTTTGTCTATATCCATTTACAAACCATACAGATACTACCATTACATAGATGATCTGTCCATCATATGGACAAAAGGAGAGAGCAAACTCAGAGACTTTGACAGTTCAATCAACACTTTTCATCCATATATGACACCTAAAATGGATTTTTCAACTACTTCAAGCATACCACTAATGAAAACTTACCATCCAGTTTAAGAGAAAATATGGAAAATAATCAAAGATTTACAACCATTACTAACCGAAGATGCACAATTAAAAGATATATCCCCCAAACCTCCCATCCTTGCATTTAAACAACCACCAAACCCAAAACAAAAACTTGTCAGCAGAAGATTGGCCAATGAACAACTGAGAAGAGAAATGGAACTAAACCTTGTAACAAAGGTGCCTGGAAGTGATGTCAACACAGTTGTACTGATGACACAGTCATACATAACAACAATACTTATAACATAAAAAAATTGTATTCATGCACATCCTACAATGTTTTTTATATAATACAGTGTACTTTATGTGACACAGGTTGTTACACTGGAGAAACCAGCCAAAAAATGCACTTAAGGATGAATTTACACAGACATTCAATAAGAGAGCACAAGACAATTATTGCACCCCAGTAAACAACCAGGAGAGAAAAGCATTTGAAATAAAGATGATCACATTTCTCAGCACTAAAAATACAGGACATTATCACAATTTCTTGTGATTTTTAAAAATGTTTAATATAACAGGCTTGGCATTCCCTGTGGAGTGTTTCGCCAACAGAAAGGATATCACTGTGGACTGCAGTGCTATGGTCTTTCATGTATATATTGGAGTAAACTGGTAGGTATGGGGAATGAACTAGATGAAAGTAATGGGGTAGAAAGTATACAGGGGGTAAGGCATGAATTAACTACTCATGGGGGAGGAGATGAGGTTAGGGTTAGTATAGTCAATAGGGAGGTTTTACTAAGTAACTCAAATACAGAGGCAGGCACTTCAAAACTACAAACTCATAACATAAGGCGTATGCTTGCTAATACCAGGAGCTTGCCAGAAAAATTTTGTGAGTTAGAATTATTAGCAGTTAATGAAACATTGGATTTTATAGGCATTACTGAAACATGGTGGGATGAATCTCATGACTAGACTGTTAATCTGGATGGCTTTATCCTATTTAGAAAAGATAAGGGCAATGGTAAAAGAGGAGGAGGGATTTGCCTGTATGTTAAGGCTGAATTTAAGCCTTCAGTCAGAGAAGATATTTATGCTGGAACAAGCAATAATGTTGAATGTTTGTGGGTAGAATTAAATTGTGGAGCAGCAAATTAAAAATTAATATTGGTCTGAGTATGTTATAAACCCCCAAATATAATTAAAAGTGAGGAAATGCAGTTGTAGCGAAGGGGAGTAGGTTCTTGAGTAAACTCCGGCAACATTATCTGGCCCAGGTTATACAAGAACATACTAGAAATAGGGCTATCTTGGAATTAGTTATCACAAATAATATTGGTATGGTATCAAATGTTGAAATAGGGCAACCTTTGGGAAATGGTAATCACAACACAGTCTCATTTGAGATTGAATTATAAAAACTGTTAATTTTAAAAGGGCAGATTTTAATGGTCTAAGGGCAGCAGTACAAAGTATAGACTGGGAAAAAAACTGATAGGTTAAAATACTGAACATAAATGGACAACATTCAAATCCATTCTACATATACATACTTAGCATCATATACCATGTGGGAATAAAAGTAAAAAGAGTAAATCATATCCAATGTGGCTTAACAATGAAATATACAAACAAGATGGGCAGATACTGCTTTTCGTGAGTAAAAGGAAATCAACAAGGCTTGCAAAAGGGCTATTAGTCTGGCTAAAATAGAAAATGAAAAGTTAGTTGCAAAGGAGAGTAAGACTAACCCTAAAAAAGTTTTAAATATATTAATGGGAAGAAGGCCAGCAAGGAAGCAATAGGAACATTACAATGTGAAACAGGTCGCCTGATAATTAGTGACCAGGAAAAGGCAGATGAGCTAAATAGGTATTTTTCTTCGATACACAAGGGAAGTACCAGTGGTTGGGACACTGCAACATAATGGGGCTACACTACCTTCACAAAATAATTGGAAGAAATCCAGAAGAGGTCGGAAAAATTAAATGTTAATTAAGCCCTGGGTCCAGATGGCATACATCTAAGGGTACTGAGGGAACTGGATTCTGTAATAGCCAAACCAATATATCTAATTTTTTAAGCTTCACTCAACACAGGGTCGCTACCAGATGACTGGCGAAAAGCAGGGGTGATACCTATATTTAAGAAAGGAGCAAGAGCAAATCCGGGGTATTATAGACTAGTGAGCCTCACTTCTGGGGAAAGCTTTTAGAAGGGTTAATAAGGGATAATATACAATAATATGTCTATTTGAACAGGATTATAAGTAGGAGTCAACATGGATTTATAAAGGATAGTTTATGTCAAACAGATCTAATTAGTTTCTATGAGGAGGTTAGTAGGAACTTGGATCAGGGCAACTCAGTGGATGTAATCTTGTTGGATTTTTCAAAGGCGTTTGATACAGTGCCACATGGAAGACTATTATGCAAACTAAGGGATGCAGGAATTGCAGTAAATATATGCTCATGGTTTGAGAGCTGGCTAAAAGACAGGAAGCAAAGGGTTGTGGTACATGGAACATACTCAGATTTGACTAATGTGGTAAGTGGGGTTCCTCAGGGGTCAGTATTAGATCCTATCCTTTTTAACATATTTATTAATGACTTAGAAGTAGAACTGGAAGGTAGTGTCTACATTGTTGCTGATAACACAAAGTTGTGCGAGGTAATAAAATCAGATAATTATGTACTTTCCCTCCAAAGGGATTTACATAAATTTGAGGAATGGGCATCTAAATGGCAGATGATATTTAATATGAATAAATGTAAAGTTATGCATTTGGGAAGGAAAAATAGCCATGTAACTTATAATCTTAATGGAGCAAATCTAGGGGTATCAGATATTGAAAGGGATTTGGGAGTGCTTGTGGACAACCACCTAGGTAACAGTGCTCAATGCCAAGCAGCAGCTGAAAAGGCAAATAGGAAAGCAAATATAATTTTGCTACTATACAAATCCATAGTACGCCTTTTTTTAGAATATGGAGTCCAATTTTGGGCACCACTTTAGAGTTGGAAAAGGTACAGAGTACGGCAACAAAACTAATAAGGTGACTAGAGGGGCTAAGTTATGAAGAAAGACTAACAAAATTAAACTTATTTTCTCTAGAAAAAGGCATCTAAGAGGGGATATGATTAGCCTATTTAACTACATTCAGGGTCAGTATAAAGATTTGTCAAGGGAGCTTTTTATGCCAAGAGGTTTTCAACAGACAAGACAAGAAAACATCCTTTGAGGTTGTAAGTAAAAAGATTCATCATTAAAGAAAGAAAATGGTTCTTCACAGTAAGGGTAGATAATCTGTGGAATACTCTTCCAAAGGAGGCGACAGCAGATTCAATAGATAAGTGATAGATAAGTGAATGTCCCTCCAAGCCTTTAAAATTTCATAACCGCAAGAGTTGCGAATGCTAAAATCGCAGATCGCTATTCAATTGCTCCGATTCCCCCTCGCTAAGCAAGCCTTCAAGCCCGCAAATGACAATAGTCGCACCACAAGTCACAGGTACCAAGGAGGACTCTCAAAGGGCTTAATGACATGTCTGTAGCACTATGAATGCACATATACACACACTACTATACTTTTATTAAAAGTTAAAGTGATGTTAAGTCTTAGCACAACATTCTCAATCGCGCAAATCAGCCCAGAAAAATACTTCATTTCAAGTTTAATTTCCGTGTTCTAGCGATCACAGCAATCAATGTGTTAATACAGATAATGAACTTGCATGTAATAGAATATCTGTAATGATATAGGAATCACAAGGTTGTGGAGTCCAGCAGCCAAGGTCAGCAATATTCCAGTTCAGCAACTTGTAGGTGAAACAGGAACAAGCTTTATTGCCGTGATCCGGAACCACATAATAATCTGGCAAGGTACATTGACAGGAAGTGCCTTATATCGGCCAAGGAGCAGACACCTGACCAGGCACAGCTGAAGAGACTTAGGCACTGATACAACTGCTAGCAGAGTCAAGGTTATCAGATCTCAATGAAATTCACAAAGGCAGGCTGGCGCAGTGGTAGGGAAGAGGTATAGCAGCCTGGGGACCAGGGTTCAAAACTCAGCAGAGTCAATTCCTCACATTACCCCACCTCTATAGGTGCAGCCTCTGGATGCCCTATTACCCGGTTTAGCAGGGTATTGCACATGAAAGGACCGAACGAGATCAGGAGCGTGTCCACTGGTTCCCAGAAACTCTTCTCCTCACCATAGCCTTTCCAGCAGACCAGATACTGAAGCTTGTTGCAGAAGATCCTGGAGTCCAGAATTTTCTCCACCTCGTATTCATCCTCACCATCCCCGAGGACTGGAGGTGGGGCAGGCAGAGCTCGGCTAGGGAAAGTGTTGACATGGAAAGGTTTCAGCAGTGCAATGTGAAACACCGGATGTATTCTCATGGAATCTGGAAGTTGCAAACGAAAAGTGACAGCATTGACCTGAGCGATGATCTCAAAAGGTCCCATGAACCTCTGACCCAATTTATGAGAAGGAACCTTAAGCTTAAGATTCCTTGTTGACAGCCAAACCTTGTCACTAACATGATAAACTGGGGCCTTCGTTCTATGCCTATTAGCAGCTCTCTTGTAACATTCCTGAGCCTTCGAAAGAGTCTCCTTCAACAGGTCTTGGGAATCTCGTAAGGTGGTTAGCCGATAAGTTACTGCAGGAATGGAAGTAGTAATTGGGAGACTCACTAGAAAGGTTGGATGGTAACCATAGTTGGCAAAAAATGGGCTCAAAGAAGTGGAGCAGTGTTGGCCATTGTTATAGGCAAACTCTGCCGTGGGTAGAAAATACAGCCAGTCATCCTGCAGGTAACTAATATAGCACCACAAATATTGCTCCAAAGTCTGGTTGGTTCGCTCAGTCTGTCCATTACTTTGTGGATGAAAAGCTGATGACAGATTTACATTAATACCTAGATTAGAACAAAAATGTTTCTAAAAACGAGATGTAAACTGCACTCCCCTGTCAGAAACATACTTCATCAGGCACTCCATGCAAGCAAAATATTTTACGAATAACCAGGTCAGCCCTCTGTTTAGCTGAAGGGAGACCACGAGCTGGTATGAAATGACCCATCTTAGTTAACCTGTCCACAACAACAAGAATGGTAGTGTGGTAGTTCCACAATAAAGTCTATGGATATAGATCCCCAGGGACGATGAGGAATCGGAAGAGGCTGAAGCAAGCCAACAGGGGATGAGCGAGGAGTCTTATGTCTGGCACATACATCACAAGAGGACACATACTTCTTAACATCCTCATAATACTTGGGACACCAAAAGGATCGGGCGAGTAGCTCTTGTGTCTTTTGGATTCCTGGATGACCTGCTGGTTTTGAGTCATGGTAGAGACGTAAAAGGTCCAGTCGCACTGACTCCGGAGCAAACAGACGTTGTTGAAAAATCCGAAACCCATTAAGCATAGTCATATGGAGATCACGAGGAGGATCACGAAGAACTGGGTCCTCAGCATAGCCCTTTTTAATGCGAGACATCAGATCAGAAGGAAATGTGACTCCTATAAATATATCCTCCGGCAAGATGGTGGTCTTGGTTACGGTAGTATGGAGGGGCTCAGCTATTCTAGACAAGGCATCCGCCTTACCATTCTTGGAGCCAGGACGGTATGTAACCAAAAAATTAAACCTCAAGAAGAATAGAGACCAGCGTGCTTGTCTGGCTGACAGTCTCTTAGCTGATCGAATACATTCCAGATTTTTGTGATCTGTGAGGACAGTAATTGGATGGGTGGCTCCCTCAAAGAGATGTCTCCATTCGGTGAAGGCAGCTTTTATAGCCAATAGTTCTTTATTCCCTATGTCATAGTTTTTTTATGCTGGCACCATCTGGCGGGAATAGAAGGCGCACGGATGTAACAGCATCTTGGGTCCAGTCCTTTGAGACAGTATAGTACCAACAGCTGAATCAGAAGCATCAGCTTCCACAATAAATAGTAATTCCGGCTGAGGATGTACCAGGACGGGGGCAGATGTAAACAGAGTCTTTAATCGGGAAAATGCCAGCCTCATCGGACCACTGAAAAGCAGTCCCTTTACGTGTAAGTTCAGTGATCGGTGTAATAACGGCAGAGAAATTCTTAATGAAACGCCTGTAAAAATTGACAAACCCCACAAATCTCTGAATATCTTTTTCATTCTTGGGGATGGGCCAGTCCAGCACAGCTTTAATTTTACTTGCGTCCATACTTAAACCTTTAGGAGTTATTACATACCCCAGGAATTGAATTTCTGTTTGTTCAAACTCACATTTTTCCAGTTTAATGTATAGGTGGTGGGTACGAAGGCGCTCCAGAACTATACGGACCTGTTTTCTGTGGGTTTCAAGATTATCAGAAAATATTAGGATATCATCCAAATATGCCACAACAAACTGATCCAGGAGTTCTCGTAGTACATCATTGATAAGATGCTGGAAAGTTGCAGGGGCATTACAAAGCCCAAATGGCATTACTAGATATTCGTAATGCCCGTACCTGGTTCTGAAAGCTGTTTTCCATTCATCATTTGGTCTTATGCGAACCAGATTGTATGCCCCCCGAAGATCAAGCTTTGTAAATATTTTAGCTGAGCGAAGTCTCTCCAAAAGTTCAGGAATGAGAGGCAGGGGGTAGCGGTTTTTAACAGTGATGTTATTATTGTCCCTGTAATCAATGCATGGCCGTAGGCTGCCATCTTTCTTTTCTTCAAAGAATATAGGAGTTCCTGCTGGAGAAGTAGATGGTCGAATAAAGCCTTTGGCAAGATTTTCTTGTAAGTATTCACAAAGAGCTTTCAATTTAGGCTCAGAAAGGGAATATATACGGCCAAATGGGATAGCAGCCCCAGGCAACAGCTCTATTGGGCAATCATAAGGCCTGTGGGGTGGAAGCTGATCAGCATTCTTCTTATCACAGACATCTGCAAAATCCCGATATTGTAGAGGAAGCTTAGTCAAGTTTGTAGCAACCATTTCATTAATTGTTGTGGCAACAGGTGTTACCTTAGTGGGTTGACAATTCATTAAGCAGTGTTCTGAAGGAAAGGACAAAGTTCTGATCTTCCAATCAATCTGTGGGTTATGCAGAGCAAGCTAAGGCACCCCCAAAATCACTGGAAGTCACAATTTAGGAAATTAGGTGGAAAGATATAGCCTCATGGTGATTCACTTCCAGAGTCAACTTTAAGGGCACAGTCTCATGTGTAACCGGGCCTGACGTAAGTGGAGAACCGTCTACTGTCTCCATTAACACAGGTGAAGAATTAGGGATAGACTGAATTCTATTTCCTGCTGCAAATTTAATGTCCATTAAGTTTCCGCCTGCTCCAGAATCTATCATAGCTGTAGTTAAAATTTTACAATCACCACATTGCGACGTGATAGGCACCACAAAATGAGGATGTTGAGTCAACATACCCTCTTCACCATGAGCCAGAGAAAACAAGGGTTGTGTGACAGAATCCAGTTGATCTGAAATCTGGGATTGGTGTCGAATCTGTGCACCCTCAGCAGCCATAGCTATTGTTCTTTTGGATTTGCTAGGGCAATTGATGGCATAGTGCCCTGCACTACCACAATACAGGCATAAATTGTGAGTGCGTCGCCACTGTTTTTCTTCATTGGATAATGGCCCTCTTATTACATTTACCTGCATAGCCTCTGGCTCAGCGTCTGTAGGTGTTTGTGGGGTCGGAGTAGAAATTCTTGAATAGGAATTAGGAGTAGCACTTGGTCAAAAAGAGCCCTGTCTTTCCAATCTTCTTTCAGACAGTCTCCGATCAATACGGATAGCCAAACGCACAAATGCATCAAAGTCAGCAGGAAGATCAACATGAGCTAACTCATCCTTTATAGATTCTGAGAGACCCTTTCTGAAGTGGAACCTCTGAGCTGATTGGTTCCAGGTAGTATCAGCAACCCACTGTCTGAATTCAGCAGCATATTCAGCCACAGAGCACCTCCCTTGATGCAAATGAAGGAGAGTGGCTTCTTCTGTAGCACATCGATTTGAGTCATCAAAAACTAGGCACATGGCCTCAAGAAAGTCATTTAAATTACCCAAGACTGGACTGTCCTGTTCAAGAAGAGGGGAGCCCCAAGCCAGGGATTCATCTTTGAATAAAGAAAAAATAAATCCCACCTTCTCTCTTTCAGATGGAAATCAGTGAGGTAACATCATGAAGTGCAAACGGCATTGATTTAGGAAACCCCTAAATATTTTGAAATCTCCTCCAAACTTTTCTGGTAGGGGCAAGTGAGCGTCTTGTGCAGGTGTAACATTAGCAGCCGCAACATCACGTGCCCTGTAGCTGGTATACTCACTGTGCATTGACTGAACTTTACTTTGCAGTTCAGCTACCTGGTCCTGCAGCACTTGAATGGTCTGTGCCTGGGTCTGCACAGTTTTTGCAAATTAAGCAACCTGCTGGGCCAATGCAGAATCTGTCCCGGGGGTCTCCATGAAAGGTCCAGATTATTCTGTAATGATATAGGAATCACAAGGTTGTGGAGACCAGCAGCCAAGGTCAGCAATAATCCAGTTCAGCAACTTGTAGGTGAAACAGGAACAAGCTTTATTGAAGTGATCAGGAACCACACAATAATCTGGCAAGGTACATTGACAGGAAGTGCCTTATATAGGCCAAGGACCAGACACCTGACCAGGCACAGCTGAAGAGACCTAGGCACTGATACAATTGCTAGCGGAGTCAAGGTTATCAGATCTCAATGAAATTCACAAAGGCAGGCTGGCGCAGTGGCAGGGAAGAGGTATAGCAGCCTGGGGACCAGGGTCCAAACCCAGCAGAGTCAATTTCTCACAATATAATATCGATCGTAACTCATAATTCAATCCCATAGGACTTTGAAATCAAACCTCCATTGAAGTCATGATGACGATCTCTGTTTCCATTGGCTGTTTCTAATCAGGAGTTACAGCCTTGCTTGATTGATCATGTTCAAGCTTGCAAATGCTTCATATGATAGCATGGTTTACGATGTGCGCTATCGGGCTCGGCCAATTGAATAGCACCATAAGTTGGGGACGCTGCGGGCCCGCAGACTTACATCCTGCGACTTGCGGGCTTGCAATTGAATGACACTCTATGTAAATATGTAATTTAAGGAGAGTCAAGGCACCAAGAGTGTACAGGGAAAGAGGCACTTTAGAGGGTTTACCTGATGGGGAAGTGTAGGAGCATTTAAGGCTGACCCATGCCAATATCCAAGAGCTCTATGGGTCCTGAGGGAGGAGCTCAAGCCTCTCTCACAGATCGATAGGGCTATACCGGCACTGACATGGATTTTAGCAACAATACACTTCCTTGCATCCACAACACTGAGAGCCTAAAAGGAGGAATGTCAGAGCACATTCCTCTGTGGTATGGTTCAGAATGCTACCAGATTCATCAGTTTCCCCAACACAATGGAAGAGATCTTGAAGGTGAAATTGTATTTTCATCAACCAGGAGGTGTACCTAACATGTCAGCTGCTATTGATTGCACACATGTTCCATTGACATGTCCTGAAGATCAGGAAGATCAGGATTTACTGTTTTTCCATGGCCATCATATGTGACAAAGGGAGTTACACTACCTGAACCATAACATTTTGGATAGTAGTTGTGCACAACCCTGTGTTATTTGGTGCAATTAATATCAGTTCATGAACAACATGTACAAAATCTATTATTACCGGATTCAGTACTGATAATTTAATTGTACTCACGTACAATTGTTAATAGGTTGAACAAACATCACAAAAATCTTACTAATATATACAAATGAAGATAATCAACATGTACATCAACATAATCGCAGCTACATCAACATAAAATACATTGTAACTATTTTGGGATTAACATGTGCATGTATGCATAAATTACAACTCCATTAACAGAAGCCTACCTCTCTTTTTCCAAAGACATCTATACTAAAGCGTCACAGTAACACAACCATTCACTGTGGCCATGTACTGTTGGAAAAAAGATAATCTTGAACACATCAAAGATTAAAAAAAGCCCATGTGCATAGCCAATAATGCCGAATTGTGTAAATTTTTTTAGATACACACCTCAATAGTATGTTGAAATATCCATCAGCATCGCCTGCTAAATCTATAGCTTGTTTCATATCTCTGAAAAAACATGTTAATATATGTGCCAACATACATGCATGTGTTGATATATGTTGAAGTAGCTGGTCAGACAGGATGTGTAATGTTCATCATAATATATTATTTATGTATGTTTGTTACAGATCTTAAAGATGTGTCATTTTCAGCACTATGGGAACAAGCCATGTAACTCATCATCAAGTCATCTTGCATCATGTATGTGCGTGTCTCTTAATCATTGTAATGTTGCTGTAGCCAGTGTGATATCTGATTCAGAATATTGATTATCTAATTGCTACTCTACTTTCATAGTTGCATATGAGTCTGTGGTGGACACATCAGCATATAATATTGTCGTCCCCATTTGTATATCTACTGTTTTTGTTATTTTTATTAAGGAAATATTATTGTGGTTTTGATGTCTTGAAATATTCTAACATCAATGGACATGATTTTTTTTGTTAAGATATCCATCTTTCTGCAACTATGTATGTTAATCTTCAGTTATATGTCAATATCTGTACTAAAATTATATACCGTATATATTCGAGTATAAGCCGACCCTAGTATAAGCCGAGGCACCCATTTTACCACAAAATACCGGGCAAAATTAGTGACTCGAGTATAAGCCGAGGGTGGGAAATGTGCTGCCCCCTGTGTCCCTCTTGTGCCCTCTGTGTCCCCCTCTCTATCCGTGTCTCTTCTCCCCTCACCCTTCCCTGTGTCTCTTCTCCCCTCTCCCTTCCCTGTGTCTCTTCCCCCCTCCCTTATCACCATCCTCAACCCCACTCCTCAACCTCCCTCCTCATCGTCAACCTCCCTCCTCATCCTCAACCTCCCTCCTCAACCTCCCTCCTCATCCTCAACCTCCCTCCTCCTCCTCAACCTCCCTCCTCAACCTCCCTCCTCATCCTTACCCCCCTCCTCAACCTCCCTGCTCATCCTCCCTCCTCATCCTCCCTCCTCAACCCCCCCATCCTCAACCCCCCTCCTAAACCCCCCCATCCTCATCCTCTCTCCTCAACCCCCCATCCTCATCCTCTCTCCTCAACCCCCCATCCTCATCCTCTCTCCTCAACCCCCATCCTCAACCCCTCATCCTCAACCCCCCTCCTCAACCCCTCCTTCTCATCCTCAACCTCCCTCCTCAACCCCCCCATCCTCAATCCCTTCCTCAAGCCCCCCATCCTCATCCTCCCTCCTCAACCTCAACCCCCCTCCTCAACCCCTCCTCCTCATCCTTAACCTCCCTCCTCATCCTCAACCCCCTCCTCAACCCCCCCATCCTCATCCTCAATCCCCATCCTCAACCTCCCTCCTCAACCTCAACCCCCCTCCTCAACCTCAACCCCCTCAACCCCAACCCACCTCCTCAACCCCCCTCAACCTCCCTCTCAATCCCCCTCAACCCCTCTCCTCAACCCCCCCATCCTCAACCCCCTCCTCAACCTTCCTCCTCAACCCCCCATCCTCATCCTCAACCTCCCTCCTCAACATCAACCCCCCTCAACCCCCCTCCTCAACCTCAACCCCCCTCAACCCCAACCCACCTACTCAACCTCCCCCCTCAATCCCCCTCAACCACAACCCCCCATCCTCAACCCCCTCCTCAACCCCTCCTCCTCATCCTCAACCTCCCTCCTCATCCTCAACCTCCCTTCTCATCCTCCCTCCTCATCCTCCCTCCTCAACCCCCCTCCTCAACCCCCTCCTCAACCTCCCTCCTCAACCCCCCCCATCATCAACCCCCTCCTCAACTTTCCTCCTCAACCCCATCCTCATCCTCAACCCCCCATCCTCAACCTCCCTCCTCAACCTCAACCCCCCTCAACCCCCTCCTCAACCTCAACCCCCCTCAACCACAACCCAGGTTGAGGAGGTTTGAGTTTGAGGAGGGTTGAGGTTGAGGATGGGGGGTTGAGGAGGTAGGATGAGGATGGGGGGCTTGAGGAGGGGGTTAAGGATGGGGGGTTGAGGAGGGAGGTTGAGGAAGGGGTTGAGGAGGGAGGTTGAGGATGAGGAGGGAGGTTGAGGAAGAGGGGTTGAGGAGGGGGGTTGAGGTTGCGGGGAGGGTTGAGATTGGGGGGTTTGAGGAGAGAGGATGAGGATGGGGGGTTGAGGAGAGAGGATGAGGATGGGGGTTGAGGAGGGGGGTTGAGGATGGGGGGGTTGAGGATGGGGGGTTGAGGAGGGAGGATGAGGAGGGAGGTTGAGGAGGGGGTTGAGGATGAGGAGGGAGGTTGAGGAGGGGGTTGAGGATGAGAAGGGAGGTTGAGGATGAGGAGGGAGGTTGAGGATGAGGAGGGAGGTTAAGGATGAGGAGGGAGGTTGAGGAGTGGGGTTGAGGAGGGTGATAAGGGAGGGGGGAAGAGACACAGGGAAGGGAGAGGTTGGAAGAGACACAGGGAAGGGAGAGGGGAGAAGAGACACGGAGAGAGAGGGGGACACAGAGAGCACAAGAGGGACACAGGGGGCAGCACATTTCCCACCCTCGGCTTATACTCGAGTCACTCATTTTACCCAGTATTTTTTGGTAAAATGGGTGCCTCGGCTTATACTCGGGTCGGCTTATACTCGAGTATATACGGTATATTTATATTAGAATACATTTTGTCACTATAATTTAAATTATCTAAGGATCAGCAATATAAGTAACCACCTAAATGGCTCTATTAATTAGAGTATGTAGGGCAATAAGGTTATCCTTAGACTGAGTGTCGAACGATAAGGATGAGCCTCTAGAATTAGTTAATTAATGGAATTTTCTATTTAATTATTGGAGTTTTTTTGATTTATAGTGCTGTAAATAATTATAGTGTAAGATAGAATGGAGATCAATTAGTTTCTCTCATATATTTTACATTGTTACATAGTTACATAGTAATTTAGGTTAAAAAAAGACTTTAGTCCATCAAGTTCAACCTTTTTAGATCTCCTCTGATCTGCAATACGCGGATTTATTGTTAATTGATCCACAGGAAGGCAAAAAAAACAAAAAAACAATGAAACTTTGCCAATTGTCTCACCAGGAAAAATATATAAAATACTGGAGATCAGATTCAGCCCGGGATCAATACTCCTTCTCTATTTATCCAGGATAGCCCTTAATGCCCTTTTTATTTAAAAATATACCCAATCCCTTTTTAAAGTTATGTATCGAATCTGCTGTCACCACCTCCTTTGGTAGAGAATTCCACTGATTAATCACCCTTACTGTGAAGAACCCTTTTCTTTCTTTAAGGTTAATCTTTTTACTTCTAATCTCAAAGGATGTCCCCTTGTCATTTGAAAACCTCTTGGCACAAAAAGTTCCCTTGACAAAGCCTTGTGTAGACCCTGGATATATTTATGAAAGGTAATCATATCCCCTCGTAGACCCTTTTTTTTCTAGCGAAAATAAGTTTAATTTGGTTAGTCTTTCTTCATAACTTAGCCCCTCCATTCCCTTTATTAGCTTTGTTGGTCTTCTCTGTATTTTTTCCAGCTCTAAAATGTCCTTTTTATGTAGTGGTGCCCAAAATTGTACTCCATATTCCAAATGAGGGTGTACTGGGGATTTGTAAAGTGGGAGAATGATATCTGCTTTCCTTGTTTCTATACCCTTCCAAATACATGCTAATATTTTACTTGCCTTTGCAGATGCTGCTTGGCATTGAGCACTGTTACCTAGGCGGTTGTCCACAAGTACTCCCAAATCCCTTTCAATATCTGATACCCCTTGATTTGCTCCATTAAGATTATAAATTGCATGGCTATTTTTCCTTCCCAGATGCATAACTTTACATTTATTCATATTAAAGCTCATCTGCCACTTAGATGCCCATTCCTCAAATGTATGCAAATCCCTTTGGAGGGAAAGTACATCATTCTCAGATTTAATTACCTTCCACAATTTTGTGTCATCATCAGCAAAACTTTAGACACCACACTCCAATCCCACTTCCAAGTCATTCATAAATATGTTAAAAAGAATGGGACCTAATGCTGAACCCTGAGGAACCTCACTTACCACATTAGTCCAATACGAGTATGTTCCATTTACAACAACCCTTTGCTTCCTGTCTTTTAGCCAGCTCTCAATCCATTAGCAAATATTTATGGCAATTCCTGTATCCCTTAGTTAGCAAAATAGTCTCCCATATGGTACTATATCAACAGCCTTGGCAAAATCCAAATAAACTACATCCACTGAGTTGCCTTGATCCAAGTTCCTACTAACCTCCTCATAGAAACTAATTAGGCTTGTTTGACATGACCTATCCTTCATAAATACAGTACATGTTGGCTCCTACTTATAATCCTGGTTGAATAGACATATTCTTGTATATTATCCCTTATTAACCCTTCTAAAAGCTTTCTCACTACCGAAGTGAGATTCACTGGTCTATAATTCCCCGGATTTTCTCTTGCTCCCTTCTTAAATATAGGTATCACCTCTGCCTTTCTCCGGTCATCTGGTAGAAACCCTGTGTTGAGTGAATCTTGAAAAATTAGATACAATGGTTTTGCTATTACAGAGCCCAGTTCCCTCAGTACCCTTGGATGCATTTTATCATATTCCATTGTAGGTTATACCAATGTATTATGACAAGATTTCACAGCTTATAAGAATATATTAATCCTGATAGTTTGGGAATTATAACATATACAGTTTTAATATATACAGATATATAAGTTGCACTACATCTTTAAGATCTAATATAACTAATTAGGGTAGCAGTACCTAATTCTATACTTATAGCCTTATTAAATTGGGATTCAGGCAATTGAATAGGGCTCTATATAAGCACAGAGCATATTTTTTTACAGAAGTGTTTAGTTAGTGAAGACCTTGCTTTTGGATAAAAGTTCACTGCCTTTATAGAGCCTTTTCAATTGGCCAAATCGTAATTTAATAAGGCTGTTAATCTGTAGCACTTTACATAATTAGAATGTTGCTCTTCTATATAATATATGCATTTAATAAATTGACAGCAGAGATATAAGTATACTGTATATATTTAGTCAGCTATATGGTGTTATGATTGCAGCATGCTCCTTAGTATATAGATAAATGTAACAGACAAGAGATAGCACAGAGTAAATAATCAGTCCTCTGATCCTTTATGTAATTTGGATATTAAAGTATTTATAGTGATGTCGCGAACATCAGATTTGGGGTTCGCGAACAGTGGACGCGAACTTCCATCAAATGTTCGCGAACGGGCGAACATCGGCGAACCCCATAGACTTCAATGGGCAGGCGAATTTCAAAAACCCACAGGGACTTTTTCTGGCCACAATAGTGATGGGAAAATTGTTTCAAGGGGACTAACACCTGGACTGTGACATGCCGGAGGGGGATCCATGGCAAAACTCCCCCGGAAATTACATAGTTGATGCAGAGTCTGGTTTTAAGCCATAAAGGGCATAAATCACCTAACATTCCTAAATTGATTGGAATAACATCCTTTAAAACATCAGGTACATCCTTTAAAACAACCGCAAACAGTTCCTTTGCACAACCGCAAACTCCCCATTTGCACAAGGTTGGATACCAAGCTAGCCATGTCCCGTTCCTTGTCCTCACTGATGTCATTGAAGGTCTCTTCCTCCAACCAGCCACCAAGGGTCCCCGAAAGGTGACAACAAGTCCCCTGGGACGCCTGCTGTGTTTGGTCTTCCACCTCCTCAAAGGCACCTTCCTCCTCTGACTCCTCTTCTTCAGACTCCTCTCTCTGCGTTGCCTCTGCGTTATTATAAGGTGTGTACTGTTAAGTAGTACTATTCCTATCGGTTTAATCCCTTATACGTCCACTATTAGGGGACGTGTATATGGCATTGATTTTTGGAACAGGGAGATAGAAAAAAGATGCTTGGTCGGACCTCCTAGTTCGAATTTGGGGCACTGCACGTGCAATGTAATGTGCCACCAGATAGGAGTGGTGTATTAAGTTGTACTATTTATTCCTATCAGTTTGATACCTGTTACGTAACCTATCAGGGGATGTGTATATGGCATGGATTTTTGGAAGCGGGAGATGGAAAAAGATGCTTGGTCGGTCCTCCCACTTCTAATTTGGGGCACTGCGCGTGCAATCTAAGGTGCCACCAGATATGAGTGTCACTGTGCACTGGCAACATTTGGCAGAGTAGGCGCTGTAGGCCTCACACACACGCCTGTAGGCAGGCAACTGATATTCAATCGATTACAGTCGAAAAAGTGTTATTTTATGTCACTGTACACTACGGTTGCACCAGATATGACGTATCACTGTGCACTGGCAAAAGTTGGCAAAGTAGATGCAATAGGCTTCACACACACGCCTGTAGGCAGGCAATTGCTATTCAATCTATTACAGTCAAAAAAGTGTTGTTTTATGTCACTGAGCACAATATAAGCTGTGAGCCTGACACAGGCAGGCAACTGAAATTAGATTACAAGAAAAAAATGGTTGTTTTCAATGTATGTTACACCACCAGGTATGAGTAGTGAAAATAAGCACAATATAAGCTGTTAGGTGTTAGCTTGTCACACAAACACGCTGGCAGGCAGGCATAGATTACACAAAAAAAATAAAAAAAAATAAATGATGTTCAAAGTTTCCTCAATGATAAAGTATAGGGGGCGAACCAAAAAGCGCATGTGTTCGCCATTCGAACTCGAACATGCGAAAATCGCCGCGAATAGCTCTCCGGTGAACTGTTCGGGACATCACTAAGTACTTATATATTAAAGTCAGCATTAATTCATCTCCCATTATATATATGTATTCTTAGATATAAAAGACTTTCCCCTCTGTTTGTGATGAGAAGAACAGGAAACACTGAAACTATACAATACATTATCTCCAGACATTGTAGAGTTAACATTGGAAGCCCTTCCCCCTACCAATCATTATAAAGGGACTGGCAGATGCCCATTTTCAACAGGTCTTTGAGGAAGCGTTTTGAAGCGAACCCGCGCATCGGCCTGTTTATCTCGCAGCAGTGGCGTCATCGGCACTCTCAGAGGATACTGGCCTCCCTCGGCATTCATTCTGGATGTCGTGCATCAACTACTGACATGATAAGTGACTCTTTATGTACTTATATAGGTGGAGATACATACCACATTGTGATTGTACAATGGATATGCCTAATAAAAGACTATAGTAAATAGGACAGTAGCCTTTTAGCTCTCTTTCAGCAGCACAGCTGAGATGAAGGATATAATATCTATTTAGAGATTAAAATAGAGCACTATGCTCATGTAAGATAGCAATTTGATCTTATATTGTGAATTATTTATCTGCAGATAATATATTGCATTTTTGAGAATCTGACAGGAAGCATTTACCAGAAAGTCATATATCAATGCCTATAGTTAAATAATTATCTCTACAAATATCTTAGTGCCAATTAACTAATTGTTTAAATTCATATATGTACTTAGACCATATTAATGGTCATTTACAGGTAGATATAATTTTCTTTTGTATTTCACATCACTTCACTATTTTACTTTATCCAGTCATATTTGCTGCTCTATTAGCACTTTAATCACTTTAGAGTAAACTAGCTTTTATTGTCCAGGTTAAGGGGTAGTTGGTGGATCCACAGTTCCACAATCAGTATTAGTGTATTTAGTTTACTTATTCTTAGATAGTTTATTTACTATTAGTGTAAAGGAGTAAATGGTGGGCTCCGCTACCACCATATTAGCACAGGGATTTACTAGTTAATTTTCAATAGAGGCATTGGATACATTCACATATTATTTTGAGAATTAATCAATTTGTTGGTACTCAAATATAGTTTGGAATTTTTGGAAACGCTGATGACTGTCATTGCTGCTAGAATTATTTTATGTTTATGTTTTTATAATGTGTATTGTTGATTGAATTGTTTACAATAAACTATTAGATTTTATGTACTTGTTGGATTATTACTGTCCCTACATTATTATGGTTTGTACCTACACTCAGTTGGTTATACTGGTATGGATATATAGGTGTTCTTTCTCTTCAGTTTATTATAAACTAGCGACTTGCCCGTCAAAAAATGACGGCAATGTGATGTATATGTTTGTAAAGTTGTTTAGTTATTAATATACATATTTGACACTTGTAAGTATTGTGAAATGAATGTTTTTTTTTTGTAAAATGTTGAGCTAATGCTTTTTTAACATTAAATTTGTATCTGAAGAATTGTTAACTTCAATATACATTGAATCCAGAGGAAAGCAAAGAGTAAAAAGCCTTGTTCAAACGTACACAATTTTAACATGAAGTTTGAAATATATGTAAGCAATAAACTTGAAAGTATATTTTTTGAAACTTGAACTTTATTTTCTTTGTAAGTTTGGAACTTGACAAAACATTTGTAGAATTTGGAACATTATAAACAGTAACATAGTGAATACATTTTGTAACATAATTTTGTATTAAAAGTATTAACAGTTGAATGTAAAAACAGTTGCACTTTAATAAAGTAATCATTATTGTAAACTTGAGGTAATGGTTTTTTAACATGCAATTTCTATCTGAAGAATTGTTAAATTGAATATACATTTAATGCAGAGTAAGAGAAACATTATAAAAACCCTCCAGTAACATAGTGAATTAATATTTAAACATAGTTTTTTATTAAAAGTATTAACATTTGAATGTAAAAACAGTTGAACTTTAAAGTAATCAGTATTAACATGCAATTTCTATCAGAATAATTGTTAACTTCAATATACATTGAATGCAGAGGAAGGCATACAGTAAAAACTCTCCTTAAAACGTACCCAATGAAATTAATTACTTCCTGACCACATGAACTGGTGATAAACATTAATCCAGGGAGTAATCTTAAGATAACAGACAAAATTTACATTGTGACTTAAAAGGTGCTTGAGCTCTTAACATGAACTTTGTAATATGTTGAAGTAAAGAACGTGAAAATATTGTTTTCAAACTTTTAACATTAGAAACAGTAACATAGTGAGTTAAAATTTTAAGATAATTTGTCCAAAAAATGCAAGGCAAGTATTTTGTGAGGCGAATCATCCATAAACAGTACTTCCATTAATTATGACTGAATTAAACAACAAATTGTAATGTATTTTTGAATGCTTTAAAAAAAAATTTGCATGGGTTTAATTTCTATACTGAAAAGTTATAGTACTTCATAGTCAACAATGTTTTTAGTAAAAAATACATCCATCTTCTAATAAATCACCTTGACTTTCATTCTTTTCAATGTAAACTTTAATAGCCTGTGGATTTTTGCACCGCGACAACGCAACGTATAATTGACCATGTGCAAATACTGGTTCTTCCAAGAAAATACCCACAGATTTGAACGTTTGACCTTGTGATTTATTAATGGTCATGGCAAATGCCATAATAATGGGAAATTGTCTTCTTTGAAGTATAAAAGGGAGACTACTTTCACTTGGTGCTAAATCTATTCTTGGTATGAAAACTCTCTCTCCTTTATGGGTACCAGTTAAAATTTCAGCATCTATAAAATGGTCCTTTAATTGTTGAACAATTAATCTTGTCACATTGCATAGGCCTTTTTGGGGGTTCATATGATAATTGCACCTTTCTTTAGCTGCAAAATATGTGGTGGCATTCCAGAAGGAGTTAGTGAGTTTATGAATTCAGTAGAAAAGTTAGCCTGACTTTCATTGTTATCAGCAAGTACAGAATCAGCACTGTGATAATTTCTTTGTGGTGCATTCATTTTTTTTTTTAAATTTCATTATTGAGGATTAATGCATCTTTATTTTTACACGTCAATATGACTTGGTTGGCAAGCTCGGAATATTCTTTGTTATTTATGCTCCCTTCAAATATAGCCGATATAATATCTTGTTGACAAATCATATGAGGTGGGATCTCTACAGTGTCGTCAGCTAAATGTAGTGTTTTTTCTGTTCTGCCTTCTCCAATTTTATTAAGCCAATCATTGAAATCAGTTTGGCCTTCTGATCTCATATTTTGTTGCAGTTGAAGATGGGTAAAATGTTTCCATACTGTGCTTGACTTTATACAGGTTTCGATAATGTCAGTTCGATTTCCATGTACAACGACAGGTAATGTTTGTCTAAAATCGCCACCCAACAACTTTACCTTTCCACCAAATGGAAAAGTATTATCCATGACTTCACGAAGCAAACGGTCAATACATTGGAGGGCATAGCATGACTTCATTGTGGCCTCATTTATTATAATTAATTTACATTTCTTTTATTTCTTTGCTTGTAATGATGTGATGCTAATATCTGACACAGAAGTTTCTAAAATAGGCACTGGCAGTTTAAATCCACTATGAACAGTTCTTCCACCTTCTAATAAAAGTGCAGCAATTCCAGTAGTGGCAAACGCCATTGCTATTTGACCTTGTGCTCGTACTGAACTCATTAATAAATTATACAGATAGGTTTTTCCTGATCCGCCAGGTCCATCAAGATAGAAATAACGCTCTGTCACCATGTCATCATCTATAGCATTTTTAATGGCATGAAATGCTTGCAATTGTAATGTATTTAAAGTTGCAAGTCTTTCTTCGGTTCTTTCTGCTTGTAGTTGAATGTCATAATCTTCAAAGTTTATGTCATCTATAAGACATGGATCAGGCAAATTAAAACTTGCACAACTTAATCCATGAGTTAAAAATACTTCTTGGATTTCCATTAACCCTTTTAAGTGTGCAATGGGTTCATTGTATCGTCGCATAAAGTCTTCAGCCATATTACTTTTAAAAGTCTCCCACAAAGCTAATGCATTTGGAGCATTTGAGAAGATACAAATAAAAGCAAATTGTTCTCTCATCTGTCGTGGCATTTGACATTGTGCTGCTTATTCTAAACATCTTTCCCACTCTGTATCATCAGCGAGTAAGTTTCTATGTCTTGCAGCTAAATGGAAGGATTCATATACAATGTCATTAACAGTTCTTAAGTGTTCAAAACTTTGTGCTCCTGGAACATTTAAAAGTAATGTCCGTAAGCAAAAACGTTCAACATCTCTTGGACTGACTGTGTAAATTCTTGGAATTATTTTATTGCCTCTGCTTTTTCCTGGTCCCCATAATCCATTCACAAAAACATAGTGATATGGAATTTCAATATATAAGTATTGTGTTGCTTGAGGATCAGTGGAATTTAATTCAAACCATGCAGTTAGTGTACTGTGACGATCTTCACTTTGGGCCAATGCATTCATTTAATTTCAGCATGGAAATAGACTAAATGTTGTTGTGGCAAATGTACTGCTAATCTATATACTGCATGTGATCTATCATGCATTTCAAATTTTAAAAGCCGCCACATAGCTTCTGGCGCACTGACATAGCGAGCATCTACATGAGATGCAAGTTCATCATGTACTAACTCACAACATTCAGGGTTGTCTGCACTTTTAACGACTACAGTAGCTGCATGGTAGCCTTTGTAAATATATTTGTAGACATATTTAATGGATTTGATGGAAGTGCAGGTTTCTACGTTTATGTGGGCGTTGTACTTCATGAGTAAATGTGGATTGTAGGGTACTACATATCTATTGTCCACTTTTTTTCCATGAATAATGGCACTATCTCCTTCTCTTCTTTTATAAAGTGGATAGTCATCACAATTTGCATATGTTTTGTCTCTATAATCTTTTGGAAATTCTTTGGAACATTTATTATTTTCCATACATGGTGATTGTGGATTAAGGTCTCCACAGGGTCCATGAATCATGTGATGAGTAACAATCTCATATAGTCTACCATATAGTTCTGGATCTGGTAGTTCAGCAACAATGACTGCATCCACTTTGTCCGAAGTATCTAATTTATCTTTCTCTTGAAGTATTATGAGAAGATGTGCATGTGGAAGGCCTCTTTTTTGAAATTCAATGGTATATACATAAGCAAGACATTTGCCATATAGTGAAGTCACGTATTAATTCATTTAATTTGATCTTAAAAACTCTGGCTACTAAATCTGGTCGATCGGAAGCAGTTTGTCCAAGAAGTAGATTTTGTGTAATTTCTGGCCATTGTGGATTACATGTAAATGTCAGAAATAAATCGGGTTTGCCAAATTTGGTGACAATAGCCATAGCATCATTGTATCTTTCTCTCATATTTCGAGGAGATCCTTGAAAGGAAGATGGTAAAATGATGGCTTTGCCAGCTGTCATGTCTCTGCTTGTAGCCACGTCAGCAACATAGTCCATTAGTCCAGAATATTGTTCTACACATAGTTTATCTTGTTGATATTTTATAAAGTTTAAATTATTTGCCTCAACTGGCTTTAGCATTTGGGTAACTGGGAAGTGTTAATTTTGGTCGCCAACCTGCTTCTCTGTGTGGGAAAAAGATGGGATATGTCCTTGGATCTAAATTTGGACTTAAGATATTCATATTAATAAATGGTTGCTCCTCATTTCTGGGATATATTCTAATGTCTCTTTGAAATGGTGGTTCTCCTTCATCATTTTGAAACACCATTGCAACCTCATTTGATGTTGGCAAGTTATAACGACGTTTATCAGTATGTCTGTCTCTTTTAAGCACCATATTAACCTTTGGCATTGGTAATTGATGTCTTTGTGCATGAAATAGTTGTTCATTTTCTACTTCTGCGAATTTTTTGTAAGCTTTACTGTAAGGATTATTGTCCATAATGTTATTTAGCTCTATAAAAACACTGTGTAAGCATTTTTTATTTTCTTCCATCTGCATACGTTGGTCAACAGCTTCCATTGTATCTAGGACATATAGTTGAGCGAATTTTCTTTGCTCTCCTTCCTCTGGATGTAAATGGGAAGTACGATGATAAATTTGGCCTTGGACTTTAAAACAGTAAGGACCATGTCCTGGAACATTAGCAGCTAATGTTGCCCCCATAGATGCAAAGGATATGGCACTATTGTAGGATTTTATGTTTGTCTTAAAATGTTTGTAGTTTGGAAATGTAGGTTCAGTCATAATATTTTGTAAATAGATTGGAAATTCTTTCCTTTAAGGCAAGTTTGAACTTGCCTTTTTGACAGCAACTAATAAATTGTCCATCTCTGGGTCTCTCCTGTTTAAAATAATAAGCCTCACAAAACTGACATTGAGTACTCATGTCCCCACAACTATGAACCTCTACTGCTAAAGACTTGAGTATCGGACAATTTGCAAAGCATATAGGAGTTTGACTTTCATATTCATCAGGTGAAACGTCATGGAATGTATGAACAACAGGTTCTAAATGCTTAGTTTTTTTGTGTGGCTTTTCTTGGTATATGTTGTCCTGGTTTTGTTGAAATGTCCTGTAAGGTTTCAGTAACAGGTTGTAATTGCTTTGTTTTTGTAGTTGCTTTTTTTGTTATGTCTTTAATTGTATCTTGTAAAATGTCATCTGATATGGGAGGAACAGGTTGTAAATGCTTTTTTTGCTTTGTAGTTTTTTTTTTGGCGTATCTTTCCTTTTTGCAGCTGATAGTCTTTTGCTTGCAAGTCTTTTGCATTCTTTTTCTCGTCAAATTTCTTTCTCCTCTGGTCTCTGCTGGGCGGCCCATCTCTCTTGTCTTACTCTAGTTTGATGTCTTTTCTTCTCTTGTTTGCTCTCGTTAGTAGCCATGTTAGTCTGTAAAGACAAAAAAAGAAATGTAATTGGGTATATTGAAATTTGTAATTACTGTTAAACATTATTGTGCATAATTGAGAAATAAGAGGTAAATCATTCATGTATCAGTTATATTTTGTTAAAAGTTATAAGTCCCGGCCTTATTGAATAACAATTTGGCCAATTGAATACTGCTGTAAATAAGCAGTTAACATCTTTTTTTGAAATAAGTTTTTAGTTATTGAAAACCTTGTTTGTGGATAGATGTTTACAAATTAAAAACTTATTTGCAAAAAAAAACATTGATGTGGTTATTTACACATGTATTGCATAGTGGCAATTGAAATTGAATAAGGGACATAGTTATAAAAAACATTTTTTTTTCTGTTGACACGGATGCAGATTATAAGAAATTGGTCATACATATTGGCCTACAATACATTATGATAATGTTATTATTTTCTCTCTCTTCCTTTATATATATATATATATATATATATATATATATATATATATATAGATATGTGTGTGTGTGTAGATATATAAATGTCATTAAGAGGTCAGTCAGTCATTCCCGGGTTAAATTCCAAAAGAAACACATCAAAGGGGTGAGAAAAACACATAATTGCAATTTTCACATCTGTCAAGATTTATGGGGTCTATTCACTTAAATACAGGGCACCACCCGTGGAGATGATAATCAATGATAATGGTAATTGTTTTAGTACAGTTGACTAAAGAGATCTATTGATTAAGATTGCGAGAAAGTCAGAACAGGCTACTCTGTCAACAGATCCAATTAAGATATAGAGGGGGGGAGACAGCCCAAATATCATATAAAAAAACAGCTTAAATTCACAATGGCAGAAGGAGAGGGGACATAGAGATCCCACACAGAGAGGTTCTGAGGGGACCAGTAGACCATAGGTGGTAACTATACCTCTCAATATTTTTGATCCACGCAGGGTAATTATATTGCATGTCTGATTGATGACTAATACTTTTTCTTTCTCCCTGTATACTGATGATATATATATTGGGGTAAAAATATTAATTACTGTTTTCTTTCTTGCTGTATACCAATGATATGTGGATATATATATATTAATTAATGTTTTTTTCTTTCTGGATACTGGGGAAATGTTTGCTGTTTTTCTTTCCTCTTGAAGGGTTAAAAATAATTTAGGTGTTTTCTTTTTGTAGTAACCAGCCATTAAATATCAACTAATTGTGCTTATATATAAATATATAGGATATATTTTGTTTATATTTTGTTATTTCATAAAACTTTACATTTGTGATTATTTGTTTTTGTGTTACTTTGTTTTCCCACACGTTCTTTTATGATTATTTGTTTTTGTGCACAGAAATATATAAATATATGTTAATTCATAAATCTTATTGGTGTGTTTTATTTGTCAATCATTCTCAAAAGAATAGAATCTCTAGAAATTACCCTTTAATTTCTTACAAGATGAAACATGTTTCTTTAGTTTTCTCCTTTTGTACTTATTATACTGTACCTTGGTTGAAGTGTGATTTGAATCCGAATGTTTGTTGGTCCTCGATTGAAAATCTTTGTCCAATGGTCTGGTCCTCTGTTGGAAGTCCTCGTCCGATGGTGTAGTCCTCTGTTGAAAGTCCTGGTCCGATGGTGTGTTCCTCTGGCGATAGCCCTCGTCCGATGTTGTGGTCCTCTGGTGAAAGTCCTCGTCCGATGGTCTGGTCCTGTGTTGAAAGTCCTCGTCCGATTGTCTTCACTCAATATCTGTTGTAAAATAAAATTGAAAATGTTGTTTGAGTTAAATGTCTTTTAAATAAAGCAAAAATGTATTAATTTTGGTGTATTGTATCTGTTATGGTGAATTTTTTCTATGTGTTTGTCTGACTTTATCTACAATCCTATTTGTGCGCACCGCTTTTGTTATGCTTCTTTAAGCTTCTTTGTAAGGCTTCTAGGTTGTTAAACATTAAAGAAGAATATTAATGTAGTTTGCTATGTGTTTGTGTGACTTTTTCTACAATCCTGTTTTGTGCGCACCCCTTGTGCTATACTTATTTAGGCTTCATTGTAATGGTTATAGGTTGTTATACATTGAAGAAGAATCTTAATGTAGTTTCCTATGTGTTTGTGTGAGTTTTAGTACAATCCTGTTTTGTGCGTACCACTTGTGGTATACTTATTTAGGCTTCTTTGTAAGGCTTATAGGTTGTTAAACATTAACTAAGAATATGAATTTAGTTTGCTATGTGTTTGTGTGAGTTTTTCTACAATCCTGTTTTGTGCGCACCACTTGTGGTATACTTATTTAGGGTTCTTTGTAAGGCTTATAGGTTGTTTAACATTAAATAAGAATATTAATTTATTTTGCTATGTGTTTGTGTGATTTTGGTACAATCCTGTTTTGTGTGTACCACTTTTGGTATAGTTATTTATGTTTTTTTGTAAGGCTTATAGGTTGTTAAACATTAAAGAAGAATATGAATTTAGTTTGCTATTTGTTATTTTTTTGTGTGTCCAATCCTATTTTGTGTGTACCATATGGTGCATAGTTGGGGCCTCATTCAATTGCAATTTGCCCAATTGAATTTGACCCTAAATAAGCACATAACATATATTTTTTAAAGAAGTTTTTAGTTAGTGAAAACCTTTTTTTTGGATAGATGCTTGCTAACAAAAAACTTCTTTCAAAAATATATGTAACTAGCGACTTGCCCGTCAAAAAATGACGGCAAGATCAAGTTTTTTCCAAAACATTTCTCCCTCCCTTGTCTCTTTCCTTCCCCCCTCCTGTTTCTCTTTGCCCTCTCTCTCCCTCCCTTGTCTCTCTTTGCCCCCTCTCTCCCTCCCTTGTCTCTCTTTGCCCCCTCTCTCCCTCCCTTGTCTCTCTTTGCCCCCTCTCTCCCTCCCCTGTCTCTCTTTGCCCCCTCTCTCCCTCCCTTGTCTCTCTTTGCCCCCTCTCTCCCTCCATTGTCTCTCTTTGCCCCCTCTCTCCCTCCCTTGTCTCTCTTTGCCCCCTCTCTCCCTCCCCTGTCTCTCTTTGCCCCCTCTCTCCCTCCCTTGTCTCTCTTTGCCCCCTCTCTCCCTCCCCTGTCTCTCTTTGTCCCCTCTCTCCCTCCCCTGTCTCTCTTTGCCCCCTCTCTCCCTCCCCTGTCTCTCTTTGCCCCCTCTTTCCCTACCCTGTCTCTCTTTGCCCCCTCTATCCCTCCCCTGTCTCTCTTTGCCCCCTCTATCCATCCCCTGTCTCTCTTTGTCCCCTCTCTCCCTCCCCTGTCTCTCTTTGTCCCCTCTCTCCCTCCCCTGTCTCTCTTTGCCCCCTCTCTCCCTCCCCTGTCTCTCTTTGCCCCCTCTCTCCCTCCCCTGTCTCTCTTTGCCCCCTCTCTCCCTACCCTGTCTCTCTTTGCCCCCTCTCTCCCTCCCCTGTCTCTCTTTGCCCCCTCTTTCCCTCTCCTGTCTCTCTTTGCCCCCTCTATCCCTCCCTTGTCTCTCTTTGTCCCCTCTCTCCTTCCCCTGTCTCTCTTTGTCCCCTCTCTCCCTCCCCTGTCTCTCTTTGCCCAATCTATCCCTCCCCTGTCTCTCTTTGCCCCCTATATCCATCCCTTGTCTCTCTTTGCCCAATCTATCCCTCCCCTGTCTCTCTTTGCCCAATTTATCCCTCCCCTGTCTCTATTTGCCCCTACTATCCCTCCCCTTTCTCACTTTGCCACCACTCTCCCTCCCCTGTCTCCCTTTCCCCCCATCGCCCTCCCCTGTGTCTCTTCCCCCTCTACCTCCCCTGTGACTCTTTCCCCACTCCCTCCCCTGTACCCCCCTCCCTCCTCTGTGTCTCTTTGCCCCTTCTCCCTTCCCTGTGTCTCACCTACCTCTCCTGGCTCCCTTCCCCCATCCTGTCTCCCTTCTCCCTGCTTGTGACCCCCACTTCATTACCTACTGGGTTCTTCTCCCACTGGATCTCTGCAGATGGCTGTCTGTGTGGGGAGCAGCGGTGGGCTCAATCCTCATCTCTGTCCTGTCTGCTTGTTGAGGCAGAGATGTGAAGCAGCTGCGTGGAGCTGCCGAGGAGGGAGCCCTGGGGAAGAAGCCAGCCGCAGGCCCAACCAGCACAGGCCCAGATCTGAGCACCGTGGCTCCATCTCCAGGAAAGGCTCCTCCTTGTACACCCAACGGGGGTAATTTTATTGCGGGCCTCGCGATCCTCTCCCCCCTCTGCAGCCTTAGGCCTGTGGCTCATTTATCAGATCCCCGCCCCCTGCGGCCTGTCCTCGGAGCCCAGCGCAAGGAAGTAGCTGGGGAAGAACCCAGCTGCAGGCCAGACAGCACAGGCCGGGATCGGAGGCTCCTCCTTGTACCCCCAACTGTCCTGCCTCCCTGGAGCTGCATCCTGCAGCACTGATACCTGGAAGTGCTGGCTGGGTGTCTGAGCTTCCCGTGCAGGTGCCTTGGGTGATGTGGGCTGCTGGGGAGCATGGTAGCATCAGTGGCAGGGTCCTGTCAGTGCTGGCTGGGTGTCTGAGCTTCCCTGCAGCCTGGGGTGATGTGGGCCGCTGGGGAGCGTCAGTGGCAGGGTCCTGGCAGTGCTGGCTGGGTGTCTGAGCTTCCCTGCAGCCTGGGGTGATGTGGGCCGCTGGGGAGCGTCAGTGGCAGGGTCCTGTCAGTGCTGGCTGGGTGTCTGAGCTTCCCTGCAGCCTGGGGTGATGTGGGCCGCTGGGGAGCATCAGTGGGGCAGGGGGTGCCGTGCAGGCGCCTCGGGTGATGTGGGCCACTGGGGAGCGTTGCCAGCAACTGCGGCCCTCGCTTCGCGAGGGCCGCAGCGTTAGCAACAACCCGCATGCTCACAACTATATATGTGATGTGGTTATATAGGGCCCTATTCAATTGTGCAAATTGCAATTGAATGAGGGCCTTGATTTACTTAATGAGACCGTCATTCAATTGCGATTTTGCCAATTGAATATGGCTGTAAATAAGCACATAACATATATTTTTTAAAGAAGTTTTTAGTTCGTGCAAACCTTGCTTTTAGATAGATGCTTACTAAGGGCCTCATTCAATTGCAATTTGTCCAATTGAATAGGGTTCTAAATAAGCACATAGCTTATTTTTTTAAGAAGTTTTTAGTTAGTGAACATATATCCAAAAGCAAGGTCTTCACTAACTAAAAACTTCTGTAAAAAAAATATGCTATGTGCTTATTTAGAGCCCTATTCAATTGGCCAAATCGCAATTGAATGAGGCCCTAAGTAAAAACTTACTTAAAAAAAATATGTTACGTGTTTATTTAGAGCCCTATTCAATTGTCCAAAATAGAAATTGAATGAGGGCCAATGGTTGCTGCATTTGTTATATTGGCAGCCATTAAACATATATAGGTCCTCATTCAATTTGAAATTTGTCAATTGAATAGGGCTCTATATAAGCACATAACATATTTTTTTGATAAAAGTTTTTAGTTAGTGAAAACCTTGGTTTTGGATAGAGGTTCAGTAACTAAAAAGTTTGTTTACATTTTTTTTGTATGTGCTTATATAGAGCCCTATTCAATTGGGCAACTCGGAATTGAATGAGGCTCATAGTTGTTTTCTTTTTTATACTTAATACTTTACCTAGATTGAAGTGTCGATTGACAGAGGGTCCCCTCCTGCCAATCTTAATCAGCCGGTCTTCTTGTAGTGTCTGTTTTAAAAAGAAAGTGAAATGGTTAATTGTATATTTCTTCATTTTGATTTAGCAAAGCATGGTCTTTTTCAGCATGTAATGTATTTTTCTATCTTACCTCTTGTTCTTTTTTGGAGTTGTTTAAAAGGGATTGTGGGTCACAGTGCACGGTGCAAATTCTTGAGTGACGCTGTTGATGCAGAGTCTGTAGTAAAAAAAAAAGGAGAAAGATTGATGTTTAGGTTATATATTAAATTCCAATAAATTAATGTTATGTAAAGATATACTTCTGTAATTACTTTCAATGAACATGACTCATTTTTTGGGGCTCCACAATAAATGTACGTGTGACATTTGACTATACATGATACACATATATATGTGTGTCACATATCAGTATACAAAATTTTTATTTTTACTGTCATTACAATATAGTTGTTTAATTATTTGTGATTAATATTAGTTATTTGCAGGGACTATACACAGAAATCTGCATGTTACATGTCACATACATGAAGCACATTTTCATAGTTAAATGTATTTATTTTTTGTGCATGTCACATATCACTATACAGGAATCATATTTTAATAGTTAAATGAGCATATTTTTTTTTTTTGGGCCTACACACATAAATGTGTGTGTGACATGTGACTATACATGATACACATATATGTGCGTGTCACATATATCTATACATAAATCCTATTTTAATATAAAATTATTAATTTTTGGTAATGTCATTTAAAGATTAGTTTGTTGCAGGGGCTATACACATAAATGTGCGTGTCACATGTCACTATACATAAATCACATTTTCATACTTAACATTTTTTTTTTTTTGGTTGTCCTGTCTTGATAATAAAATGTAATATATTATACCTTACCTCTCAGTTGTAATTTGCACAGTGTAAAGTAGTAAATTAGGAAAGAATTGTCTTCTCAAGTAAGAGCAGCAGTTAACTATGAAGTCACTCCGTTCATCACCTGAGTAGAAATGTAGAATTTTGTGGAAAGTAGGCAGTATTTATAAACTTGTAGACATTTCTGGAAAGCTAGACCGTTAGAACGCAATACTCATGCGCTATTTGCGTTCCAGCTTACAATTTGCGTTCCATCCGCCATTTTGTGCGTAGTAGTGGTCAAAATGGTGTTTAATATCAGTGTGGTACGTGCCGTATTGTATGTATTTCATTCTTGCGAGTCAGTGTAGTATAGTTACGTGTGAAGCCTCGTTTTCGTTTTGTTCGTCGGCCATTTTTTCTCTCGCTTAGCGATTTTATTAGTGTCTAAAGTGTTTTATTTTTATTTAAATGAAGGTGTAACTTGATTTTTGGAGGTGCTGGATGGTTCCTCTTGCTGTAGGTAGGCTTTTTATGTGTGTGTTGTGTGTATTTATTGTGTTTTAAATGTTTGTATGTCTGCGTGTTGCGTCCGATGTTTGCAAGGTCGTAATGTCTGGTAACGTCTCTCGTATGGTGTTTGCGTGTGTAGCCTCGTTTTCGTTTTGTTCGGAAGCCATTTTTTCTCTCGATTAGCAAATTTTTTAGCGTCTAAACTCTTTTATTTTGAGTGAAATGAAGGTGTAAGTTGCATTTTTGAGGTCCTGGATACTCCCTGTTGCTGTAGGTAAGCTTTTTATGTATGTGCTGTGTGTATGTATTGTGTTTTGAATTTTCTAATGTTTGCGAGTTGCGTCCGAGTGTTGCGAGGCCATAATGTGTGTTAACGTGTGTCGTATGTTGTTTGCGTTGCTCGTAAAATTTAGCGAGTGTCGTAATTGGTGTGTCGTGTAGTTTGCGTTGCGACGTGAAGTTTGCGAGGGTCGCAGTTGGTGGCATGGAGCGCCTGCGGCGCTCCATGCCAGCAACTGAGGCCCTCGCCCACTGCCCTCGCTTTGCGAGGCCAACGGCTCGCTGCGCGAGCCAAGGCCCTTGCTTCACGAGCCCGCAAGCGTTAGCAACAACTCGCATGCTCACAACTATGTATGTGATAGCTTTACACCTTTCTATACTAGTAGGTATATGTCAAAATATAAAATTTGGGATTCACCTTTATTATAATAGAATTACTTGAAAGATAATATACCACCTCCCCACAGTATACTGATTTTTGTCTTTCATATATATTACTGTGAATAACAGTCACTGTCTGCCTTTGGTGCAGTGTTGATTTCCTGAAATTTTCATTGATTCAATATTTTATTTAGAATATGGTGCTTGTGTGTTCAGATCGCATGTTGATAACATTTGACATTGATATCAACACTTAAGAATAGATTTTATTTAAGACATGATTTTTAATAATTGGGGTTAACTCAAGCAGTTATTGAAAATTGTCTTAATAAATGTATGAAGAAATTTTTAACATATTCATTAAATATCAATCTCAACAACAATGCGTTTGGCAATATCACAGCTTCAAAAGTTCACATTCCTATGTTAATTTCGGTAAGTAGGCATGAATATCCTATTATAATGACACACTTAATGTACATTTTTCATCTTGTGTGCAACAATATGTGATTTGTTGTTAAATTATGATGCTATTAACATCAGATTTAACATGCCATTCATAAAAATCTGTCCATAACAACATCAAACATGATTAACATGCAATTAGTGATATGCAAATGTGAGTTCAGTAATCATATATATGAATACATAGACATGTCTCAAAATCAATCATGAATGATAGATTGATATACTTTGCTTTTGTCCATATGTAATTAATCCATATATGCATATGAACACTGAATCCACAAATTAGAAACATCAACCCTAGGTAAACACAGGATGGGTATCCTGAAGGATGATCTATGTTCAAAACACAGGTCATTTCTTATATATATAAATGTTGATGTCCCAAATCAGGAACAAGTACAAACACACAGGAAACATTATAACAATATAACAATATCATACTTTATTTGATACATAGAGCACAATTTGAAATGTATACGACCGAGCATTAATCTCATGAGTGTGTTGTGTGCGAATAAAAGTGTGCAAGAGGATGTTCTGCAAACAAAGGACTAATGTAAAGCTATACTGTAATACTGTATACTAATAATGATGCATTGCATCTACTAGAGTCACATGTGTTCAATCGGTAAAGTAGATTATAGCTGAATTAATAGTGACTACACCATCAAATGGTGAGATGTTAAACATAACCATAGGTGTCTAAAGAGAAGAGGATCATGGCTACAAAAAAATATCCACCTCATAGGTGATGAACCTCTCTTCTATTGCCAGACAGGAGTATGTCAACACTTTTGACAAACAGATATTCAGTTAGGATGGTTGATGACAATGTGAAAATATGAGATACAAACCCCTATTTCCTACTCTTTCTAAGGCCACGGGGCCCCCACCCTCTATACCATCACGCCTTCTCCCTATACTCCGCTGAGTGGGTGTTTGAGGGAGTGATATGTCTTCAAGTCACGGCTGAGGTGCAGCTGGTGGTGGCAGCTGGTGTATCAAAGATTTAAGAGCTACGAGAGTGTGATGGAACATTTCAATCATGATTCTTTTTGGCCTCGTACCTCTTTATCTTTAAATTGTGCCTCATCATCTCACAATATATTAACATGTTGCAGGTATATAGTGCTGTGCGGTTATCTGAATGCCTGTCCATCCTTTAAATAAGTGAAGTGTTATGGTCGGGCACGTCGCTCAGTATATTTTGGAATGGTCTTTCTTCTTGCTGCTTAACTTGTAACACATCATCCAAATTCAGCTGCGGGGGGTGAGGGAGGGGGGGGGGTGGAGATCTGTTCCGGGATGTACCAGGCATGGTGCAGGTGGCAGTGGTGGTTGTTCCTGATTCCAAAGGATGATTGTAGGTGGAGGTGGTGGTGGAGGTGAAGGCAGAGAACAGTAGCCAGATCCCTAGGAGGGCCAGCATGGAAATTAATAATGGCCGAACAGTGGCTGTCTGCTCTCATACTCATACAACCTTGCTATAACCTGCTTCCTGGTGAGTTCCCAGGCCCTGTGATCCAGTTAGTGGTTCCTCTTCAAACCCTTACTAAGGATCATCTGGGACATTACCATAATCAGGGTCGACCTCATGTGGAGGAGTTGCCACCACCTGTACCTCCCGGGTACTTAAAAGAGTGACAAATAATACATGAGTTAATATAGTTTTTGTATAACTGACATCAGGGTTACTTTATAAAAAAAATTACTGTAGTAATTGTATTACACAGATGAACATTGCTCTGTGTAATGAAGTTTGTTGATCATGGCTCATATCAAACTATATAATCTCTCTGTGGTTTGCTGTCTGAGGCTCATGAGTACATGTGCTCTGTTGAATATAGTTGATGCTAACTGGAAAGCCACCACCTGTTGCTCTGGCTGCTCTCCTCCTCTGCCATCTTGACAAACTTCACATCCTGTTAGCAAAGCCCAATGCAGAGATGGTTGTAGCAACTTCACCCCAAGGCTGTACCTTCTGGCTTCCATTCACTATAAATGATACTTTAGAAGGCATGGATTGCAATGAAGAGGGCTCCTCTGGAGTAAAATTAGGGGCCCTGTGCATTGCCGCAGTCTCTTGCCCTCCCGACTGTGCCTGGGTATGCTTGCCTCCCTCACCTCTCCCTGGGGCCTGACCCTCACTACCACTACCTGCCACCCTGGAATAAGGCCTCTGACCCGCTGACCCTGCTGTTTGTGTGTCTGCATCTAGGGGCACATACCTCCCCCTCCTGCTCTCCTATGTCTCTCCCTCTTTTTGAGCTGCTACCACCACACTCCTCCTCTCATCTTCCCTTCCTGCAACAATGGCGTTCTTCTCACTCTCCTCTTCCCTCCTGTAGAAATGAAAAATAATATAAGGATAACTGAATATTAAATATACATGTATATGTATTTGTGTATTATAATATATGTGGGGGTATGGGAGGTGGGGGGTGTATATGTACTATGGCATAACTCTATATATAGCTATGTGTTGGTATTAATCTATGTGTGTGAGTTATGTGATATCAGTAAGTATGTGTGGTGTAAATTAACAGCCTTATTTAATTGCGATTCGGCAAATTTAAAAGGACTCTATATAAGCTTTAGTGTCTATGACACATAGGGCCTCATTCAAATGTGATTTGGCCAATTGAATAGGGCTCTATATAAGCACATAGCATATTTTTTTACAGAAGTTTTTAGTTAGTGAACTTCTATCCAAAAGCAAGGTCTTCACTAACTAAAAACTTCTGTAAAAAATATGCTATGTGCTTAAATAGAGTCCTTTTAATTTTGCCAATTCGCAATTTAATAAGGCTGTAAGTTAAATAAGCAACACAAAAACGTACAGTACAGCTCCCTCTTTCTCTCTCTCTCTCTGATAATCTTCAACACACCAACTAAAGGCCTTTCCAGCCATGTTGATTAGCATTTTAGGCTTCCTATTAGTTCCTAGGGCTGTCACACTGTCAAAAATGATGGGCTTCTAACCACACCCCCTAAAAACTTGCAAGCGTAGGCAGGGTTTATGTTTTTAGGCTTAAAGACGTAAATTGCAGGCTTGCAGCAATAAAATAAATCTAAACATTTAGAGAAAAAAGCATCAGCAGCCGAAATTAAGGGTAAGAGTCACTTACAGGCTTCTAAGAATAGGGCCCATATTATTCATATTTACTTCCAAGTCTTTATTTTTTCCAAGTGCCTTATTCCTTCCTTTTTCAGCTGTTAAATTATGAAAATTTAAATTGGTATTTACAGCATAGGCTACACCATGGGACAATGCAGCTAATTCACTTTCTCATAAAAGATGGAAAATGTAAGAAATATTTCATCTAAATCTACTATCTACAGAATTCATTCTGCAAATTCTGTAGTCTGAAGCTAACATTTTTATTCCTATGGATATCTAAACATCCTCCTTTTTTCCCAATGCTAATACAATTGGGAAGCACTGGGAAGCATTTCCTTTAACTTGTAGAATTTGGAAAAAACAATGTTATCTCCTGTAATTATTTTATTGTTCACATATATTTTCAACCTCCTTTTTTCAAAGTTTTTCTAGCATCGGTTCAGTAGTATTTTTATTGTCATGACAAATATAATTTAAATTTATATCTGTACTATCATCATAATATAATCGATTTCTTTTCTTTAAAAATGTTAAAGCTTTTGGAATTTTTTTCTAAATCAATTACATTTTGCAATATTTTTTTTTACTCCATTCGCTACAATGATTAAAGATTAGTTAATACTTCTTTGAATATATTTAAAGTATCAATATTATCTATCAATGGTAAGAGTAAATATATTTTTTTCCTTTTAACCCACAAACTAAGGCCCCTATTCAATTTAGCAATTGTTTTTTACGGGAGCACGTAATGTAGCCCGTAAACTAATTTGCTATTCAATTGCTATCTTTTAGCAAGCCGCAATCAATCTACGGGTTACAGGCTGAAAATCCCTGCGTAACTTACAACCCATCTAATAGCCCTATCGAAATTCTCCTAACGTGTAAAACCGTAGCTCGTAACATAGCCTGCAAGACTTACGGCTATTAAAGCAGCCCGTTGACAACTTGTGGTGTAGGAGCCAGAAAACCCTATGGGACGTGAGACTTCGACTTGCGCACCTGCAAATCGTTTGATCTGTCGAGCCGGTAACTGTTACGTCCAATCCCGCTATTAAATTGCATCAAAATCACTGGCGTTCAACTCCGTAACCTGCAAATGGAGCCAAGAAGCCGAGTGCTAGAGAGGACCCGCAAGGGGGGTAAAGTCCAATCCATAGCACTTTAAATGCAAATATAAACACACTACTGTACTTTTATTAACAGGGAAGTGATGTTAGGTCTTAGAATTAATAGCACAACATTCTCAAGCTCGCACGAAAAAATACTTTATTTCATGAGTAATTTCCGTGTTATATCGATTCCGGCAATCAATGTGTTAATACATATAATGGAATTTGCATGTAATAGAATATCATATTTACGGCTTTAGCAATATTGCATTATATCTGGAATGTGGGTCTTATCGTAATTCTTAATTGAATCCCGTAAGCTTTGAAATCTAACCTCCATATTTCAGTGATTTTCCATTGGCTTCATCTAAACCTGTAACCATGGGTTTGACTAATTGATCACGTTCACGGCCACACATCCCACGTGCGAAAAATGGTTTACGTTTTTGCCCCTCAAGCCCGTAACTCGCAGCCTGTTCTAATTTAATAGCGACGTAAATTGGGAAAATGTCAAGCCCGCAGCCATTGCGGGTCTCACGTTGCATATACAAGCTTGGAATTTAATGTGGGTCTTAGCCTTTGATCTTTCAAGCCCGCAAAAGTTACAAACACTAAAATCGCAAATTGCTATTTATTGCTACAATTCCTCAAGCCCACAAATGTTTTCACACCTGTAAATGGCAAATGTGGAAGAAAATCCTACGGGTACCAAATAGGACTCACAATGGGGTTAAACACCTGTTCATAGCACTGTCAATGCAAATAAAAATGCAATACTGCACTTATAAAGATGGAGAAAGCGATGAAAGACATTAGAATGTATTGCACAACAGTTTCAAGCTCGCAAATCTATAATAAAAGAAGATGGTTTGGGGAAAAGAAGCACATTGAGATCTTGATAGTATAGTATCTTCTAGTAAGTTTATTTAGACAAATATATATAATGCAGTAAGTATCACACTCACATTTTAGATCCTCAATAATATTAGGCATATAAATAGTGCATAGAAGGAGGGAGGTATTGCAATCCAAATACAACAAGCAAATCTGTAATAGAAAAGTATTTATTTTAATGTTTCATTTCCATGTTTTATCAATCTCGGGAATCAATGAGTTAATGCATATTAGGCCACCCACATGAACTAAAACAGTATCGCCATTCATTTTTATTATTTTTTACATTGCCAAATTGCGAGTCTGATTGCATATCAGACTTCTAAACGCTAATTGATTTACATGTAATCTCCATGTTTTACTGACGTAATGATTACGGTCTCATTTTCTATTGGCTGTTTTTAAATCGCTAGCTACGGCCTTGCTTAATTTATCATGATCACGCTCTGAAATGCTACATACAATTGCATGGTTTACGTTTCGGCTCTTGCAAAATTGCGGGCTTGTTCAATTGAATCGTTCTGTAATTGGAGTAAATTTCAAGCCCACAGACATACGGCCCTTTATAACATAATGTGTTGGCTTACAATTGAATAAGACCCTAAGAGTTCTATTCTATTCAAGCACCGCAAATTGCATTGCAACGTAAAACTGACTGAGGGAGCTTTTTTCCCATACTTTACACGTGTATTAAAATAATTTGACTCTCAATATTATGGCGCTCAGCCAATATGCATAAATCGAATAAAGAAGTATATGTTCACTCTTAATTTTACACCAAACCAGTTCCCTCATTCAATTGAGCCATTCGGGAGATCTGGGCTTGCAAGTGCAGGTCGCAAGTTATTTTGCTATTCAATTGGCTTCCGTTTGTGGGGTCCAATCGAGTTACATGCACCGAGCTGTGATTCATTACGATTTGCATAATTGCAAGTTAATGCCCTCCAAGCCTTTGATCTTTCACGGCCGCAAGAGTCCCGAACGCTAAAATCGCAAATCGCTATTCAATTGCTCTGATTCCCCCTCACTAACCACTCCGTCAAGCCCGCAAATGGCAAATATCTAACCACAAGTTAATGGTACCAAGGAGGTCTGGCAAAGTGCTTAATGACAGATCGGAGCACTTTAAAAGCAAATAAAAAAGCAATACTGTACTTTTATGAAGAGTGAAAGTAATGTTAGGTCTTAGAATCAATAGCACAACATTCTCCAATACTTTTTTTCATGTTCAATGTTTGTGTTATATCGATCACGGCAATCAATATTACTCAATTTTTTCAAAGCCCTAAGGGCTTGGAGGTTGAAGCCCATAGGAGGAAAGTGGAGGTTGGATTTCAAAGTCCTACGGCCTTCACTTATGAGTTACGGGCTTGGAGGTTGGTCATGATGAAAATCTCTGTTTCCATTGGCTGTTTCTGCATCGGCAGTTATGGTAAGTTAAGGGTAATGTTCACACCTACAAATGATACATGCAATGGCAATGGTTTCCGGTTTTCGCTATCGGAACCTTACTTGCGGGCCTGGCCAATTGAGAAGCATCGCAAAAGTAGAGCAACGGGAGCATGCAACTCAATTGCAGGCATTTGGCTGTCTGAGATCTAGTTGCTAGCCCAAATTGAATGAGGCTCCAGGTATTTCACTTAAAAAATGGATGCTATACAGTCCTAGGAATCAATAGAGAATAAGAATATTGTGATTATTACAATGAGTAAGAATAAGCAACAATAAATGCATCGAGAATCCATTTTGCAAGTACTTGAATATATATGCCACCACTACAAATAAATAAAAGGCTTCTATATTATATTTAAAACACATATTTGGATTTAAAACACAAGTTCCATGAAATGTCTGGTAACTCTTCCCCAAAAAAATGTTTCTGAACTTGATGAACGTAACCATTTAATATTGAATAAATGTAAAAGGGTGTTGTAAAAGGGTCTTATATAAATATAATTTCACAAAATCCAATTATATTAATTAAAAATAAACTAACCTATTTTTATTTAATACTCAAATATAAATAGTTTATTTAAACGTTCAATTGAAATATATAAATATCTGTGAAGTTTTTTTTTAGATAGCTTAACTTTCTTAAAAATCTTTATAAAAATGATTCCAATTTTTATATTTTTAAAATGTTTAAATTAATCATTAAAAATGTATATAAAATATTATGTAAAAAAAGAAAGAAGAAGTTGTGGAGGCTCAAAGTGTTGACCTAATTGAAAGATTACAGGGGTATAAATATGAGCTATATTGCTTATATTGAAATGCTGTATAAACAGTTGTCTCAATAGACAATAATTCATCTGTTAAATTCCTCCCATTACCAAAACCCCTCCTAAATTCTATAAGAAGCTGCACTATTCAGCTATTTGGCATATTTAGCAGTTGAGGGAGAGGGGCATTAAGCTATGGGCTTTGGTTTATGTGAAACGCTGCCTAGATGCTAGCTAGTGACATCTTCCGATAGCGTCCAGCATACTCTATGTTATATTTTAAAATGCTTTTGCCCATTTACTTGAGATCAGAACTGGGTGTGCCCCAGAACAAATGAGATTTGTTCTATCCTCCCCTTTTCTATTAAAATATTATGAACAACAAATAAAATATAAATGTTTTAAAGCAATGGTTTTATTATATCAAATTAACTATCATTATATACAATAATATTTTTTTTTATTTTTTTATTAATTAAATAAAACAAAAGAAACATACTTTTTATATATAATCAAAATATGTCCAATATCTTCTAATACATGAATTCACTTTTAATATTCAGAAAACAAATCTTTAATGTTTTTTTCTAATAAAATAAAACATTTTTAAAAGATTTAATTTTAAAACTTTTACTATGCTAAAATATATAACTTAATTTTTTTTTATTAAGCTCTATAAATAACAAAAATAAATAAGATATCTATTTTAAACAATATCTCAAAGTGTGTTTTTTTTTACATTTTTAATAATCTTTTATTTTCACCAATATAAACTTTTTTAAATAATATTTAAAAATAATTTTAAAACATAATTAACTAGATGAAATATATTCTTTTACTTTAAAAATTAAAAAAATAATGTTTTAGTATAATAGCGAACGCTCGCTATAATAGCAAATATATTATAAAACTTCAAACAAAATTATGAATCATTTGTAATACCAAAAGTGCAGTGTAGTATTCAGTGGTGTGCTAGACCCTCACTAAGCAGCTTTTGTTGTGTTGGTCTCTATTGATATTTGTAAAAGGGGACTAATTCATATTATCATCATGGATATGATGCTAACGCCCTACTATACCATATTCTAATCTACAATACTGGTTTCTAGTAGTTTTTAAATTCATTTTTAACTCTTTCACATTTATTAGGATACTCATGTATGGATAGTGATAATCATTCTGAGTCAAGCAGTATCATACATTTTGCAAATAAATATCAAGGATCTTCACTGGAAGAGCACAAGACACCATCTTTTCTTCCTATCTCATATAAGCCAGATTTGGGGTATCAACCTAGGTGGAGCCTTCCATAAAGAAGGAATCACTTGAGGATCACTCAGTTCTATCTTTTTGATTGCACTATTTCCATCTCCTTATACTCTCCACAATGTGAAACAAAAATTTGTAAGGCCCAGAATTGCTTTATCTACAGCCTAAGTGTTGTATGTAAATAAAGTTTTTAATTTAATTTTTTCATAACATAGCTAGAAAAAAATAGATTCTAGATTAAATAGATTAGTTTAAAAAAATAAAAAATCATTAATATAATTATGAACAATCTCTATAATAGCAAACCTATTCTATTAATTGTGCCTTCCTCAAACTCCCTGTCCTTAGTTCCATGGTCATAGGACCACATCTGTCTAGAGTGGGCTTCCTGAATATGGTCTTTGACTAACAAGGTTAAAGCAGCTAACCTCTCTCGCAAGGCTCAGACATAAGTCACCAAGGGCACCGGGTTCTGCTTATACTCCACTTCAAAATTCTCACGGATCACATTCAGCGGACCTTGCAACTGCTATTGATAAAGAACCTCAAATGGGGAGAACCCCATTGACTCCTGCGGGACCTCATGCAGGCAAAAAGGAGATGTTGTGGAAGCTACTCCCAATCTCCTTCCTGCTCCACAAAGGCCTAAAGCATTAATTTCAATGTACCAATGAAGCACCCACAAAGATTATTGACTTGGGGATAGGGAAAAGAGCTTAGATTTTTGATACTGCATAGCCTCCATAACTGTCCGGTTAGTTCAGCCTTGAAGTGCATACCCCTGTCAGACAGAATCTCCTTTGGGAAACCTACTCAACAGAACACATCAAACCATGGGTTCTTCTACTGTAGTAGTGCTAATCGTCCTCAGAGGCTAGCTTCAGGGTAGCTGGTAGCATAATCTACCACTGTGTATATATATTTATTTCTTGCTGACCCTACAATATCAGTATTGATCTGGTGATAGGTGGTGTCAGGTCTTTTTGCTCCTCAGCTATCCTGCTAATGGGGCATCATTTGTCAGTTTTAACAGATGAACTTTAAACTTTCTAGGAACGGCTATCTGTCGCTTTACTTCCACAGGACCCCCTACTTCTGGACATCTGCTCAATGGGAGGTTTCTGGCCTCCCTGAGCTTATCTTAGGACACCTGCACTAAGGTTTGACAGGTATACTGCCCAGTCAAATTCTCCATCTGCCACTATATACATATTCCTCCCCAGTGATTCCCTTCTCTTTCTGGACAACCTTTTGCCTAACCTCATGGGGGTCATCTTGTAATAACTCAGCTCTTAGCTTCTCCACACTAGCACATTGGAGATCTTACCCCAGCGGGTAATGGACTTACCCCAGTTTCCTCTAGGGTGGTTTCATCCTCATCCTCCAGATTCTCCTGTGCTGCCTTGGCTGCTTGTGCCCGAGTTATGAAGCTGCGGTAACGATATTCCATGGTAAGCCAGCCAACAACCTGATCTCGTTGGTACAGTTCCCTTTTCCCCAATGTCTATGTACCTGGGCCACAGGGATTGTAAATAACTATGTTCCATCTACCATTACATCCAATTCCTTCTTCAAAATGGCAGAGTCACAAATTGGATCACTGTAATTGCAGCCCAAGTGTCCCGGAACCCTTGAACTGGTCGTCCATCCACCATGACCGATTGAATGTGCTGACCCTGGTTGTCATCTGGGGTAAATTGTACAGCATTAATGGTGGGGTACATCACCCCTCAGGGCAGTCATGGAACTGTTCTCATTTCTAGAAAAAAGCTCAGGCTGATGCAGGTTCAGCTCACCGGGTTTGGTTCGGGAAATCCGTCCTTAGATACCCCTGCTGGTGACACCCATAGCACTGTGGCTTGAAGCGAGGTTCCAGGGAGTGGGCTAATGACCAGTAGAGACAAGTGGTCAGGTTGGTATTCCATCTCTGGATTGAGTCACTATATCCTGGTTGGTGTTGAAGGCATAGCTTATCTGGCACATCAGCTATGCATAATATGCCAGATGACACTGGGCTGGAGGGATCAGGCAAAGCGTACACTCTGTTACAAAGTTCTGGAGGAACCCATCAATATCTTCCTGATTCTCATAAAAGTGCTTGAATCTGCTGTAAGTGAATTTAAGTTGGATGGAGAGGGCTCCCCTTGGTTTCTCGGTGGAGGGGCTGGAGGAAACAGAGGCTGATCGCTCTTCTCATTCCCTGGAGACAACTTGGCTGATCTGCTCCAGGGTAGCTATTGTCTGATCAGCGGTCAAATTCTCGGGCACAACAGTTCTCCATACATGAAATCTTTTCATCAACTTGTCATCCCTGACTGGCTGAACATCATCGGAGCTGTTCACTGAGGTTGTACTGCTAGGGAGAGGTCTACTCCATCCGGACCCTTCACCTGCTGGCCTCTCTCATCATCTCATTGGAGCTTGTGGATTATTGCTGGATATGTTTTATGTCCTGGTATCTGTATACCCTTTGCTTTGATTTCCTCACCGAGCCCAGCAGCAGACATTTCCTCGTAATCTGCCATCCTGGTATCATGCCTTGGAAATCCCACCTCTTCCGCCATAATCATCTTTTCATTGGACTTGAAAAGGCCAAGAAGAGCAATCCTAACAGACGTTTGTACAGGTTCTGTCACTACCCGCTCTTCTTTGGGCTTGAAAAGGCCAAGAATACGAATCTTACCCACAGGCTGTTAGTTTCTTTTTTATCCCTAAACACAGGATAGCTTTAACAGAGGCTAGGACAAGTTTCTAATTCTCTAGAACAGGTTGCAGTGCCAAGTTTCAGAGTTTCAGGACAAGGTACCAGGTACCAGGACAAGTTACAGAAATTAATTTCTGATAAAAAAATAATAAACCCCTTCCCTCTAAATAAAACACACATGCATATGAGTCCCAAACAGAAAATACACTTTATTTTGCAGTACACATTTTTATACAGTGTTTGCACCATTCACCAAGGGCCACTTTCCTTGGTAAACATCCATTTTACACTTAATGCCCTGCTTAACTACCCCATGTGGGTCAGATCTGTCTCCAGGGATTGGTGCTGGGGTGTCCACAGCTGTTATTAATGGCTACCTCTGACAGGATCTGAGAACAGCAGGGGATAATTTGATAGTGGAGTGTCTGGTGAGGGGTCTAGTCCTTAATCCGCGCAGGAACCTTAAACCTGGCGTGTGAGAGTCTTAGATTATTGGGAACACACTTTCTGCTATTTGAGGAATCCAGCGGAGGGTAGTGTGGTAATCTAGCGGACTCGAGATACCTTCCTGAGCAGGAAGGGAATAGTGGTAATGCCCAGGCAATTCAGGGGACTATGAGGTTGGGTATACTCGCGCTCTAGTTGACCTACCCTTGTATAGAGGAAGCTTTATTGAGTCAGAGGGGAGTTAGGTAAGGGGTTTGAGGTGGCTATGAGGTGTGCTCACTTTTCGAGGAAGGCCATGACTTCCATAATAATTTTAGACATTCAGGCCCCTATTAAATTGAATGGGGGGGGGGGGGGGGGGGTCATGAACAAGTGCTAAGATCAAGTATTTCCTAATTTGTGGTTACCAACAAGACAAGGAATCAAAAGGTATATGACCTGCAAAGCACTTTACATCACAATTTTCTATTAAAATACGTTTTTCAATTTCTATTTTGACATTATTGTTAACTATACTTGATAGCTTAATTATGTGCTTAAATCTCCCATAGAAGTCTATGGAGCCTAATTTACTGCTTGACATGAGTTTGAATTCAAGCAGGTTCATAGCCTGGCCCTGAGACTAGGGGTGAACTGGGTATCATGGTTGGCTACAAGAAGTACCTACTAGTCATCCTTAAAGTGGAACTAGTAAAAAAATAAAATTATTTGCCCAATGGAATAGTTACACCCCTAAACACATTCCATGCATGAAAATAATGACCGGAAAATACAAAAATGACCAAGAGTACTTCTGTTTCAAATTACTTAGTGGAAAGTGTTGAGGGCCTAGTGCATACAACCAAGGCTTTGGGCCCAACATTACAACATATGTGCACAAGTCATATAGTCTTTTTAGAAAGCTCTGATGGACATGAGAATAGCCACATTGGCTAGTATCCATTAAAGTCCAATTGATAATGTAAAATAGTTTAGTGGGATCTAGGGGGGTCAAGACAGATTCCTTATCCATACACACAGTACGATTTAACTGGAAGCGAGGACAAGTTGCAGGTTTTTCAGACCAAGGTGGGTATTCTAGGCCAAGTTGCAGAGACTAAGGACAAGCTGCAGAAATTAATTTCAAAGTAAAAAAATAATAACCTTCCCTCTAAATGAAACACATCATCAAACAGGGCATATACTTTATTTATCAGTGCAGCTTTTTATACAGTTTTTGCTCCAATCAGCCAAGGCCACTTCCTCAAGTAAACATGAGTTTGACACTGTGTTCCCCTTTGAATTATCCCCACTTGGGCTAGGGCTAGGGCAAGGACTTTGCACCAGCCTATCTACTTCCCCAGCTAGGTGCCAAGGAGCCCCAGTTATCAACTACCCTGGATTTGAGGACAGCAGGGGTTACTAAGCTAAAGTGAGCCCTGGAGCCAGATTGTCTGGCTGAGGGGTTGGGTACAACCTGGATGGGGAACCATATTTCTGTTGTGGACAAACTTAGGGGGTCACGAAGAGGGGGTCTCCCACTACCCAGGAAGTCTATAGAGAGGTGGCAGACTGGCTAGCAGGCCCAGGATGCCCTCGTAGCATGTAAGGGGTCTAGTAAATGTATCCGCTCCCTAAAGAATTTGGAGCAACATCTGGTAATTTTCTTTTAATTAATGTATTAAAATGAGAATTAAATATGCAAATCTTTTATAATATTTTGTATAAGTAAAATGTATATTTCATATCATTTAATCCATACATAATAATATCAATTCATAAGTTAAATAGTTTTTATAACGTATCAAGAACATTACATAGAAAGAAAATATTAATGTCTTTTTTTCTACACAGACACTGTGCTACAACACTGTGCTACTATAGAAGCAACTTGTGATAATGAAACAGAATATCATAATCTGATAAAAATGTTTATACACAAATTCAAAGAAAAATGTATTAAAAAATTGCATTTTTTGAATGAGCTATATATAAAAGAAAGTTTATAGTAAGTAATTATATTTTTTTGTTCACAAGTTGCTTACAATTATGCATATGTACAACAATTCTTGTTTCTATCAAGAAAGTATCCTAAGTATTTGCTTTTTATATTTACATATTTGTATTAAAAATTAGATTTTTAATTAATGAAACATTTTAACAGTTAATGTAAAGCTATATATTTCTAGAAATATATACAATATTTGTATTATACAAAATGAAATACTGTAAATACTGTAATGTCAAATTATTAAGCACTTTATCAAAAGAAATCATAAGAAAATAATTTTCTCGTACATTTTATACATGAAGACAACGTAAGGTAACAAATGACAAATTAAATATTGGCATCACATCCTTCTCAATCTTCTGTAAGTTTTCTTTACATTATGTTTTTTTCTTTTACTTAGTTACTTTGTTTTATATATTTATATAAATTATATATTTAGAAACATATAGATAAACTATACATGTGTTTTTTAATAGGAACTATTAGAGAAGAAAACAAGAATCTCCATCATTATCTGGTAAAATACTAATAAATATAAGTTTTATTTAAACATATATTTATTTTAATGTTCTTCAAACAGTACCTCATCCTCCATCAGTATCTGATGTTCTTGACACTGTTTATAGAATTGAAAGGAAATTGGTTAACTTGCAAGGAATTGAGGGAGATTTGGAAGCTCTAAGAAGAACTTTTCAGATCCAAGCACAACTCATTTTAGGTCAGATGTAGCTGGATATTATCGTTTAATTAAAAACATTTGCCTATAGAGACCCTTGGTATAGATATAGGCGTGCCAAGAGTCACATATATAGTTTTGAGCATACGAGTTGTTGCTAACGCTTGCGGGCTCGCGTAGCGAGGGCCGCAGTTGCTTGCAAGGAGCGCCAAAGGCGCTCAATGCCAGCAACTGCGGACCTCGCGAAGCGAGGGTCGCAGTTGCTGGCAAGGAGCGCCACAGGCGCTCCTTGCCAGCAACTGCGACACTCGCAAACTTGACGTCGTAACGCAACCCTTGCAAAGCGACAGTCGCAGTTGCTGGAAAGGAGCGCCACAGGCGCTCTTTGCCAGCAACTGTGACACTCGCAAACTTCACCTCGTAACGCAGACAACATACGAGACACGTTAGCACACATTACGACCTCGCAAAAATTGGCCGCAACCCGCGAACATGAAAAAATTAAAAACACAATAAATACACACAACACATACATAAAAAGCTTACCTACAGCAAGAGGGAGCATCCTCAAAAAAAGCAACCTTCACCTTCATTTAACTCAAAATAAAAGAGTTTAGACACTAAAAAATTCTCTAAGCGAGAGAAAAAATGGCCGCCGAAAAAAGCGAAAACGAGGCTACAGCACTCTAAACACGCAAAACACCACAAGAAACTTGAAAAACACCACAACAGACCTACGGATATTCCGCTAAGATGTATACCACACATTACCCGCCATTTTACGACAATGCGGAAGTACACGACTACGCTAACAGATTGGTATCGCGCACGCACACTATTACACTGCACACATTCATCACGCTTACACAGCTGCTCCACACCACTAATGCTGCAGCAACATCAAAACAGATTGCCAGCTCTTCAACAAAATGCTTCAAAATAGGTAAAGTATATTCATTTATTAATGTATTATATATTTCATTATTACACACCAAACAGCATTAGCTACCTTACAATTTCATTGCCGTCATTTTTTGACGGGCAATTCTCTAGTCACATATATAGTTGTGAGCGTACGGGCCGTTGCTCACGCTTGCGGGCTTGCAACGGCCCGTACGCTCACAACTATATATGTGATGTGATGATGTCTTCATGTCAGCAACTGACGCCCTCTGCGCGAGCCGCGGCAGCGCGAGCCCGCGGCCCTCGCATAGCGAGGGCCTCAGTTGCTGGCATGGAGCGCCTTCGCCAGCAACTGAGGCCCTCGCAAAGTTGTGTTAGTGTGCTTCCGTTCCCTGTCTATGTGTCTGTCCCTCCATCTATCCCTGGTGTGTGTGTGTGCCTCCCTCTGAGCCTGGCTCCTCCCCCAGGGGTCCTGTTTGCACTGTGGAAGACAGGCAGCAGGCAGGACGCCCTCAGGATAGGAGAGGAGGTCAGGGGACCGAGAGCTGTCGGGATATGGCCTGGGGGGAGGCTGAGACTGGGGCCCCCAGGAGATAAAGGGCTGCACCGGCGATAGCCCCGCCCGTGTCTCTCATCCTATATCTTCGCCCACTCTCCTCACACTACCCTCTCCCTTTCTGACTTTTACCCCTCTCACCTCTTCTCTTTTTACCTTAAATCCTCCTAACCCAACTCATATCTCCCCTATCTTCTCCCCCTCCTCTATCCCATCTATCTCCCCCCACACTCCTTCTACCAACCTCCACACTCCTTCTCCCCCTCTCTGCCCCTTCTCTCCCCCCTCTCTCCCCCTTCTCTCCTCCCCTTCTCTCCCCCCTTTTCTTCTCTCTCCCTCCCCTCACTCCCCCTCCCTCTTCTTCTCTCCCCCTCTCCTCCCCTTCTCTCCCCCCTCTCCTCCCCTTCTCTCCCCCCTCTCCTCCCCTTCTCTGCCCCTCTCCTCCCCTTCTCTGCCCCTCTCCTCCCCTTCTCTGCCCCCTCTCCTCCCCTTTGTTCCCCCTATCCCCCCTCCCTCCCCTTCTCATTCCCCCTCCCCCTCCCTCCCCTTCTCATTCCCCCCCTCCCCTTCTCATTCCCCCTCCCTCCCCTTCTCTGCCCCCTCTCCTCCCCTTCTCTCCCCCTTTGTTCCCCCTATCCCCCCTCCCTCCCCTTCTCATTCCCCCTCCCCCTCCCTCCCCTTCTTATTCCCCCTCCCTCCCCTTCTCTCTTCCTCTCTCCCTCCCACTCCCCCCTCCTCTTCTCTCCCACCATCTCCTCCCCTCTCTCCTCCCCCTCTCCTCCCCCCTCTCCTCCCCTTCTCTGCCCCCTCTCCTCCACTTCTCTGCCCCTTCTCTCCCCCCTCTCCTCCCCTTCTCTCCCCCCCTTTTCTTCTCCTCTCCTTCTCTCTCACTCCCCCTCCCTCTTCTTCTCTCCCCACTCTCCTCCCATTCTCTCCCACCCTCTCCTCCCCTTCTCACCCACCCTCTTCTCCATTTCTCTGCCCCCTCTCCTCCCTTCTCTCCCCCCTCTCCTCCCCTTCTCTCCCCCCTCTCCTCCCCTTCTCTGCCCCTCTCCTCCCCTTCTCTGCCCCTCTCCTCCCCTTCTCTGCCCCCTCTCCTCCCCTTCTCACCCCCTTTGTTCCCCCTATCCCCCCTCCCTCCCCTTCTCATTCCCCCTCCCCCTCCCTCCCCTTCTCATTCCCCCCCCCTCCCCTTCTCATTCCCCCTCCCTCCCCTTCTCTGCCCCCTCTCCTCCCCTTCTCTCCCCCTTTGTTCCCCCTATCCCCCCTCCCTCCCCTTCTCATTCCCCCTCCCCCTCCCTCCCCTTCTTATTCCCCCTCCCTCCCCTTCTCTCTTCCCCTCTCCCTCCCACTCCCCCCTCCTCTTCTCTCCCACCCTCTCCTCCCCCCTCTCCTCCCCCCTCTCCTCCCCTTCTCTGCCCCCTCTCCTCCACTTCTCTGCCCCTTCTCTCCCCCCTCTCCTCCCCTTCTCTCCACCCCTTTTCTTCTCCTCTCCTTCTCTCTCACTCCCCCTCCCTCTTCTTCTCTCCCCACTCTCCTCCCATTCTCTCCCACCCTCTCCTCCCCTTCTCACCCACCCTCTCCTCCATTTCTCTGCCCCCTCTCCTCCCTTCTCTCCCACCCTCTCCTCCCCTTCTCTCCCACCCTCTCCTCACCTTCTCTGCCCCCTCTCCTCCCCTTCTCTGCCCCCTCTCCTCCCCTTCTCTGCCCCCTCTCCTCCCCTTCTCTCCCCCCCCTCCTCCCCTTCTCTCCCCCCTCTCCTCCCCTTCTCCCCCCCTCCCTCCCCTTCTCATTCCCCCTCCCTCCCCTTCTCTCTTCCCCTCTCCCTCCCACTCCCCCCCTCTCCTCCTCCCTCTCCTCCCCTTCTCTGCCCCCTCTCCTCCACTTCTCTGCCCCTTCTCCTCCCCTTCTCTCCCCTCTCCTTCTCGCTCCCCCATCCCCTTCTCGCTCTCTCTCCCCCTACCCCAGTACCTCCACTCTCCTTCCCCTTCCCTCCACCTTCTCTCCTCTCCCTCCTCTCTCCTCTCCCTCCTCTCCCCCTCCTCTCTCCTCTCCCCGTCCCCTCTCCTTCTCTCCCCCTCCCCTCTCCTTCTCTCCCCCCTCCCCTCTCCTTCTCTCCCCCTCCCCTCTCCTTCTCTCCCCCTCCCATTCTCATCCCCCTCCCCTCTCATTCTCCTTCTCTCCTTTCTCCCCCCTCCCCTCTCCTTCTCTCCCCCTCTCATTCTCATCCCCCTCCTCTCTCCCCCCCTTCTCTGCCCCCTCTCCTCCACTTCTCTGCCCCTTCTCCTCCCCTTCTCTCCCCCCCTTCTCCCCTCTCCTTCTCGCTCTCCCTCCCCTCTCCTTCTCGCTCCCCCCATCCCCTTCTCGCTCTCTCTCCCCCCTCCCCCGCTACCTCCACTCTCCTTTCCCTTCCCTCCCCCTCCACCTTCTCTCCTCTCCCCTCTCCTTCTCTCCTCCTCCCCTCTCCTTCTCTCCCCCTCCCCTCTCCTTCTCTCCCCCTCCCCTCTCCTTCTCTCCCCTCCCCTCTCCTTCTCATCCCCCTCCCCTCTCATTCTCCTTCTCTCCTCTCTCCCCCCCTTCTCTCCCCCTCCCCCTCTCATTCTCATCCCCCTCACCTCTCATTCTCCTTCTCTCCTCCCCTCCCCTCTCCTCTCCTCCCCCCCCCCCTTCTCTCCTCTTTTTTTTTTACAGATATATGATTTTCTATGAAAACACTGCATTGATACAAATACACACTCTTTGTATAATAAAACTATCACATATATAGTTGTGAGCGTACGGGTCGTTGCTCATGCTTGCGGGCTCGCGTAGCGAGCCCGCGGCCCTCGCGAAGCCCTGCGCGAGGTCACTGGGCAAGGGCCTCAGTTGCTGGCATGGAGCGCCGAAGGCGCTCCATGCCAGCAACTGAGGCCCCTCGCGAAGCGAGGGCATCAGTTGCTGGCGAGGTCACTGGGCACGGGCCTCAGTTGCTGGCATGGAGCGCCAAAGGCGCTCCATGTCAGCAACTGAGGCCCCTCGCGAAGCGAGGGCCTCAGTTGCTGGCGAAGTCACTGGGCAAGGGCCTCAGTTGCTGGCATGGAGCGCCGAAGGCGCTCCATGCCAGCAACTGAGGCCCCTCGCGAAGCGAGGGCCTCAGTTGCTGGCGAGGTCACTGGGCACGGGCCTCAGTTGCTGGCATGGAGCGCCGAAGGCGCTCCATGCCAGCAACTGAGGCCCCTCACGAAGCGAGGGCATCAGTTGCTGGCGAGGTCACTGGGCACGGGCCTCAGTTGCTGGCATGGAGCGCCGAAGGCGCTCCATGTCAGCAACTGAGGCCCCTCGCGAAGCGAGGGCCTCAGTTGCTGGCGAAGTCACTGGGCAAGGGCCTCAGTTGCTGGCATAGAGCGCCGAAGGCGCTCCATGCCAGCAACTGAGGCCCCTCGCGAAGCGAGGGACTCAGTTGCTGGCGAGGTCACTGGGCAAGGGCCTCAAACCCTCGCAAACTTGCCGTCGCTACTCAAAAAACACGACACACAAATTACGACACTCGCTAAATTTTACGAGGAACGCAAACAACGTACAAAACACGTTACCACACATTACGACCTCGCAAACATCGGACGCAACACGCCGAAGCACATACATAAAAACCTTACCTACACCAAGAGGGAGCACCCAGGCGAACATCGGACGCAACACGCCGAAGCACATACATAAAAACCTTACCTACACCAAGAGGGAGCACCCAGGCGAAGCGAGGGCCTCAGTTGCTGGCGAGGTCACTGGGCACGGGCCTCAGTTGCTGGCATGGAGCGCCGAAGGCGCTCCATGCCAGCAACTGAGGCCCCTCGCGAAGCGAGGGACTCAGTTGCTGGCGAGGTCACTGGGCAAGGGCCTCAAACCCTCGCAAACTTGCCGTCGCTACTCAAAAAACACGACACACAAATTACGACACTCGCTAAATTTTACGAGGAACGCAAACAACGTACAAAACACGTTACCACACATTACGACCTCGCAAACATCGGACGCAACACGCCGAAGCACATACATAAAAACCTTACCTACACCAAGAGGGAGCACCCAGGACCTCAAAAATGCAACTTACACCTCGATTTTACTCAAAATAAAAGACTTTTGAGACTAAAAAAAAATCTAAGCGACAGAAAAAATGGCTGCCGAACAAAACGAAAACGAGGCTACAGCACTCTTAACTCGCAAAACACCACAACAAACTCGCAAAACGCCACAAACCACCTACGGATATTCATACCACACAGTGCACACATTCAGCATGCTTACACAGCAGCTCCACACCACTAATGCTGCAGCAACATCAACACAGATTGCCAGCTCTTCATCACAATGCTTCAAAATAGGTACACTATATTCATTTAGTAATTTAGCTACCTTACAATTTCATTGCCGTCATTTTTTGACGGGCAATTCGCTAGTACAATATAATAACAAGTACACAATCACTCAGCTATAAACAACAAATCTAATATAAGCTGTTAACCAAGATTAAAGGACCCACATGCTATAACTATAAACCCCCAACATACCATAGGAGTCTATTCAGACCCCCATGATAGTTATTAGGTTAATAGGGATACAGATCACCGTGGTATTAGACTTTTCCCCTATATACCATGGGGATCTATACAAATCCTCATTGTATAACTATTAGCCCCTTAACTTCAATGGGAGTCCTTTAAAAACATAATTAACTGCCATGGGTTTATATAGAGCCCTACGAAAACTTAATATTAACCCCTGAATTGCCATGGGGGCCCTGAAAGACCCCCATGGCACTCTATGTATAAAACGCTAAACACTATTAACAAGATAAAAAAAATCAAAGTATCAAAAATAAAAACATATTACAATAAAATAAAATAAATATAACATGTAAAATAAAAAATGTACATATAATATAATAAAACCATACATGAAAATAAAAAAAAATAATTAAACCTGTAAAATAAAAATAAATTAAAAAATACTTACCTCAATGAAGGGCTCACTTCCAGACTCCTATAAATAGCCTGTATGGGCCCTGTAAAATTACTCTGGCTCCTAAGTGTTAGATAGTTTTGTCCATGTCTGTTTACGGTTATACTGAAATTTGTTATAATTTACCCACAATATTATGCAGACAGCATTTTAAAAGCTTTTGTTGTCATGTTCTTTGCATGAGCTGGCCCATTCCTGTTGCTAATGAATGTCAGCATGTTTGGTGGTAGTGTGTTTATAATGTTACATTGAAAGTTCCATTCAACGAAGAAACAATGAAAGAGAATTAGGTTTGTATAAATAAATATATCATTCTAAGACATTCTAAGACATTTTTATCAGTTAATTCTGTACATATTTTGTAATTTAGAAGTTGATATATAAAACTATCGCATTTGCTTATTTTTTTACATCTATGGTTAACACAATACTCCAATAACTTTGTCTCCGTCCTTATGTGATCATTGATCTTATAATATGTTCAGTGTGATCCCATTTAACTACTGAGATAATCTTCTGTCCACGCACCAAGATTTCAGTAAACAAATACTTTCTTGTACAGGAACATACAGACATAGGGAGCAGAGAGGAACATGCATGCAGTAACTCAGATATAGATTTATACAAATATGTTAATTTTGATACTGTAAGCGTACGGGAAAATATTGTATTTTGCCCTATCCAAAGTCTTCTCTTGGTTCATACCATGTTACAGGTAAATTCCTCCCTCTTCCTATTGTCTCACTTACGCAACAGGTAGCTTCCTCTCTCCTCTTAGTACAATAAGTTATAACATATCACAGCCAATTGTCTCCTACAATCTCCTCTTAGTTGTAATACCTGCAGCTGGATGCTATGCTGGATTTTATTAGTAGTACGACCAATTTTTACAGCCTGTGAACAAGAGAAGAAAACTACTGGTGTTCCTACAAAGCTGGTATCAAACCTAGGAAGATTTGAGTACAGGTCATGCTTTCAAAATGGATGCATCTAGAGAAAATGTTAACCATGGAGATCAGCATAAGCAACACAACGGTTTCATTTAAAAAATATTTATTAAAAATATAAATCCAATTAAAAAGGCTTGATATATGATAATATTATATCTTTAAAAAGTCATTGTAGACTTGGGCTATATTCACTAAGATATAACTCTTAGAGAGGCCTCTCTGAATCATGTGTTATCCTATAAGTATAATTCAGTTATCTTGAGGAATTCTCACCAGAGTGAATCCGCCTTTCAGTCATGCTAAAATGTTACAGTGATATTTGGAAGATAAATAAAAAAATGATGTAAATATAGATCACTATATTTATAAATGTATTCTTTATTTATCCAACTGTGGAATAAAGTGCTTTAATTCCTTATACCCGGAAACATGTGCAATCATGATTGTATCCTCTAAAGAAGTTTAGTTGTAGGCTTTTTTAATCATTATTGTGATTTTTTTATTAAATATACTATAGGACTCTAGTCTTATTCTTATTAATTCAGATATTTTAAATATCATCATTCAACAGAAGAAAGAGTTCATGGTGAATATAGGATCAATATTAAATGATCCGAAGCAAAAAAGCTAAGCAGCAATTGATCGCCTACTGCAGATAATATATTAAGCATTATAGCTACTTATGAGACGTATATTAAAACCACCTTAAATGTTCATTCTCTTTCATCAACCTCTTCTGAGGCTAATGAAGACATAGCTCCACATTAGAATGCTCTTTATAGAGAACAAGTTATTCATAGGTAATATATTCTTTCTCACATTATCTATCCAAAGTATGTGGTTCTAGATACCCAGCTACAGTGATTTTCACTACATAAATTAGTAATTGAACTTTAAAGGTGCACTCCATAACCTTTTCAAACTAAATTTTTCAGTTTGTTAGAGACCATACAGAAAAAGTAAGAAAAGCGCACATTTATATGAATGTATTCAAAGATAATATGTGATTTATTTGTAGTTATAGCAAAGGGTTCTTTTTATGTTATGATGATTTGATTAAATCTTTATTATCCTATTTAAACAGCTAAAAAGGAGTTTTATGAAATTCAGTAATCAATATTAAATTAGAATTGCTTAACATTTTGAGATATTGGTGGAATTTTTCTAATATTTTCTTTAACTGTGTTTTCTTTTTTTTTGGGGGCAAGATTTTTTTCCAAAGTTAAATGAAATATTCTGATTGAAAAGTACTAAATGTTTTTCAACACATTCACCAACACATAGCATGTTTTCTAGTCCACAAGCGAAATATAAAGATATGAATGGTAGGAAATAAAATACTTAAGCAACACTGTAGTGGTGAACAATGTAAACCCTATTAGTGAATCTCTATATTCTAAAAGACAAAACCAATAAGAAGTCTTACAATGTACAGCTTAGAGCAGGGGTTCCCAACCCCCGGGCCGCGGCCCAACACCGCAGCATCTGTTCAGCCGGGCCGTGCTGCCTTAAAAACAGCAAACGTGCTGTTGGCCGTTAGATGGCGCTATGAAAATGTTTAATCAAGTGTAAAGTGCTTTGTATAGTGACTTTTTTGTGTGGGGGCCCGACCTGCACCCAGACTTTGTGCTGCCTGCCAGATACTTGTACATCCAGGTGTTGAGCAGCGATGGGCACAACCTCACACACTACCTCCAGGCTGTGTACCAGCGAGGAGTCAGCACTTACCCAAGTCCCAAAGCCTCTGCATGCAGTACATACCCGGGGAGTGTGTGAGGTTCTGCCCATCGCCATTGTGTGTCTGAGTAACTACACTGAAAGTATATGTGTGTGTATGTGTTGTGGGTTTGTGTGTATGTATGTATGCGTGTAGTCTATATATATATATATATATATATATATATATATATATATGTGTGTGTGTGTGTGGTGTATGTGGATATGTGTGTGTGCATATGTGTGGTGTGTGTGGATATGTGTGTGGTGTGTGTATATGGTGTATGTGGATATGTGTGTGGTGTGTGGATATGTGTGTGGCGTGTGTGTATATGTGAGTGGATATGTGTATGGCGTATGTGGATATGTGTGTGTGTGTGGAATATGTGGATATGTGTGTGGTGAATGTGAATATGTGTGTGGTTTATGTGTATATGTGTGTGTGGTGTATGTTTATATGTGTGTGTGTGTTTATATGTGTGTGTCGTGTAGGTGGGTGGGTGTATATGCCCGCCCCTCTCCCGGGCGATGAAAAAAAAATGTCAATTAAAACGGTCCCCAGTGCCAAAAAGGTTGAGACCACTGGCTTAGAGGACAGAAAGGAGATGGGTGATATTATAGAAACCTTGGAATATATCAAAGGATTTAATAAAGTTCTGGAGGAAGTACATCCCAGATAAAGAAGAATGCACTTAACACTTACATAAACAACGCCAGGAACGCAGGACTTTGAAAATAAAACAAATGGTAGTCAACGCACGCAACGCAAACATTCACCACACACACAGAGGAGAAAGACACAGGAAAGGGACAGGGGGGAGATGCTGGAAAGAGACACAAGGGCGCACATGAGAGGGAAAATGGGGGAGGATGGAAGCGTGCTCAGAGGGCCCTCGCATTGTGTGGCAAACATCATTGCCAGCCTTACAATTTTATTCCCGACGGGCAATTTTGCCTAAGGCGTTCATTGCGAGCCATGCAATATGCGCCAAAGGTGCTCAGAGGACCAAAACCATTGCCAGCCTTAAAGTTGTATTCCCATCATTGTTGACGGGCAAGTTACTAGTAAATCATAACTGTGTATCTTATATAACATGGGTATTGCTAAATGACCACACTGAAACTGCAATAGAAAAGTTTATTATGTTACATTTAGCTCTCATACTATTATCTATTTATAGACATTGAGTAAATCATCATAAGAATACTGCATTGTTAGTTAAGGCTCTTATTCATGGTTCTGGGTATTAGTCTGACCGAGAGAAAAATTCATCAGCTTTCTTCCTTCAATTATTCCTCCTCATTTTTTATTTTTTTAATATCAAGGGTTATCTTTGGTAATCACCAACGTTTGAGATCGATTTTAGTTTGATGTTGGATCAGAAAATAATTAACAACTGTAAAGAGAGTATTGCCTTTGTCTTTATCCTGCCTGCTATTCCTGATGTTCACCCAATCTGTGTATTTTACCACATGGGCATTCAAGGCAGTAGATAATCTCCTGGACCTAAAGTTAAAAAAGTCTCTAATAACGTGTTTCTTACCTATTTTATTTACATTTAACAGATAATTGCTAATTTTGCAATGTCCACATGTATACATGCCACCTGGGAGAGTATTAAAACGATTCTTCTGTCTTGAAAAATGTCTGTTTTTAATAGTTGGCAATCTATACCAACTATTAGAGACAGCCTTGTAATAGAATTATTGCAATTACTAACACTATATTTGTGTGTAAAAATGAGTGTAAGAAAGTTAATTTGTGTATTTATTAATACTGCTTTTTATAAGGTTTTGCAACAGATTTATATTAATTTATTTGCAATCAATGATATCTCACCACTGCTGACTAAATTTACTAACAAAGCATATACCTCCAATATATAAAGGTCTTGTAAGTATTGCAACAGAGTAATTGATGGAGTGTACGTGGGAGAGAGACTGAGCAGAGCCCTGTGTCCCCTAGGGAAAAAAAGGGTTAACACAGCAAGCTAATCAAGCAGGCCCAGCTGGGTTCCACCTTTATAGGTCTGATTAGCACCCAGCTGAGAGAGCTCAGTCTGAGCTGGACAGAGGACGCCAGAGCCTGCTGTTGAAATCCCCTGCTACAAGGGAGACTTGATATCCAGTAAGCTTTTGTTTGGACTTTTGTTTTGTTTAGACTACATCTTGGACAGTGAGGGAACTGCAGCCAAGAGTCAGTCAGTGCTTCTATTTGAAGCTAGGATTTAGTTTTGCACCATTTTTGTTATTTTGCTGTACGGAAATAAATACTTCCGCTGATATTTTAAAAAGGGCTCCTGAGTACTGCATTGTGGTGCCGGATACAAGGGCACGAACCCTAAATGTGACAGCAGCGATATCACATATGGTGGCAGTGCTGGGAACTAAACAATGGAGGAACTAGTGAAGGCCCTAATACAAACCACTGCATGCCAGCAGGAGACTACTCAGCAATTACTGAGACAGCAGGCCCAGGCAGCACAAGTCCTGGTGGAACAACAGGCCCAAGCGGCAGAATACCGAAAGCTATAGCGGGAAACAAACCAAATCTTGCTTGCCCAGCTCCAGCGCCTGATACCTGCAAAACCCCAATGCCAGAAACCAGTGAAAACATCAACCCAAATCGGTTTCTCCAGAAAATCAACCCAGATGAAGACGTGGAAGCATTTCTCCTGACTTTTGAAAGAATTGCTGTCAGAGAAGCGTGGCCCCAAAGACACTGGGCCAGTATATTTGCTCCTTATTTGTGTGGAGAGGCTCATAAAGCCTATTTTGACCTGGACACAGAGCAAGCAATGGATTATGCCAGTCTAAAAGCCGAGATCCAGGCCAGAGCGGGAGTTACCAGAAGCGTTAGGGCACAGAGATTCCACTGATGGAAGTTTGTAGAGAACAAGAATCCTCGCACACAAATGTTTGAATTGCTGCCCTTAGCCCAAAGATGTCTATGCCCTGAAACTAATGGACCAGGGAGAATTACAGAACTACTGGTAATGGTCTACTATTTGAGGAGTCTACCCCCAGGCTTAAGAGAATGGGTGGGACAAAATAAGCCAGAGAATCCAGATGAATTTATTTATTTATTTGGCAGAAAGATATTTGGCCATGAATGATTTTTCCCGTCCTTCAAAAGTGGAGAGCTATAGTATTCAAAGGCGGCCTAATCACCCAAAGACTCAAACCTCTAACTGGTTGAGAAGGTCGCGAACCGGACAAAGACACCTGTACCCGAAAGTTAATAAAAAAGTCAGCTTCAAAACGACGCAGAAAGGGTGAGTCCTGAAGAACCCTGGCAAAGAGGCAACCCCGCAAGCAAGGGGAAGTGTTTTTATTGCGGAGAACCAGGACACATAGCGGCTTACTGTCCAAGTAAAGAGGAACCCATGCATTGCAACATGGGAGAAAGTCCATACCCCTGTAACCTAATTAACCTGGTGGGGGTGACAGAAAAGGCTCATCCGTTTACCAAACCCATAAAGGTTAACGCTAAAGAAACAACAGCCCTAATAGACTCTTTTCTCAGGAAAACTCATAAAACACAGTGAAATAAAAACCTCAAGACGAGTGGGCATAAAATGCGTACATTGTACAGTCAATCTCTACACTACAAGCACCACAACACTGGAGATAAAGGGGAGGAAGATGGTAATCACTGCACCTGTCGTAGCTACCCTGCCTTATCCGGTAGTACAAGGCAGAGACGTTCCCCACTTCAAAGATCTTCTTCCTACTGACCGATGGGAAAGCAAAAAAGAACCTGCGGAGAGTGTCCAAACTGCTAACAATTCCGTCTGTCCACATGTATCATGCTTAGATAATGGCTTATTCTCCAGACCCGGGAGATGCCGAAAAACGAACCGGAACTGCGAATAGCAAAAAGGATGGGCAAGGATAGGGAGGAAAGCTTTTGCAGAAGATTTAGCTGCAAGGAGGGATAAACAGGGGCAAACAGAACAGGTCCTACAGCTCATAATGAGGAAAGAGAGGAGGAAACAGAAGAACCTGGAGAGGAAGAGCTGACTCCACAACAGTGCTTCCAGGACAATAATAATTTTGCACGTGATCAGGCTTCAGACCCAAATTTGCAAAATGTACAAAATGAACTATCGGAAGTGAATGGTGTACCTGTGCCTGACAGGCAAAGGAGACAAGGACCATATTTAATTTTACGAAATGATCTGTTGTACAGAATTGTTCCCTCAGGGACAGAGACACTGGAGCAGGAAAGTCCTTGACCTGGCTCATCGTAATATCCTTGGGAGACACCTTGGAAAAGCTAAAACACTGGGAAGAATCCTGAAATGATTTTTCTGGCCTGGTATACATGCTAAGGTAGCCCAGTATTGTGCATCCTGCCCAGAATGCCAGAAAACTGCCCCTTAACTTAACCTACAGGCCCCATTGATACCCCTGCCCATCATTGAAGAGCCTTTTAAGAGGATTGCAATGGACCTGGTCGGCCCTCTCGAATAATCAGCTAGAGGACACCAGTTCATACAGGCCAAGGAACAGACACCTGACCAGGCACAGCTGAAGAGACTTAGGCACTGATACTATTGCTAGCAGAGTCAAGGTTATCAGATCTCAATGAAATTCACAAAGGCAGGCTGGCGCAGTGGTAGGGAAGAGGTTCAGCAGCCTGGGGACCAGGGTTCAAAACCCAGCAGAGTCAATTCCTCACACAGCGCTTATGATGGTGACCATAAAGCTCTATTTTGGTCTCATCACTCCAAATTACAGTGTGCCAGAAGCTGTGAGGCGTGTCAAAGAGTTTTAGGGCATATTGTAACTGGGCTTTTTTGTGGCATTGGCGCAAAAAAGGCTTCTTTCTGGCAACTCAACCACTCTGCAGCTAATTTTTGTTCAAGTATCATCGTACTGTGCTCCCTGAAACAACTACATCATCTTTTTCCAAAGCAGCCTGTATTTCTCATCGGTTACCTGTAAGTTTTTCTTTGTATTACGAACAATTCTTTTGGCAATTGTGGCTGAAATCTTTCTTGGTCTACCTGACCTTGGTATGGTATCAAGAGATTCCCGAATATTTCACTTCTTAATAAGTGATTGAACAGTACTGACTGTCATTTTAAAGGCTTTCGATATCTTTTTATATCCTTATCCATCTTTATGAAGTTTCATTACCTTGTTACGCAGATCTTTTGGCAGTTCTTTGCTGCTCCCCATGACATGCAAATGTGCCCACAAATGCTTCGTTCTTCTATCCATGACCATTTTAAACATGGCTTCCTTTAAGCTTATGCCCACTGTATTACACAGCTTTTATGCAAAGCCAAGGTTGGATTATACACAAGCTGGGAATCCTACCCACGGACATTCGTTTCAAGGTTACTGCCTATCATCAGTGTGGGGTGGGTTCCTAGCTTGTGTAGTGGATATTTTCAATAGGTTGTTCACCACAACAATCATTTAATATAGTAAAAAAATAGTATATTTGTGTTCATATTTGAATGTCTAAAGCGAGTTTTCATGCTGAGAATTCAGAGAAATACAGTTATTACACGGCATTCTGGGAACCTTGGCAAAGACATGCAAATGTGCCCACAAAAGCTTCGGTCCTGCAATCCATAACCATATTTAACATGGTTTCCCTTAAGCATATGCCCACTGCATCAAACAACAGCTTTAAGCAAAGCTAGGGTTGGATTATACACAAGCTAGTAATCCCTCCCACGTATATATATATATATATATATATATATATATACAGAGTATATATATATATATAATATATATATATATATATATATATACACATATATATGTGGTCTATTTCTTTTTTAATGTGCATTTGTTTCCTGTAGTGTAGTGGACCCCTACCCTCCAGGGCGCCCTCAGAGCACAAGCCCCGCTCACCCCCTCAACGCAAAAGCCCCCGTCCACCTCCCTGTACCCCCCTCAGTGCACCAGTCCCACCTCCACCCCACCACAATCTTCTTGTAGTATTCCCCTACATGCTGAACTTTCCAGCATTCCCTGCGAAGGCAAAAAACTATTCGGACAGGGGAAGGATGTGCTGATGCACAGGGCTATAAGATGAGGGTGTACAGAAGATGTGGGGGTTTTTGTGCTCCAAGGGAGCCAAGGGGGGGGGATGTTGGTGCGCCGAGCAGGCGTCGGTGGAATGTGTGAGCCGAGGGGGTGGGGGCGGGGGTTCGTGCACCGATGGGGCCCAGCGGGGCACGGAGGGATCCATTATCCTATATTTTTTTTACAAAAGTAAAAAAACTGGATTTAAAGAGCATGGTTTCTTATTAAATAGCTTTTATGTATTGAGTTTTTTAAATGGTATGCCATAATGGTACCAAAGAAAAATAAATCAAGTCACTATCAAACTTTAATGCCATTGCAATTTTGTTGCAGTCTATAACTCATATTTCAAAAGTAAGAAATGTTGTATCTAAGCTTATTACTATGACAATATTTGAATGACTTGTTATTTGTTTTTCTATAAGTCATTCTTTGTCACTGGTAATTTTAATTATGGGAGGCACTGTGATCTATACATGTCTAATTTCTCTTTAAAAAAATCCAACAGTACCACATGCCAATTACAGGTTTCCTGGATTTATCCCTTAGTCATTATGGCCTTTATTCACTTGAGCAATTGTTGGTTACTGGAGCCTATAATATAGCCCGTAAACTCATTTGCTATTCAATTGGCGTATTTTAGGGAGCCGCAAACGATCTACAGTTTACAGGCTAAAAATCACTGCGGTTGTAAAAATTGTAACTTCCAACCCATCTAAGCCTTTGATCTTTCAAGGTCACAAAAGGTTACAATGACTAAAATCGCAAATTGCTATCCAAGGTCGCAATTGTTTTCAAACCCGCAAATGGCAAATGTAGCCAAAAATATGATTATAAAATTATATATATATTTTTTTATCATCAGGAATGGTCATGCATATGCCAATATGAAAAGTATTTCTGCAAGATGCTGAAAGCAATTAAAGAGACACTACCTGATTAAATTTAAACACAAAAACATGAAACTGCCTGCCATATTATCCCTTTCTCACTCACAGAGGCTCTAATGTGGACCCTAAAAACACAATGATAATCTTGTATACATCTCACTCATCAGATCTACATTGGAAAAAGAAATAGTAGCCAAATTACACTGCCACATCACATATATCAAGTACCAGGGGAACATTTTATTATTATTATTATCTGTTGTTCAGTCCTTCAGTCGTTTCTGACTCTCTGTAACCCTATGGACTGCAGCACACTTAGCTATGTCCCTGACTGTGCTTATCCACAAGGTTTGCATACGGCCGCCAAATAGGACCCGCGAAGGGTTTACACTGTAAAAGACAATATAAACACACCAGTGGACATTAAAATATGCGGAAAGCAATGAAAGGCATTACAATTACTTGTACAACAATCCCCAAATACAAAATAGGCATTTTAAATAATTTTTATTTCCTCATATGTTGGAATGACCATGCATAGGCCAATATGAAAAGCCATGCTGCAACATGCATAAAGCAACTACTTGATTAAATTGCAACACAAAAACATGAAACTGCAATGTACCCTGGAATATATATTTGATTGTATATACATCTTGCTCATCACATCTACATTGGGAAAAGAAATAGTGGCCAAATTACACCGCCACATCACATACATCAAGTAGCAGGGGAACATTTTATTATTTGTTGTTCAGTCCTTCAGTTGTGTCCGACTCTCAGAAGTAGGTTGCCAGTTCTTTCTCTAGTGGACTGTGATTTGTCTGACCTTCACCACCCCCTTTACCACCACCACTTAGCAATCCAGAATGGGACCAGGGGAACATACACCGCACTAATGTAAATTGATGAATAGCAAAACATAATGGGAGGTCACCAAATGGGAATGGGTATGCATCTTGGCACATGGTCACCAGCAATGGCGTGGGAGTTTTCAGGATGGGCGTAGCGGAGATTACCCCTGATGGAGGTGAGTTGGCTGTTGATCCACATGCCTCTGCAAAGCCTCCATATGGTTTTGTGGCTCCTCCTGATGGGTTAGAGTGGATTAGTGTGGTGTATGTTCCCCTGAGCCTCCTAAGCATTGCTAAGTGGTGGTGGTGAAGGGGCTTGTGTACTTCAATAAAGCTGTGAGCTACACCATTTAGAACACTCTATGTGGGAAGGTCATAGCAGAGACATCAGACAAATCACAGTCCACTAGAGAAGGAATTGGCAACTCACTTCACTATCATTTGTCATATTGTTATCAGGCCCTCAGGGGAATGTTGATACTCCACAGTATCACAAATTGGACTTTGCATGTGTATCAATCCTCTATTATTATTATATATAATATATATTATTAAGATATCTAATGTTATTATTACTATTATTATTGTTATATGTATTGATCTATTGCATAGTAACTAGGGCTAATTAGTTTACATATATTGAAATGTGACACAGATGTGATATACGTGGATGTCCCATAACCGCAACCATTGAAAACACACTGACACAGTTAGAACGGTATACCAAAACCTTTATTTCATACACAGAACACAATCAGAAATGAACAAGACCATGCATTAATATCATGGGTGTGGTGTTCATGGATCCCAGGAGAGCAAGAGGCTTGTGGGGAAAAAGGGAATACTTAAAGGGGTAATGTCATAGTCTAGAATAAGCATGATGCATAGCACCGACCAGGGTCACATGTGGTCACTACACCACTGCAACCAGAATCTGATGGAAAAAAAAGGATCATCAGAAATGACTCCATTTAATCGAAGTAACCAGGATTACGCATAGCACTTACTTTTGGTTGCACAATGAATCAGATGCAATAAAGCATGGATAATGTCATACAAATATTTTTCCCACACAGTGTGTTTTCAGATATTAAGGAATAATCCCAAATGGCTGAGCAGATTCTGCAAAACAGAAAGAGGAGGTTGAGGAACATCTCTTTATGGTTGTGAGATTGGGCTATTAAGACCTACACAGACATGAACAAGATATCAATCAGAAAACTATTTGGATTGACTTCAACACCTCATCTTCAACACCTCATCCACATTTCAATTGCTGAAATGTTAGACATAACCATACGTGTACACACTCTGCAGACAGCCAATAATATGTCAACATTAATACAAATATTCATTGCGGAGTGTGGATGAGGACTTGGGGGATGATCTTGCCTAACTCCGCTTTCTCAGCACTGGGCCCCCACCTTCCATGCCCTGAGGTGTTGGAGTGAGGGGTGCATCCACCTGGGGTGGCTGTGTAGTAGCTGGCATTGGTGGTAAAGTGTGAGATGAGGAAGGCCACAGGCTTTGGTTGCAATGGGGTGGAGCCTGTGCAAGAGAAGGCTGGAGAATATGACTTGGCCTTCCGCCAATTGCACTAGCCGCTTAATGAGTGTTGTATGGGCTTGTCTGTCCCTATGAGCCCTTTGCTCATACCTCTCATCCTTCGATTGTGCCTCCTCACCTCACCAGATAGCAAATTGATGCTGTTAACATGAATGGTTGCAATGTCATTCTGCCTTTCCAGCTGGAATGCCAGTCATTCCATTAAGGTGATATTGGTTTCATCCTCCATCTGGATGTGATACATGAGGTCAAAGTACCTTCTGAGGTGTGAAGTCTGTCACTGGACATACCGGGACTGTCGATTGGCTCTGGTGAAGACAGGGATACCCGTGGCGATGGTGATGACAGGGGTGCCCGTGGCGATGGTGATGCCAGGGGTGCCTGTGGCGATGGTGTCAGCCATGGTGATGGTGTGGGCCGTGTCTGTGTCAGCCGTGGCGGTGCTGTAGCACAGGTTTGTTGAGGCCAGGTTAGGAGTGGAGGAGCGGTGGGGTCCGTCCAAGGCATCCATGGTATCTGACACAGTGACAGTGGTGGGCAATAGTGTTTGAGTACGGATTCTCTAAACAATTGTTTGCTTTGTGTTTCCATATCCCTAACATCACTTGTAATTGGCTGTGGTGATTGTTTTACGCAGATAAACATTGACTTGCATCATGAGAATTGTGGATCATGGCTCATATCAATATATGTAATGCTGGGGAGGTGTGCCATCTTCAGTTCATTAGAACACATGCTCAGCTGAATCTGCTGTGCAATGTGTGAGACTGACCAATCTGTAACCAATTCTCAGCAATTTTAAGCCGCAGACATACCGCCGGTATAACGCAAACTGCAAACTTGCATTTGAATAAGGCTCTATGTGTGTCAGTACCTCACAGGGGAGAAAGCCTCTGGTTACAGATTACCAGGGTTTTTACCAGTTTTTTTTATTTTAATTTTGTGACAATACCTCATGGAGGGATAGACCCACACATTACAGATTACCACAGTATTCCAAGTGCCACATGTCCACTGTATGATATTAGTCTCTCATAGCTTTACCATTAGAAATTGTAGCTGCCAGTTGGTGCTGTGCAGCGTTTGCTCTTACTATCTGCTCATATGACTTCATCAATTGAGAAACCAATGCACATTTCATCAGGGCTATCAGCCTTTACTCGTCAGATGTAGGGTATGTGCTTCACCTATGAACCTATTTATAAGGGAGGATGTAGGTTGACTCAATTAGAATAAATGTAAACAGAATTACTGATGCACAGAAATCATTGTATATAAAATTGTTCATAAAAGAAAAACTCATTTTTTTTTGAAAGATTAAGCTGATTATCGGTGCTAAGAATCTGCAATTAATGACATACTAATAAACAAAAAAAGACAGGAATCACAGTTTTTTTTCTTGCACTCTTAATTATTAAAATGTAACTTTTATTTTTGACTTAAAGTTCTTGTAACACATAGGCCAACTCACAAAAAGGGGGAAATATTTAAAATAAAATTGAGGTTGGATACCTAAGAACTGGGAATACCCTTTTATGTGACTTAAATCACCCTTGCTTAATACCTCATACATTAATAAATAATGTACAATCTCCAATCAATCGTTTTTTGATATGGATAACTAATCCTAACTTTTTGCTTAGGAATATTCGTTTTAGTCAGACTTTCCTTATATGTGGGTAAAATCGGGTTTTCACTTGATAATATAGAATCAATTTTAGTAGCTGAAAATAGAATCTAATTGTAGCTTTCTCATATGCTATAATTTTCTGATGGTTCTGGATAAAGTTCCTTAGTACTGTGGTCCTGAGATCTTATTGCCCTAAAGTCTCTCTAGGGTCTCTTTGAGGTATTCTGAAAATTCTTACTATGTAGAATATTTCTAAGTACTGTGATCCTAAAATGTTTGGTTATGAAATCTCATTGGGGTCTCTTTTAGTATTTAAATACTCTTATTATAGGGACTAGAGCAAACAGAACATGATGGGATAATCCCTAATTGAGGGACACCCTATTACTCAACGCATTTCGAATACATATTTTTCAAGAGTGATTGACCCTCACATTACATAGTCCTTAAATAGTATTTTTAGCCAATAAAGTTAAAAGCAATATGGTTTCCGATGGGTTAGAGTCCATCATGAATGGGTGTCATCTATTCGTTAACCTACAGTATATCATTAGGAAATAATTTAATTGGGTATCCAAGTCATATGACCATCTAAACCCGCCACAAGATGTAAACAAGGAAGTAAATTCAAATATAATCCACCCACCACTACAGAAATACTTTGATCATGTTCTTATACTCAATCCCATCTTAAATATATCTCAATCTTTATCATGTGTCAAATGTGTTTTATAACTACTGATCTACACATTTTCCAACTTAGATGCACAGAACACTGTATCCCCTTGCCGCATCAGTCTTACCATCTCCGATCCACTGTGGAAAGGGATCCATTAGACATCCAATCTCAGCAGCAACATAAATAGTAAGATAGCTCCCCCATTATGATCTTCTACCCCCACACCCATAGATCCATGTAGGTACATACATACAGTCCTACTTTTTGCCCACTAGATGTCACTTAAGAGACACGTGCGTCTTGCGATAACAAAACACGCAAGATCCCTAAAAACTTCTTTAAAAAAGATATGCAATGTGCTTATATAGAGCCCTGATCAATTGGCCTAATCGCAATTGAATGGGGCGCTGAAAGTCTAAGAGATGTAACCATTTGCTCTATTTTCTGTCTATCTATACTCTGTAGGGGGTAATTAGTGAGCCACTGTTTCCTTTTAAATAATATTTTGCAGTTACCAACCAACTAGTGAAGATAAAACCTTACAATCATTACCACTTCTACATTCTGCAGTCTTCTTTAAGGTTCAATTATATATTCTACTGAAAGATTGCATACCGAGGTAGTACAATTGCTCTTTATTTCCTCCAATATGAAATCTTTATGGGAGAGGGTGAAAGCCCACATTTGATTAACAGTTGAAAATGTAGAGACCTTCCAGGGAAGCTAAAAAGGACAGAATTATGTCATGCTTTAATAATGAGTCAGTGCACTAAAATGGATTCATTTATTTTCATATGGGGCAGAAATGTGTATGGGATAGGGCCTGTTTTTTTTTAAGTGTGTTGTAGTGTGTTCATTTTATATTTTTAAAAATAGATGTTTACTTGTGATTTTTACTAATTGATTTTATTGGTTTATTAGTTTATGGTGATCTATTATAATCAAATTCCTTTGTTGATAGCATGGGTTTTACCAAACCTAATATGATTGAGCGTTTAGTGGGGGTGATTGCAAGTTTATAGAGTAGTAGGAATTACTAAGTGATTGGTTGGAGATTGACTTGCATTACATGTGATCTTCTAGGAAAAGGACATTGCAAAAAGAGTATAGGACACTGTGTAACACATCTAGAAATTTGGGATAATAAATGAATGATGAGATGGCAAAATTCTGTGGATAAAAAAAATAGACATACGACAAGGCCAAATGTCATTCTTTGCTGTTTCATGAAAACAGCGAAGTGTAACCAATACAGACACTGACTGATTATACTGTTTGTCTGACCTGCTGAAGGCACCCCAGGGTTCTGCTATTACCACTATACTCACCCTTTTATGTACAATCAGTACTACAATGTGTTTGTTATTCATTACTATGTTGACTATTTTTGGATTTCCTCTGTTACAGTGGACAATAATGATGAAATTTCATGCTTGTTAGTCTGTGACTTAATGTCAATCATCTACTTACCATTCCGTGTGGCATAGCTCATTTTATCCATTATGCATATAAAACTACAGAACTCAATAATTATGAGACTTACAAATATGGAAGTAGAACCATGTGCTGTAGCCCTCTTCTCAGATACTGCACTAGTATTGACAGAATATTAAGATCTAAGACCATATTTACTTACAAACTAACTGTATAGTTTTATTAGTACTGTGTGATCTCAGTTTTTCTGTTGAAAAATTGGACAAACACATATATAATTATGTTGACAATAGGATCCCATAGCATACGGCTGTAAAGACCCATAGAGTTTTCAGTTTGTCTGTTATATATCAATGTCACTTGCCACCTGTATCATGGTGGTTTCCATATCGACAATAAATATATACTGTTCTAGTTTTGGGGAAATTTTACATTTTCACAACAACAAAATCCCAGAAGACACACTATGACAGTTGGACTCCACATGGTTCATGAAAGTTTTATAAGTTATTGAAGAAACATAAATACATTTTTTCATGTCAGACATCTGTTAATGATAGAACATGTCTACTGAGGTTTCTACTATCTGTATGACATTTTTACATTTTATATTAAACTATTTTGAGCAGACAACTGCTGACCTGATAAAAAAGCCTTTGGTTTTTAAGCAATTAAGGAGATAAATGGATGTTCTGTAATGCCATTCCATTGCAATCCATATGCTTGCAAAACAGTTGAATTAGTTTACAAAATATAAATCAGAAAAATCACTGAGGTACTAGTTGCAGAAAAATAATGAATCTTTGGATAAAGTCACTAAGCAGTTATGCTATATCAAATTAGTCTATTTGTGTTACATGAATCAATGCAAGTAGCAGAACTTGAAAGAAACACAGCATTTAGAAGGGAGGGGTTTCTGTTAAAAGGTGACTAGTTAATAAACAATATTAGAAATAATGGAAATTATATTACCAAACTTCACATCACATCTTAATTAATTAAGAAATGCCACTGCCTTCAATAAAGTTAAATTACAGCTGCAGTATATTTACAATTAAAGTTAATATATTTGGGCTTCATTCAATTAAGGGCAGTAAAATGGGTTCAAATCTGTGATTCCTTGCGATGGTGCTACAGCCCCCCGCAGCCCTACGTCTACGTTGTTATTTAATTCCATTGGGACCCCTGCAATGTCCCGACATTAACCCTATAAATACTGGGGTGCCCATTGGGAGCCCTGCAGTGTCCCACATGTAGGGGTCTCCACATTAACCCCTTGCTGTCCCGATCGGAACCCCAAGCACACTAATGGTTAACCCAAGTCGTGGATGTACTGTAAGTACCCCACAGCACCTAACATTAACCCCTCCCAATGCTGGGGGGACCCCCGCAGTGTCCCCACATTAACCCCTTGCTGGAGGAGTCCGGGACCCCTGCAGCATTTAAACCATTTAAATTGCCTGTCGCAGGTCCTGAAAGGGCCTGTGACAAACAAATGGTTACCCCAAGCTTACAGTACCCCTGCGGCACCTAACATTATCCCCCCCCCAATGCTGGGGGTCCCCATGGGGACCACTGCAGTGTCCCCACATTAACCTTTGCGGCGGGTGTCTCGATTGGGAGCCCCGCTGCATTTAAAATTTAAAATCGGGACCCCTACAGCAAGGGTTAATGTGGGGACACTGTGGGGGGCCCAATAGGGACCCCCAACATTGAGGGGGGTTAATGTTAGGTTCAGTGGGGGCACTTACAATACCCCCAGTGGGGGTACTTACAGTACCCTTGCGGCTTGTGGTAACCATTTGTGTGCCACGGGCCCTTTAAAGACTTGCGGTGGGGAATTTCAATGTTTTAAATGCTGCCGGGGTCCTGATCGCGAATCCTACAGCAAGGGGTTAATGTGAGGACACTGCAGGGGGCCCGATGGGAACCCCCAGCATTGGGGGTTTTAATGTTAGGTGCTGCGGGGGTACTTACAGTACCCCCATGGCTTGAGGTAACCATTTGTGTGTCGTGGGCCATTTAAGGACCTGCGGCTGGGAATTTAAAATGTTTAAATGCTGCAGGGGTCCTGATCGGGACCACTGCAATATAGGGTTAATGTAGGGACACTGCAGGGGTTCCAATCGGGGAACTACGTAAGGGCTTAACAAGCCCTTGCGACTGCTCCAAGTTTTGCGTGAGCCGCGGCTCGATTTCAGCCATTTATGGGCTTACCAGAAGTCTGATCATAGCAATTAAATAGGCATTTGGGCTTTCTTGCGGCCGCAACTATTGCAGCCAAGCAAGATCAAAGGCTTTGACGGGAGTAAGCTGCGATTGAAGGGGCCGCAAGGGGCTGCAGCTCGCCGGCGATATGCTAATTGAATAGCTACGTAGCTTGTGGCCACCCCTTGTGGCTATTTATACCAAAATCATAGCAATTGAAGGAGGCCCTTTGTTAGCTGGGCATAGGCTATTAAAACAGGATGCAGTTTAAAATAAATAAAAGTTAAACTGTCTGTTTTCTTCTCAGGGGCACGGTACGGTCAGCTCTGCCTGTTTGTGGACTATCATGGAGCTTGGAAGAAGACTGCACTAAAGTTAATGAGCCTGCTCCATTACATCATTACTACTGCCTCCACTGTCTACACAAAGGTATACTGTAACCCAACGTGCATCTGCCTCATAGGCCACAACCACTGATCTCCATTTACTGTGCATGCTCAGCCTAGACTGGTCAAACTTTATTTTTAGTACAGCAAACAGACAGAGCTGACTAGCTGACTGAGAGAAAAAGGTAGAAAAAGATACACCGCTCTGCTCGAGAAGAAAACATAAAAAATATGTTAATTTTAATTTATTTTAAATTGCATAATGCTTTTAATAGACTATATCCTCCATTCAATTCCAAGCCCATTACCTTCATACAGGTCGCATGTCTGCAGGCTTGAAATTTGCTACAATTCCGTCTGTATCCAATTGACTCAAGCTCGCAATTACAGGGCTAAATTCTAAAACCGTAAACCATGAACCCGTAAGTAGCAATTCAAGAAATGATCATGATCAATTAAGCAAGCCCGTAAGTTGCAATTTAAACAGAGCCAATAGTAAGTGAGACCGTCATCATGACTACAGTAAAACATGAAGTTTAAACTACAATCAATTAGTGTTTAGAAGTTCGATATGCGATCAAACTCACAATCCAGAAATGTAGAAATCAATAAAAATGAATGAAGAAACTCTTCTAGTCCATGTGGGTGGCCTGATATTTATTAACTCCTTGATTCCCGGGATTGATATTACACGAAAATAAAATGTATTTTTTTTGCAGATTTGCGAGCTTGAGACTGTTGTGCAATTAATTCCAATGTCTTTCATCACTTTCCCAGTATTTTAAAGTCAAGTAGTGTGCTTTTATTGGCTTTTATAGTGACAAGAACAGGTGTTTAACTCTCTTGCGAGCCCTCTCTTGTATAATTTTTTGCTATTTTTGCCACTTACGGCTTTGAAGGAAATTGCAGGCTTAGGGAATTGTTGCGATTAAATCGCAATTTTAGTGATTGCAACATTTGCGGACTTGAAAGATCAAAGGCTTGGGTCGGTCGATGTTACAATTTTGACAATTACAGGAATCTTCAGCCTGTAGCTCGCAAATAGATTGCGGGTAGCTAGAGGATGTCAATTGAATATCAGAAACTTTTGCGGGCTACATTAGGGGCTTCTGTAATTGAGATTTTGACAATTTAATAGGGCCCTATGGTCCTCATTCAATTTCTGCGTTTTAGAGATCTAAGCTCGCAAATGGAGGTCAGAAGCTACTTTGCTATTCAATTGCCTTCCGTTTGTGAGCTCCAAACAAGTTATGTCCTACTTGCTACAATTCCTAGCAATTTGTTCAATCGCAGCTTACTTCCCTTAAAGCCTTTAATCTTTCACGAGCGCAAGAGTTGCAGCCGCAAAAAATACTGATTCACTTTTTAATTGCTCCAATTTACTCTTCCGTCAAGCCTGTAAATGGCTAAACTTGAACCACAGGTTACTTGGCCCAAGAAGGTGTCGCAAAGGGCTTACTTACAAATCGTAGCACTTTAAAAGCAAATAAAAAAGCCATACTGTACTTTTATTAAAAGTGAAAGTGATGTTAGGTTTTAGAATTAATAGCACAACATTCTCAAGCTTGCAAATCAGCATTAATAAATACCTTATATCATGTTGAATTTTCATCATAAAGTCCTATTTTGTAGTCAGGGGGATATGTCATGTAGATAGGGGAAAACGTATTGAATTTAGGGGGTTAATAGTATATATTTGTAATGTATATATTGATGTACTGTAATGTTATGAATATATGTGTATGTATTTTCCTTGCAGGTGTGTATTATTATTTTTTTTGTAGTGGGTCGTTGGAATGATCTTTTTTTATTTTTTGTAGTGTGGGGTGGGAGGTTTAATAGGGGGTAGGTAGTGTAGGTGTTAATAGGTTGGGGTAGAGGGGTTTAGTTTAGATTTAGTGGTTTATTGGGGGGGACAGTGTAGTGTAGTATTTGTACTTAGTGTCATGAGGGTCCTGGAGGACCCTCATGACACTTATGGGGTTAACATTGGGGTTCTAATTGTCCCATAAGGGTCTTCATAGACCCTTATTGGACTGATTGGGTTAAAGAGAGGCTTACGGGGTGTTAAATTGGCTTAATTGGAGCAGCCACAAGGGCTTCACAGCCCTTGCGACGGCTCCAGGGTGGAAGTAAGCTGCAGCTATTTTTGGATGTTTTGCGGGCTTGGCGGAGGGGTGGCAATGGGGTATCATACGGCCGAATCTCTTGCGGCCGCGTGGGATCAGAGGTTTTTCCTACCGTGAGCTGCGGTGGGGGTGGCAGCAAGGGAAAGCAGAGCGCCGGCCAAATGCTGGCCGGAGCCCTCGGCCGCAAGGGAATAGAATAGCTAAGTAGCTTGCAGCCATCCCATGCGGCCATGCAGTTTCTACGGCCATTAATAGAATGAGGCCCTTAGAATGTAAGCTTTCTGGAACAGAGACCTCTACTCCTTTTGTATCAATATGCTTAAACTATCCTGTTATATAGCATGCATTTATTATATTTATTGTTTTATGCCTTTTATATAATGCTATGTATAATGTTGGATCTTTATAAATAAAGGTTATTAATTATAAATAACCATAAGACAATTACTAATAACATGAGATACCATAAAGTCAGTAGTTGGTTTAACATCAGATATCATTGGAAACTAAAGAGCTTTCTTGAATCAACCCCAGAGAGATTTCAGTATGAGGAAAATGTTTGATTGAAAAGACTTTCAAAGAGAAGGATAATTGCGTCCCAAGAGCGATATGACTACATGACTACAGATTTAAAGCATTTAAACATATTTGTATATTTATTATGACATTGAGCATCTTGGTATAATGTGAAGGTGATTTTCTTTATAATATTGCTGTTTGTTGTGTGGCTGTCACTGGTAGATCATATTTTCATATTAATTTTTATAATGTTTGCAATTGTAATCAGAGAACAAGAAGCAGTCATATTTTATAAAATAGAGAAAAAGGAAAATGTTATTTAGAATTAATTAAATCTTCAAACAGTCCATTTCAGTATTGTACTACAAATACAAATACAGCTTATATCATAAAAATATATGTTAAAACAATTGAGGTATATATGCCCCAGTACTGGATAAATATATAAATACCATAGTATAAACTTCCCAGTAAGACTGGGAGCTAAAATGTATACAGTTAGCTCCTTCTTCCTGATATATATATATATATATATATATATATATATATATATATATATATATATATATATATATATATATATATATTAATTAAAGGTAGCCATGTTTAAAATGGGCTATGGATTGATGAGCGAGGCCCTTGTGGGCACATTTGCATGTCCCTGCTCGTCTTCCCAGAAAGCAGTGTAATAACTGTTTTTCTCCGAATTCTGAGATGGAAACAGGTTTTTTAACTTGTTTTAGACATTGAAATATGAACACAGATGTACTATTTATTTACTGTACTACTGTACGGTGGAGGGTTTCTATCGCTCTTTTGCCACCATATATTAAATAATTGTTGTGGTGAACTACCTTCTCATAAGGTCCACAACACAAGCTGGGATCCCGCACCATGCTGATGATAGCCAGTAAGCTTGAAATAGCTGTACGTGAATAGGATTCATAGCTTGTGTATAATTTAACCTTGGCTTTGCATACAAGCTGTGTAATACAGCAGGTATACACTTAAAGCAATCAATGTTTAAAATTGGCTATGGATTGAAGAGCAAGGAATTTGTGGGCACATTTGCATGTCCCTCCTCGGCTTCCCAGAATGCAGTGTAATAGCTGTTTTTTGGGGGGAAATTCTGAGCTGGAAGCAGGTTTTTTAACTTGTTTTAGACATTCAAATGTGAACACAGATGTACGATTTATTTACTATTTATCAGTAAGGAAAATGAATAGTACATTAGTGATCTCATTTGAATGTCTGAAAAAAAGTTAAAAAAACTTACTTCCTGCTCAAGTTTCCCAGAAATACAGTTATTTCACTGCACTCTTGGAAACTGTGTGGGGAGTTGCTCAAGCAGTTTTGAAGCCAGGGAAAGTAGAGAGACAGGACCATAGTATGATGCAGATGCCAAGTCAGATTATTGTTTTTTAAGAATGGGTGTAATAATGGCATGTTTTAAAGATGACGTGGACTTGCCATTGTTTAGGGAAAGGTTGAATATACATGTGAGGGCTGGGATAATTGTTATAGAGAGGGGAGGGATCAGCTGGGACAGAAAAGGACCAAGTGGGCAAGTTATAAAGTGCAAGGTTTATAGGAGATCTTTATAGGAGATTATAGTCAAAAAAGTCTATAATAGATGTGTGATTGGGAAAGGCAAATGGTGGGTGTTGTCGCTTTGTTGAGAGGAGGGTGTTTTAGAGCTGCATTGAAAGAAGAGCTTGTTTTGGACAGTATCAATGTTATTTTTAAAGTGTATCACAAAAAAAGGAGATGAAGGGTATCCCTTGACAAATAGTGCACACCCTGGATCTAATGACAATATAGAGAATAATGAATGATAAAACGTAACATGTAATAGTGCTTTAAAAATACAAGGTTAAAATCTTGATGCTCTGACTTCTTCATGAAAAAAAATAATAATGATGAGGAGTTGGAAAAAAATGCTAATAATGAAAATTGATAGTGCTAGATCACCTATAATGATACTTATATCAAAGTGCTAAATGCTGAGAGATATATCTAAAAAAATAGATATATCAAAATAATCAGTGTCAGTGATATGACAAAAGAGACACAGAGGACCAATGTTAATGGAAAATGCTAATAGTATTGGTCTGGAGTATTCATTTATTGATTTACAACCACTGCTACATAAGCTAATTCATAGGAGCCATTGTTTTTGATTTTGAAATTTGTTGTTCCATTCCTAGAAGGGAATGTTCCAACAACGACTGACATGCAAGTCAGTAGGGGTTATATATCTTATGCTTTGTAATTGTGGCATGAGGTATGTAGGTAAAACCTGCAGAGAATTCAGACGCAGGCTTCTGGAACATATATACAGTATAACTAAAGAATATGACACACCGGTGGCTAATCACGGGAATTTCAAACACAATGGGGACCTCAATTACATCTCTTTTATAGCAATTGATAGTGTCAAACATACCATAAGAAGAGGTAATATTGATAAGGAGCTTTTTAAAAAAGAAGCCCAATGGATATATACATTAAAACTTTTTTAAATCTTGGGGACTTAATGAAGGTTTCACCTTTACACCATTCATCTAAAACCCTAGCATGAATGACTTTTATTTACCATGTCAGACAGACACACTTTGAAAACCATTAAGATCTATGTTTTTTTGTTTTCTCAAAACTAAGGATGATATATCTATTGAACACCATGATAATGGCATTTGGATGCATTCTCAAATTACATGGAAGAGATAATATAAATATATAATTTGGGTAAACAATATGATATTCTTATAGCAATGGAAAATAGATGATACAAAATTATAACAAGTGTGCAATAGAACCATCACAATGGAATACATACCATCCTAGAATCATATCAACATAAAAATAAAAATATATAAAAAGTGATGTAAAATGTTGTATATATCTTTAAGTGAAAAAGGTATACCCAATGTCAACATAATAATCTTTGATTTTATGAAATTGTATATCATCCTTTGCAAGTATTATAGTTGAATTGCCAGTGCTATAATATTATAGCAATACAAAGTGGAATATAGGGGGTGTTCTTTACTTACAATTAATAGTATTTTATATATAAACAGCAATATGATCACAATGTAATCACCATAATGATTTTTATGCTATTTAAGAATTATATCAACTTATACAATGTGATTAAATATACTGCACATCTTTATGTACATATGCCAACATAGTGACCTTTGATATTAAGTCATTATCATTTATCATTCACACTTTTTATTCTATATTTTGATATCCTCTACAATACCCGATTATGGATAACTTAATCTCAATTGACTTTATTTATATCTTGGCTGTTCACAAAAACATTTATTATCATCCATAGAGTATTGAAAAGTATGGCTATAAGTTTCATATATTTACTATGATTCCCCATTATGTTTACAAAGAACCTGATTTAGTAAACCTGTCATATAGGTAATCTAGTTAATGCCTTTTATTCTGTAGTTTAAACTTTCTGTAAATAGCAGTTTAATTTTCTCACCTTTTATTATTATTGTTTATTTTATACTAGCGTATTGCCCGTCAAAAAATTACGGCAATGAGATGTGTATGTTTGGAAAGTTGTTTAGTTATTAATATACATATGGAATTGTGAGGTAGCTAATGTTGTTTTGTGTGTACTACTGAAATATAGAATTCAAATTAATAAATGAATATACTTTACCTATTTTTATGCATTGTGTTGAAGAGCAGGCAATCTGTGTTGATGTTGCTGCAGCATTAGTGGTGTGGAGCTGCTGTGTAAGCGTGATGAACGTGTGCAGTGTAATAGTGTGCGTGCGCGAGCCGAAACCGTTAACGCAGCTGTGTACTTCCACATTATCCTAAAATGGCGTATAATATGTGGTATGCGTCTTAGCGGTTCATCCGTACGTGTTTGCTGTAGCCTCGTTTTCGTTTTGTTCTGCCACCATTTTTTCTGCGGCGCTCATTGCCAAGGTACTACGGTTTAACGGCTGTGACGCTCATCGATAAGCCCGCTAAAGTACTACGGTTTAACAGTAAATATGGTAAAAGGGTAAAATGACGGTAAATAAAAATTAAATGTTGTGAAATTTGTTTGCAACACAAAATGACTCCACTACATTTGTCCCTTTTTTTTTTCTTAAAATAAATACACTTTTTATTTTTTTACTTTTTATTTTTTTATCTTTCAAATGCGTTGTTTTAGGCATGAAATCCAATGTTGCGCGAGACAAAGGCGTTAAATCTGTGTTAATGCGTAAATCTGTAATTGCATTTCGTAAAATGTACTCGCTACTGTCTTTTTACTCATTGTGCGGTTAATCCGCATCCTTTGTCTCGTTGTTTTTCAAGCACATACGTCTGTGGCTGTGTTTTACGCAGTTCGTAGTAGTATAGCCTCGTTCATTTTTTTGGGCGGCCATTTTTTTCTCGCTTAGCCGATTTTTGATCTTTGTAACTCTGCTAAATAAATGTAAATTGGAGTTCCAACTTAATCCCAGACGTCCTGCCTGGTTCCCCATGCTGTAAGTGACCTTTGTTTTATTTTTTAGTGTGTATTTAGTGTTTTTTTTATAGTTTTGGTTCCGCCGCTTATCTCGTAATTTTTTTCATCTCATATTTTTTTTCTAAGTGCTACGGTTTAACGGCTCGCCTGTAATGAGCGCCTGCGGCGCTCATTGCCAAAGTGCTTCGGTTTAATGTAATGGCTCGCCTCGCTACGCGAGTCTCGCCTGCAATGAGCGCCTGCGGCACTCATTGCCGAAGTGCTACGGTTTAACGGCTCGCCTCGCTGCGTAAGTTTCGCCGGGCGATGAGCGCCTGTGGCGCTCATCGCAAAGTCGTACGATCGGCAAAGTGGTACGGTTTAACGGTTTGCCTCGCTGCGCGAGGCTCGTCGGGCGATGAGCGCCTATGGCGCTCATCGCTAAGTCGGACGCACTACGCAACACAGCGTGACGACATGCTGTAAGTGACCTTTGTTTTATTTTTTAGTGTGTATTTAGTGTTTTTTTTATAGTTTTGGTTCCGCCACTTATCTCGTAATTTTTTTCATCTCATATTTTTTTCTAAGTGCTACGGTTTAACGGCTCGCCTGCAATGAGCGCCTGCGGCGCTCATTGCCAAAGTGCTACGGTTTAACGTAACGGCTCGCCTCTATTAATAGAATATCGATTTTGTGTAACTTTAAAATATTCAAGCTGCACTAAAACCAATGGAGTTCTAAGGCTAAACTTGTGTCTTTGTCTGGGCCGTAATGATTGTGGACATGTAACTTGTAGTCGGATGGCGAGTAGCTAATAGAATAGGGCCCTATATTGGTATCTTTATCACTTTTGTTCTATTCATGAACTGATTTAAGCTTCAGAATTATGTAAGTAGGCCCCCTTAATTGGAAAGTGGTCTACACACTTTGGTCTACGCACTAAAATGGCTAATTATAAGGACTGAAATGTAAAACATTTTTTCACAAACATGCATATCTAGTGTTGCCTTCATGATTTTCAGTAATTTCAGAGTAATTTACAAGTGATCACTCATTTCTACTAGATTAATTGATTTGTATTCACATTATAACACTTGTGCATGTGAAGGGATTTTGTGGATTAAGGTGTGTTACATGCATCCACTACTTTATACTCAATAAGATTTACATAGTACATACATAATTAATATACACTATAGTGTTAGAAGTTAAGCAGCACTTGTTTATATAATTATCCAATAATAATCCAATATTGCACTATAAGCTGTTGTTTTTTCTTCTTGCACCTTTTCTTAACTGTTTCTGTGTCTCTCCCCCTATTCAGCGTTGATCTTTGAGACCACTGAGTGGAATTTAAAGGAATAATTGGAACATCACATACACTGGAATTAGAGTTGCTGGATAAATTGGTGTAACTTTCTTATTTTCTGTTACAGTTATATTGGTATAGAAGAGATTTCACTATATAGAAAACCTACCTGAGATAGTGGGGGGAACCCTCTAACACTCATCCCTTAAATACACTGACCAACTTCAAGATCAGTGCACATCAGTTTGCTAATGTGTGCTGCTTGTTGCTCTGCTCATTGCTCTGTACCGCTGTTCCATGCTCTGCTGCTATTCTACTCTTCTGTTCTGCTGCTCTGTGCTGCCGATCTGCTGCTCTGTGCTCAGATAAGCTCTCAGTTATGCCTCACTCTTTCTGTGCTTCTGTGCTTTCTCCCATTCTCCCTCTCTGTATGCACCCCCTCCCCTTTCATTGATTTCTGCTGCAAGCCTCCCCTGCCCCATCCATTCTCCCTTTCCTCCCCTGTATGTACCTCCTCTCCTCTGCCTTCCCCCCTTTCCCTGTCTCCTGCCTGCCTAGGCCCTGCTGTCCCTGCAACTCCTTTGCTTTTCTGCCTCTGCGGATCTTTCCAGTTATGAGTACTCCACATCACTCTCAGGTATGAGTACTCCACATCACTCTCAGGACTGTGAGTGCACATGAAGGCTGCCCCACAGCACCACCTAGTGTCAGGAATGCGCTACAGTAGGCACAGTGTTTGCAATTTGCACAGTAAAAATAAAACATTGATGGCTGAACCCTAACACTGAAGCCTAACCCTAACCCTGACTCCTAACCCTAAGCTTAACCCTAGCCCTAACCCCTAACCCTATGCAAAACCCTAACCATATGCCTAACCCTTACCCTTTGCCTAACCCCTAAACCTATACCTAACACTAACCCTATGCCTGACCCTAACTCTATTTCAAACCCTAGCCTTAAGCCTAACCCTAAGCACTCTCCCCTAGAGAAATCCATTGTAAAACCCTAACCCCTAAGAAAGATCTGAGATGAATCGGAAATTAGTGGTGACGGAGATTGTGCTTGCCTTCATGTACCGTTATGTCATATGCTCTGTTTACCTGAATCATCAGGAGATGGACAACTATTTATACCTCATCTTCGATCTGGCCTACAGTATATCTACTATGACTATAACCTCTCTTTCTCAGCCAAGGACGCAGCGGCTCTTTCACAATTCAACTATACCGTTAACTAGGCCTTGCTGGACCACAACGTTTTCTGCTGACATTTTGCTGCCATCAAACCTTTACATATCTCCAATGTTTGTCCTAACTTCACTCCTCCGTGGCCTCCACCTAATCCTCTACCCTCTGTCTCTATCCATGATGCTGTACCTTCTGCCCACCCTGGCAAGAACCACCTTGGCAGACAGGTGAATTACCTTCTGGCAACAGCCATATGCAACATTTTCAATATGAGGCTTTGCAACCCCAGTGGATGCCACCTGCTCCGCGTATGTGAGGTATGCTACAAGGCCCATTCAAAGACCATTTGCCCCACAGTACTGCACCCCGAGTGACGGTTAAGCATTCATCTGCCAAGGCTCTTCACTTGGTATTTGGTATCTCCCCATCACTACATTTTATTTCATTCCTACTCACTAGCAAGAATATTCTCACAGCTATGAAGGAGCCTGGGGTAGTGAATGTACTCCTGACATTAGAAATGTAAAATATTAGGACCATTCTCTTCACCACCTTTTCCTATATGGACAAAAAACCTGATTGGCATTGCAACCCAAAAACATTCCCTGAAGACTTAGCATCAACAAACTCATTCCTTCAACAGAATACTCTCTCCGATACACCAAAGCTGATCACGCCATCTCCACCATGCTCTGCTTGGGAACTCGCTGCTCACTCAAAAAAGCCAGCATTGAAGATGCCTTATAAGCAGCTACCATTTCATCCCAGCTTATTGAATCTCCATAGGAGTAAATGGAGCAGACTACCCTAATATAGTTAACTTTAGATCTAAGAGCAGTCCTAAGCACTTCAACTTGTTTGTGGAAGCCATGGGTTGGATCTTGTTGATCATGCTATGGTACCCGAATGCCATCCCCTATTTAAATGACTATCTGTTTATCGAATCACCTAACTCACTGCTCACCACCAATCTTTTTGGAACGACTCCAATGCTACAAAATCACAACACTAATGGCACCTTATCACTGGTGCTCAAACTGGACTAATCTACCCATATGACTTATCACATCTAGCCAAGTCACCCATAACCTTATAACCAGGTTCAAATCAATAGACAAATTTACTATGTCCCTCGACAGAGAGCTAGTTCTCCTCTCTCTCACCTATTACTTCTATCTCCATCTTTTTTACCAGGAATCCATCCCTCACTCTTCAACATTTTCTCGTCAGGACTTAGCATCAATACTTCCAGGACTCATTATCATTAAGCTATCAACCAACCTCCCATCGCTATTAGCTTGATGCCATTAATCCACCAAGCCCAGCAAACCACGGTAATGGACTGGCTACCAATACAAAACAGACTTAAAGAAGAGCCTGGTCGCTATTCCTCAATTTCCAAGCCAATCACAATGTCACACCACCCATAACATTACCAATATTTCAAGCATTCATTGTTCATTGCTATACAAATCTCCAGCTTCAATCTAACACCATTAGAATATACTTAATTGTGTTCAATTCCACCTAGCCTAAACTTAGTTAATTCACAAATCATTCCTAGCTGCTCCATCTATTAAACTCTATCTCAAGGGCTTAGAACATAACTCATCTACACCAAAACCCACCAGACAACTTATCACCTGTCAAATGCTTGGATAAATCATCGCATTCATTACAAATAATCCCTTTGGCAACAACATGTCACTCACTATGTTGGCCGCCACTAAGCCCCCATTCTTTGGTTTCTTATGACCTGGTTAGTTCACAATTCCCTTCACTCATCTACACCAAAACCCACCAGACAACCTATCACCTCTCAAATGCTCAGTCAAATAATTGCACTTGTTTCAAATAATCCCTTTGGCAACAACATTTCACTTACTATGTTGGCCACCACTAAGCTCCCATTCTTTGGTTTCTTATGACCTGGTTAGTTAACAATTTCCTCCACTCAAACACAAAATATCACCAAACAGGACTTAGCCTTTCACCACAACTAATGTACAATAGTACAACATTCCACTAAGACAAATCGCACCCCATGTGCATCCATTACTACCTTACAGCCAATAGCATATGTCTTGTCACCTCGCTCCGAACACTACAGGCCACACAGTAAAACAAAACTAATTTCCATCATCTGCACCACATATCAAGCCAGCCCCTTTTCACAACCACCTTCATCCATTTAATATGCCTCATACACATCAGATTAGGATATAACCCTTTTTCATATTCAGGTCACTTGTTTCGTACTCCAAGAACAGAACCCCAGCACAAGTGATTAAGGCCATGAGTTGATGGAAGACAAAGTGCTACAGCAGGTATATTCCTAAACCAGAAATTGAACTCAGAGAGGCATTCCAGAAACTCTGACAATAAGTAGATTTTTGGCCCTCTGAGCAGGCCTTTTATGGGTGTGGCTCTGGGCACACCACCAGCCACTTTTGTGGGGAGGGTTCCAACTACAAAAAACAAGGTAATTACCTGGTATTGTGGGAGGAGCCCTCTTCCACTCACCACTTAAATACCCTGACCTACCTCCAGACTGGTGCACATCTGTTTTCTTATTACTCACTTCTCTCTCCCCTGAATTACACTGCTCACATCTCCCTAAGACCATCTAAGCAGGCTATTTATGGGCATGTTTCTGGACACACCACCAGCCACTTTTGGGAAGAGGGATCTGACTACAAATATATATATATATATTGCTCTTTTGTCCACCATATTATAAGTGATTGTTGTGGTGAACTACCTACTCATAAGGTCCACAACACAAGCTGAGATCCCGCTCCATGCTGATTATAGCCAGTAAGCTTGAAACAGCTGTACATGGATTGGATACTCAGCCTGTGTTTAATCCAACCTTGGCTTTGCATTACAGCTGTGTAATAAAGCATGCATAGGCTTAAAGGAAGCCATGTTTGATAATGGCTAGGATTGAAGAGCGAGACATTTGTGGGCACATTTGCACGTCCCAGCTCAGCTGCTCAGAATGCAGTGTAATAACTGTTTGTCTCTGAACTCTGAGCTGGAAGCAGGTTTTTTAACTTGCTTTAGACATTCAAATGTGAACACAGATGTACTTTTTATTTACTATATATATATATATATATATATATATATATATATATATATATATAGGCAAAATACAAGAGGATGTACAAACGTTTCCAAGATTTACTAACATTATTAATAAATAAAATAATAGTCCTAGGCTTCCTTGAGCAATATCTAAACTAGTAAGCAGTTCCTTACTATTAGCTCTTGGCTAGCCCTGGGTGAAGAATAATTAAAACAATAAAAAAAATCCATATATTCACTGTCCTGTATATTTCTCCTAGTCTTTCAGGTTTTCCAAGCGGTCATTGGTTTTAAGGCTGCTGTCTCACTAACAGGTCTGCAACAAAATAATATAATCCGGTCCATCAACTACACCTCTCCTACTCTAAGACCTGGCTTAAATGGAAGTTACACAGGTGCAGATAATTAACTTTGCAGGGAAGTTAACTCCTTCAGTCCTCTTGAATTAACAGAGCTCTGCCACACATCTCCCTCCCCAGATCAACACTATGAGGTTTTGCAACCAAAAGTCAAAGGCAGTGTATGTGGGACAATATATCAATATCACCATGTAAAGCACTTTGGATAACTGTGAAATTGAATGGTTGTAAAGTCGAGACCATCTTGTAACTCTGCTCTTATTCTCCTTGTTCTTCTGCATCCACTTCAGTGGGGCATGGTCAGATACCAGTGTGAATCTTCTTCCCAACAGGTAATTTTGAAGAATTTCAGTTGCCCATTTTATGGCCAGGCATTCTTTCTCCACGACTGAGTATCTCTTCTCCTGAAGCAGCAATTTTCTGCTGAGAAACAGGATTGATTTTCTTGATGTTCCACTATCTGTGATACTACAGCTCCCAAGTCCACACCAGAAGTAGAACAGTTAGTAGCATGAGCTCTTCTCAAATATCTGGAGACTTTCAACGTTTACTCCACTTTACCATCTCAGGTCTAGCTTTGGTCAGATTCATCTTGTGGAGCCATTGGGAATGAATCTTCGATAATACCCCACAATGCTCAGAAAGGCCCTCAGTTGGGGTTTCCTCAAAGGTCGGGACCAGTTTTTCATTGCTTCTACTTTATACAGCTGTGGTTTACAAAATCTCTTCTTAAAGTATAACCCAGATATTTAGCTTCAAACAGTCCTATAGCACATTTTTACAGGGTTTATGATGATTCGTCTCAGAGTTCCCAGTCCGGCTTTTACTTTTGTAGTAGTAGTATGGATGACTAAAGCCACTCTAGCAGTTCATCCACTCTTGAAATATGATAAGCATCAAATTGTGACACTGATTACATTTGCAGAAGTTACTGAAGAATCTAACAGTTCCATCATGTTTTGGAACCATCACTGCACCATTCACTTTTGGATCCTTCAATGATTCCAAGTTCCAACATTTTTCTAACTTCCTTCCTTCCTTATCTCTAGCCTTTTAGCCGTAGGTATGCAATATGATTTCACTTTTACACTCATGCCTGGTTTGGTAAATGGCAGTAGTACGACCTGGCCTTGAAGAGAAAAGATCCGTATTTTGTTTCAATATCTTATAGCTTTCTTCTTTTTGTTCGGGTTTCTATTTTTCAGATAAACACACTTTGTGCTCGCTTTGAGGATTCTACAAAGCAGGTTTATGTGGTAAATCTGCTCTGGTTTCCATCGCTCCCATTGCCTCACGTTATCATTCACTTCTAACATAGCCTCAGTAATCTCACAGGCCAAAAGCTTTGCTTTCAGCTTAAAGTACTAACACTAGCAATCTGTCGCCAGGCTGAAATGTGCAATGTGCACTGCTTTCTGTGTATGATCTTGTAACAGAGTTGTGACTTGGGACATTCTTTCCCTCATATTTTTCACATAGTACACAATATTTTTGCTTAACACAATATTTTTGCTCTTCCCACTCTTCTGTCCAGAATCTCTCTTGGATGACTCCAATAGAGAAGCTAAAAAGGGGAAAATTCAGTAGTGGCTTCAGGTACTTCCCTGATAGCAGAGCAAGCATGTCCCAAGTTTTCCCATCAACATTTCTTAGCATGCTCTTCAAGGTCCTGATAAATTGTTTTTCAAGGTCCTGATAAATTAATCCATCCATTTGTGGGTAATAGATGGTCTCAGAGATAGTAAACTTTTATTTCCCTCCTTGACAAAAAAAGTACCAATGTTCTTACCAATGTTCTTTGAAGTTGCTGTTTGCAGCGGTATGGCTTCTGGATATCTTGTGGTGAAGCCCAGTATCACTAGTATAAATCTGTGTCATTTGGCTGATTTTTCTAGAGGTCCAAAAAGAAACATAGCTATTCTCTTAAATGGCTGCTCAATTTGTGGTAATGGTGTAAATAGGGGCTGCAGTTCAGGTTAAGGTGCATTCATCTGGCCAATAAAATCACTTTAAAATGAATTCCAAATGTTTATGCACTTCCAAGATGTCCTCCAAGAACATTTCTGTGAGACATTCCTTCTTTGTGTTTTAGGGACTAGATGTTGCTCTAAAGCCTCATCACCTAAAGGGGCAATTCTGTAGAATGAATTGTGGGACTTTGTTCCTCTCTCCTCCAGGAACAGATATCCCATTTACTTCTAATAGCTCATTCTAAGCACTTTTAAGTAGTTCTTTTGAAGCTTAATGCAAAGTGATTGTTTTCAGAGAAAAACTGCTATAAGGTACAATCTTCCCCTTCAGGATCACCTGTGTTGACTACTTTTGAGACATATTGCCTTCTCTGTCAGCTTTTCTTCTTTCTTTAGAGTGAGTGGCAGCATGACTCCTCAAAAGCTCATCCTCTGTTCTGAGAACCGGTCACTGTCAAAACATGACCAATGCAACCAGATAGTATCCCATGCAGTCTGGCTGTTCTCTTCAGGCTTTTTTATGGTTCCGATTTGTTGATTTAAAGAATGTCTTGAAAATCTTTGCCTAGCATGATAGGGTAAGACAGTTTAGTGATGAGTGTCTGCTGCTTGAACCCATGAGTCTCTCTTGTCCCTACTCTCACTCTTTTACTCCCCTCTCCTTCCCCATCTCCTTCCCTTCCTCCCTTTCCGTTTCTCTTTCTTCCCCCTCCTTTCTTGGCTCCTTGCTCAATTCCATCTCTGCTTCCTCCACTTTTACCATTTCACAGTCCTCCTGTCCTTCTCCCCCATCCCTGCTTCCCTCTGTCTCATTCCCATTTTGCTCCGCTTCTTTTTAGCCTCTTCTCACTTCAGCTCCATGTGGTCCAGAGAGCGCAGCTCACAGATATGATCACATCATTTTTGTCTGACAACGTGATGCTTCGGCGGTAGTCCTGCATCTTGAGAGACTTCACCTCACACAACTCTGCACTTCGCTGGCTCTACCAGCACTTGAATGGCTCCAAAACAACCAATATGTTACACAAAACCCAGCACCACCTATTAACACCTTCACTCCCTCCATCTATTATTAAAGTATTAACTCCACACAGCCCTTCTTCTACTTTTCAGCACTGTCTTCACACCCACCCCTTCAGTATCTACCACTACATCTTTGGTCCTTGACTCATTCAAGAGCTCAACATCCGAGGTATACCCTACCCAGCATCGGCTAGAAAAATTTAACAATACTGCTTGCTGCAAGAAGCACAATTCGACAAACTCAAGGCCGTAAATCAACCCTCCAACCAATTCTTGCAACTTTAGCAGATGATCATCAACCTATCTCCATCAATTTCTTAGAGAACAGGATGTCCCGCATAGAAAACCCATCATCATAGTAGAATACACCTACTATGACATCATAGGTAATTTGCAGCAAAAGGAGCAGCGACTCAAAGCCAATTCCACTATCAAGTCAATTGGTCGCCATTAGACCACAGACTATTTTGCCAACACTTCACTGGCATCCGCTAACTGGGTTGTCAGCACTGCCTCTCTCCTCTCCATAAGTTAAGGTTTCTCTCAAACATCACACCTCAATCACCTCAACCAAATCCAGACCCCCCTATTTCCCTCCTAGATATACCTCCACCGTCACGCCCATCTAGGGATCACTCAGGCCAGTCCAACCTAGGGTCAGCAGCCATACATATTAACTTTAGTACTAGAGGCTGATACTATACTGGCTGCTGGCTACTCCATGTATGCTCCATCTGCCACAAAGCCCATGCAAAACATGCCCCACCATTGCTTACCAAAAATGACATTTATCCTTTGACATGTCCACCTTCTCTAGAGATCTCATCAATCATGACACATAGTTAACTACCTATTCACCAAATTCACTGAGGGTTTCCACACAGGGGTTTTGGCATTACCTCAGGTTTCCTATGTATGCGATAATCTACTCTCCACTGTAGAGGAACCTGAGATAGTGAAAAGGTTCCTGGCAACTGAAGTCAGCAAAGACTACCTCCTGGGAACCTTCACCTTCCCACCTTTTCCAGTTTGCAGTACACTCCTTGCAGTACATTCGCATTGATGATGCCATCACCACCCTCCTGACTTTAGGCCCCAGAAGTTGGTTATCTAAATCTGATATCCAAGATGCCTTCAAGCAACTATCTATCCATGTAGACCTCTGGCATTTACAAGGCATCAAATAGAACAAGACTTCCATTCTACCGCATTGGACTTCATCAACCTCAACTCAGAAGCCTACGTACCTCAAATTCCAATCTAGAACCTCTCCGCGATCAATTTCGCCAAACGATGATCAATGGCCTAGCTCCCAACACACGACAAACCTAAAAAGAGACTTTTTAAACTTTTTCTGTCCAATTTCAGAATCTCATCAAACATCACGCTCCATGCTTTTGCAGGTCACTGTCACAAAGGCCTACACCTCCACGTCAACACCATCAAAATATATCTCACAGGCATGTAATTCCATCTGTACCAAGCTGAATTAATAAATGAGTAATTTCTCTCTGCACCACCCATTAAACTTTTACTCAAAGGCCTCAACAGGAAAGCTCAACCTAAAACCATCAGACTCCGGAATAACTTCCACCAAAAAAATGTTCAAACAAATAATGTCTAACCTCTCAAACAATCCTCATTCACTGTAAGGGTAGCAGACACATTTGCTTTCTAAAGATTTCTCTGACCAAGTGAATTTACAATTTCACAGTAATAGCCTCATTACCTAACCAAACAAGATATCTCCTTTTTGACTGAAATATGTACTCTCCAATTCCATTCGACAAAAGTCAGCAATACCCGTCACCATTTACTACAATCCCACAAACGACAATAGCTGTCCAGTCACCATCCTACGTTCCCTTTACCTATGATTCCAAGACAAATCTTCCCTACATTCTCGCCTCAGTATATCCACTAAGCCGCTATCCACCTCCAACTTAATCCACTAGGTCAGACTCAAACTCTCTAGATAAGGCCTCAACATATTCAAATACTCTGGCCATTCCTTCAAAAATGGGGCAGCATCCTCTGCATCTGAAAACCAATTCCTATATTCTCAATGAGGACGTACTAGGGATTTGTATAATGGCAGAATCATATTTGCTTCTCTTGCTTCCATACCCTTCTTAATACATGCTAATAATTTACTTGCCTTTGCAGATGCTACTTGGCATTGAGCACTGTTACCTAGGTGGTTGTCCACAAGCACTCCCAAATCCCTTTCAATATCTGATACCCCTAAATTTGTTCCATTAAGATAATACATTGCATGGCTATTTTCCTTCCGTTTTCCTGCATAACTTTACATTTATTTGTATTAAATGTAATCTGCCATTTAATTGACAATTTCTCTAATTTATGCAAATCCACTTGAAAAGGAAAGTACATCCTTTTCTGAATTAATGACCTTGCACAATTTATTTCATCAGCAAAAATGGAGACAATACTTCCCAGTCCCACTTCTAAGTCATTAATAGCTATGTTAAAAAGGAGTGGACCGAATACTGAACCCTGAGGAACCCCACTTACCACATTAGTCCAATCTGAGTATGTTCCATTTACAACCCTTTGCTTCCTGTCTTTTAGCCAGCTCTCCCTTCTCGCTCTCCTCTCTGTCTTTGCACTCCTTCTTTCTCTCCTTTTTTCTCTCTTCTCCCCTCTCCCTTTATGTCTTAGCTCTCACTTACAGTATCTCTCTCACCTTTCCTCTCTCCCGTCCCTCCTCTCTCTCCTTTTATGTATTTGCACTTCACTGCTGATGTGGTGGGAGAGGGTTATGATGTGATGGGGGAAGGGCTACAGCGCGTTAGGTTTATAATGTTGTGGGGTCAGGTTTATAATGTTGTGGGGGCTACAGGGCTACAGAGCAATTGCCATTGTGAGGACAGGGCTTTGATGTGGCTTGGGAGTGGCTACAGAGCGCATGCGTCTAGCAGAGTTGCCATGCGTAACAGATATTGTTCTTTATATTATAAGGTAATTAGCGACTTGCCCATCAAAAATGACGGGGCAAAAAAAGGTAATGTTGTTTGGCACATAAAATAAGTGTTTTGGTCGTGTGAGTACCTTGGGCGCTCATTGCAAGCCTCTCGGTTGGTGTATTTTTTATCAGAGCCGTTTTTGCGCTCATTTTAAGGTCCGCGCTGATCTCCTTTTGGCACTCATTGCGAGCCTCTCCCCTGGTGTACTTTGTGTACTTGTGTACTCTGAGCACCGTTGGTGCTACTTGTGAGGCGCAGGGTGAAGGCCTATTTTTTAATGATAATTAATTAATTATTCAAATTATAAATTAATATATTTGACGTAATTGAAATTAATATATGCAGCAAGCAATGTGCTGAAGAGCTAACAATCTGTTTTGATGTTCCTGCAGCATACAATGTAGATTTGCACTGTTGTTGAGCTGAGGTGTGTCAGGAATGTGTAAAGTGTGTAGTGTAAATAGGATGCGTGCGCGAGTGCAAACTGTTTGTTTAGCTCTGTAATTCCGCATTTTGCAAGTTACTGTTGTAAAATGGCAGGGATTGTGTATCTGGTACGCGGGTGTGGATGATTTTGTGTCCTTGCTAATAGTGTATTTTGTAGCTCGTACGGGTTTGTGTAAAAGTTGTTTGTGCCTGGCGGTGTTTTGCGGGTTTAGGGTTCATGTAGCCTTGTTTTTGTTTGTTTTGGCGGCCATTTTTTCTTTCGCTTAGGGGATTTTCAAGTGGCAAAACTCTGTAAATTGGAGTTAAATTTGCGTGGAACCTGACTCCTGGACGTCCTGACTGTCCCCCCTTGCGGTGTGTAATGTTTTTTTTATTTTTATTTGTGTGTTATTTATGTTTTTCCCTGTGCTCGCTTCGGCCGTTACGTTCGTAATTTTGCGACCTCGTAATTTTGCATTTTTGTACCTCGTACATCCTTGTCAAAAGTCATACGTGCCTGGCTGTTATTTGCAGGTTTTGGGTCGTGTAGCCTCGTTTTCATTTTTTTCGCCCACCATGTTTTTTCTCGCTTAGCCGATTTTCAAGTTCCAAAACTCGACTTAAATTCGACTTTAATTGGGGGGCAACCTCACTGGCAGATGTCGTGGCTGTCCCCCCTTGCTGTGTGTATGTTTATTTTTTTTTATATTTTTTTAGTTTGAAGTGTTTTTGTTTGTGGATGCCCAGGTTAAAGCCGTTAATTTCGTATTTTTGCAAGGTCGTAATTTTTTTTTTTATAAGTCCCACGGCTCGTATTTTTTTGTGTAAGTCCGTATTTAGTCATTGCGTGTTTTTTTTTCAAAGTCTTGCTTCTCCGGGTTGTTTTTAACTGCGAGTGAAGCACCGTAGAGCCTCCACCTCTGCAAATGCGGCCCCTCGCTTTGCGAGGGTCCGCATTTGTAGCCTGCCCATTGCAGCCGACTTTAGAGCGTCCACCTTCCGCAAATGCGGCCCCTGGATTTGCAAGGGTCCGCACTTGTGGCCCGAACTGCGTCCCTCGCTTTGCGAGGGACGCAGTTCTTGGGAGCTTGCTTTGCGAGCTCGCAAAGCAAAACAACGACTCACAGCTTCACAACTATTATATGTGATACTAAATATTATGAGAAAATGTCTACCATATTGTAATCATGGATTTCCTGGATTAAATTAGGGAATCATTTAGTTTTGCAGGTTCGCCCTCCGATATTTGTTTTTATTATTATTTAACGTCTTCTCTGTCATGGGAAGCAAATTCCCACTTTTAAGATGCCAGGTTCTTGCTAAATCTGTTACTATCAATGTTGCATGTGTCCTGCTATCTGCCCACACCTTGTTCTGCTGATTGGTCCAGAAAAGAATATTTGTGAGCAGAGTCAGATTTGCCTGCTCCTATGCAGTCCGCCCCATTAAGAAACCTGTGCACTTGGAAACTTATATCCTTGCACTTATCTGTGGAAATGGCAGACGCCAAGAGATGAGCAATTTTGAAGACATAATTGTAGTAAAATACATGCTTTATAATAAGGAACATTATTTTTAAAGTGCCTAAATAGGAAGGCTTTATACTATGCAAAAATATAAATACAGTCCTACCGTGTCTCTTTAAAGAAACCTGTTTCTTCGGATAAAGAAATCATAAACAAAACAATTTGCTATTAAGTTATTTGGAATAATAATGGAATTGTCCCATTGATGTTTTTGCACTTCGAATATTTTGAGAGAACTTATGTTTAAAAGTGATCAATTTTGATTTATATTTAGTTTTAGCTTGTTATGTTATGGACAATAATTTCTCATCATCTCGAACATATGGTGATACTTGTTTTGCTGTGATGATCACCCAGCAGGTATCCTGTGATAAGGACTCTTATTAGGGAAAGAGGTCTTTGCACATGCATATGGATCAATATGATGAATTTAAAAAAGGAGTGATACATTAAAAAAAGATATGTTTATGTCAATGTTATAGCAAAAAGCTCTCAAATGCAAATGCTCTAATTCTGAAACTGCAACAAATAGGGCAGTATATGAAAACAAGTTGTTCAGTAACAATGATCAACAGATTTAAACAATAATAATGTGATAAATTGCTAAGTGTTATTATTCATGTGGTGAACTAGCTTCAACTAAATAGATTCATGCCACCTCTAGATCATTTTCCCACCTGTCTTTGGGCCCTATTAAATTCTCCCTCGTAGTTCTCTCGGTGCTCGCAAAAGGCAGTTTTCCTGCTGTTTGCGAGAACCGAATCTCTCGCAGCCTGCTTTACGATATGACTGCGAGAAAATGGCCGAGAATAGGCTCCGAGAGAGCTACGTAGCCTTAAATCTATGCACGAGTCTCGCATATCGTAAGAATCCCTACGTGGACAAAAAGTCCACGCAAGGGATCCGAAAGCCTCTACGTGCTGCCTCGGAACAGCCCGAGACAGCAGCGTGAGGCTCCCCCCTGCACCCTATACACATCCCCATGCTGCAGGGGTCTCTATCAGGACCCCTGCAGCACCCCCACATTAACCCCTTGCAGCGGGGGTCCCCGATCTGCATAGATCAGGCCCCCCGCTGCATTTAAAACTTTTAAATTCCCCGCCGCGGCTCCTTAAAGGGACCGCGGCACACTATTAGCCAATCCCGGCCGCGGCACTTAAAATTAACCCCCCTCTATGCTGGGGGTCCCCATCGGGACCCCCGAAGTGTCCCCACATAAACCCATTGCAGGGGGGGTCCCCGATCTGCATAGATCAGGCCCTCCGCTGCATTTAAAACTTTTAAATTCCCCGCCGCGGCTCCTTAAAGGGACCGCGGCACACTATTAGCCAATCCCGGCCGCGGCACTTAAAATTAACCCCCCTCTATGCTGGGGGTCCCCATCGGGACCCCCGAAGTGTCCCCACATAAACCCATTGCAGGGGGGGTCCCCGATCTGCATAGATCAGGCCCTCCGCTGCATTTAAAACTTTTAAATTCCCCGCCGCGGCTCCTTAAAGGGACCGCGGCACACTATTACCCAATCCCGGCCGCGGCACTTAAAATTAACCCCCCTCTATGCTGGGGGTCCCCATCGGGACCCCCGAAGTGTCCCCATATAAACCCCCTGCAGCGGGGGGCCCCGATCGGCACCGATCGTGACCCTGCTGCAATTCAATTTTAAATTTCCCGCCTCGCGGGTCCTCAAAGGACCGTAAAGGTCCTGAAAGGACTCGCACTAAAAATAATAACCCCAGGCAACTATAATTACCCCATTAACTCATGATGGTCAATCCAGACCACCATAAGGCCTAAATTAACCCATTAACTCATGGTGGTCAATCCAGACCACCATAAGACCTTAATTACCCCATTAACTCATGATGGTCAATCCAGACCACCATAAGGCCTAAATTAACCCATTAACTCATGGTGGTCAATCCAGACCACCATAAGACCTTAATTACCCCATTAACTCATGATGGTCAATCCAGACCACCATAAGGCCTAAATTAACCCATTAACTCATGGTGGTCAATCCAGACCACCATAAGACCTAAATTAACCCATTAACTCATGATGGTCAATCCAGACCACCATAAGACCTAAATTAACCCATTAACTCATGATGGTCAATCCAGACCACCATAAGACCTTAATTACCCCATTAACTCATGATGGTCAATCCAGACCACCATAAGGCCTAAATTACCCCATTAACTCATGATGGTCAATCCAGACCACCATAAGGCCTAAATTAACCCATTAACTCATGGTGGTCAATCCAGACCACCATAAGGCCTAAATTAACCCATTAACTCATGGTGGTCAATCCAGACCACCATAAGACCTAAATTAACCCATTAACTCATGATGGTCAATACAGACCAGCATAAGGCTCTATTTAACCCCATCAGTCCCATAAGGGTATATTATTACCATTATGGGCCTGTTACAACCCAACATTAACCACATAAGTGCCATGATGGTCCTCAAGGACCATCATGACACTAACTACAAACACTACACTATAACCCCCAATAAACCATTTAATCTAAACTAACCCCCCTCTACACTAATCTATTAACACTTACACTACCTACCTACACTACCTACCCCCTAATAAACCTCCCCAACACTCTAATTACAAAAAACAAAAAACCTACAGTACAAAAAACAAAAAAACCTACAGTACAGAAAACAAAAAACAATTACACACCTGAAAAGGAAAGACAGATAAACACAATACAATAATACATATAATACATTACATACATTACATACAATACATGACATTACATATAATATATTAAATATAATATATTAAATATAATATATTACATATAATACATTACATACATTACATACAATACATGACATTACATATAATATATTAAATATAATATATTAAATATAATATATTACATATAATACATTACATACATTACATACAATACATGACATTACATATAATATATTAAATATAATATATTAAATATAATATATTACATATAATACATTACATACATTACATACAATACATGACATTACATATAATATATTAAATATAATATATTAAATATAATATATTACATATAATATATTACATATAGTCCTAATCAAATACCCCCTATCTATCTAACATACAATCTATTTAATTTAAAATAAATCCTAACTATATCAAATACATCCCCCTATCTATCTAATATACAAAAAATCCTAACTACATACACAGACCCTTATTCTAAAATAAAATAAAATAATTACAGTCCTAACTACATACACAGACCCTAATTCTAAGCTAAAATCAATAAATTAAGACCACTTACCTTTAAGATGTTGCTTCAGATCACTAACCTATGGGTCAAACAAAAAAAAAAATTAGTACAAAACATTAACATCAAATAAATAAACATTATATACATTCTACATATTCAACTCACCTTTACAGCATGTCCAGTCACTGTTAAGCTCTTCCGGCGCGGCCCTGTTAAAAAAAAAAACACAATACATGAATACATGAATACAATATATAAACAATAAATAAAATACACAAATAAACATCTAAATATACATTTAACTTACCTCCCCGCGATGTCCCCGGCCTTCTCTCCTTCAGCCCCGGCTGGGCCGCGGAACCATCCGCGCTCTAAAAAAAAAAAAGAAAAAAAACTAACGGAGGTCTGCACTGGCAGACCTCCCCGACGCTACTGAACCTCCCGGAGTCGTTTCCGGGAGGAAATTGGCATTGGCGGCTTGTGATTGGCTGAAAAAGCTGTCTATCAATTTCAGCCAATCAAAAGTCGTCAATGTGTGAGCCAATCAGGATGGGATACACCCCAATATCCCACCCTGATTGGCTAAAACACTTGTCTATCTTTATGGGAACCAATCACAACGCTCAGATGCCTTCAGCCAATCACTATGGGATACACCCCCACGGAGTGATTGGTAGAAGACATCTGCGCATCCTGATTGGCTCCTACATTGACGACTTTTGATTGGCTGACAGCTTTTTCAGCCAATCACAAGCCGCCAATGCCAATTTCCTCCCGGAAACGACTCCGGGAGGTTCAGTAGCGTCGGGGAGGTCTGCCAGTGCAGACCTCCGGTAGTTTTTTTTCTTTTTTTTTTTTAGAGCGCGGATGGTTACGCGGCCCAGCCGGGGCTGAAGGAGAGAAGGCCGGGGACCTCGCGGGGGGGTAAGTTAAATGTATATTTAGATGTTTATTTGTGTATTTTATTTATTGTTTATATATTGTATTCATGTATTCATGTATTGTGTTTTTTTTTTTAACAGGGCCGCGCCGGAAGAGCTTAACAGTGACTGGACATGCTGTAAAGGTGAGTTGAATATGTAGAATGTATATAATGTTTATTTATTTGATGTTAATGTTTTGTACTAATTTTTTTTTTTGTTTGACCCATAGGTTAGTGATCTGAAGCAACATCTTAAAGGTAAGTGGTCTTAATTTATTGATTTTAGCTTAGAATTAGGGTCTGTGTATGTAGTTAGGACTGTAATTATTTTATTTTATTTTAGAATAAGGGTCTGTGTATGTAGTTAGGATTTTTTGTATATTAGATAGATAGGGGGATGTATTTGATATAGTTAGGATTTATTTTAAATTAAATAGATTGTATGTTAGATAGATAGGGGGTATTTGATTAGGACTATATGTAATATATTATATGTAATATATTATATTTAATATATTATATTTAATATATTATATGTAATGTCATGTATTGTATGTAATGTATGTAATGTATTATATGTAATATATTATATTTAATATATTATATTTAATATATTATATGTAATGTCATGTATTGTATGTAATGTATGTGATGTATTATATGTAATATATTATATTTAATATATTATATTTAATATATTATATGTAATGTCATGTATTGTATGTAATGTATGTAATGTATTATATGTAATATATTATATTTAATATATTATATTTAATATATTATATGTAATGTCATGTATTGTATGTAATGTATGTAATGTATTATATGTAATATATTATATTTAATATATTATATTTAATATATTATATGTAATGTCATGTATTGTATGTAATGTATGTGATGTATTATATGTAATATATTATATTTAATATATTATATTTAATATATTATATGTAATGTCATGTATTGTATGTAATGTATGTAATGTATTATATGTAATATATTATATTTAATATATTATATTTAATATATTATATGTAATGTCATGTATTGTATGTAATGTATGTAATGTATTATATGTAATATATTATATTTAATATATTATATTTAATATATTATATGTAATGTCATGTATTGTATGTAATGTATGTGATGTATTATATGTAATATATTATATTTAATATATTATATTTAATATATTATATGTAATGTCATGTATTGTATGTAATGTATGTGATGTATTATATGTAATATATTATATTTAATATATTATATTTAATATATTATATGTAATGTCATGTATTGTATGTAATGTATGTAATGTATTATATGTAATATATTATATTTAATATATTATATTTAATATATTATATGTAATGTCATGTATTGTATGTAATGTATGTAATGTATTATATGTAATATATTATATTTAATATATTATATTTAATATATTATATGTAATGTCATGTATTGTATGTAATGTATGTAATGTATTATATGTATTATTGTATTGTGTTTATCTGTCTTTCCTTTTCAGGTGTGTAATTTTTTTTTGTTTTCTGTACTGTAGGTTTTTTTGTTTTTTGTACTGTAGGTTTTTTGTTTTTTGTAATTAGAGTGTTGGGGAGGTTTATTAGGGGGTAGGTAGTGTAGGTAGGTAGTGTAAGTGTTAATAGATTAGTGTAGAGGGGGGTTAGTTTAGATTAAATGGTTTATTGGGGGTTATAGTGTAGTGTTTGTAGTTAGTGTCATGATGGTCCTTGAGGACCATCATGGCACTTATGTGGTTAATGTTGGGTTGTAACAGGCCCATAATGGTAATAATATACCCTTATGGGACTGATGGGGTTAAATAGAGCCTTATGCTGGTCTGTATTGACCATCATGAGTTAATGGGTTAATTTAGGCCTTATGCTGGTCTGTATTGACCATCATGAGTTAATGGGTTAATTTAGGCCTTATGGTGGTCTGGATTGACCATCATGAGTTAATGGGTTAATTTAGGCCTTATGCTGGTCTGTATTGACCATCATGAGTTAATGGGTTAATTTAGGCCTTATGGTGGTCTGGATTGACCATCATGAGTTAATGGGGTAATTAAGGTCTTATGGTGGTCTGGATTGACCACCATGAGTTAATGGGTTAATTTAGGCCTTATGGTGGTCTGGATTGACCATCATGAGTTAATGGGTTAATTTAGGTCTTATGGTGGTCTGGATTGACCACCATGAGTTAATGGGTTAATTTAGGCCTTATGGTGGTCTGGATTGACCATCATGAGTTAATGGGTTAATTTAGGTCTTATGGTGGTCTGGATTGACCACCATGAGTTAATGGGTTAATTTAGGCCTTATGGTGGTCTGGATTGACCATCATGAGTTAATGGGTTAATTTAGGCCTTATGGTGGTCTGGATTGACCATCATGAGTTAATGGGGTAATTATAGTTGCCTGGGGTTATTATTTTTAGTGCGAGTCCTTTCAGGACCTTTACGGTCCTTTGAGGACCCGCGAGGCGGGAAATTTAAAATTGAATTGCAGCAGGGTCACGATCGGTGCCGATCGGGGCCCCCCGCTGCAGGGGGTTTATATGGGGACACTTCGGGGGTCCCGATGGGGACCCCCAGCATAGAGGGGGGTTAATTTTAAGTGACGCGGCCGGGATTGGGTAATAGTGTGCCGCGGTCCCTTTAAGGAGCCGCGGCGGGGAATTTAAAAGTTTTAAATGCAGCGGGGGCCTGATCGGTGCCGATCGGGGACCCCCGCTGCAAGGGGTTAATGTGTGGGGGCTGCGGGGGTTCCTATGGACCCCTGCAGCAAGGTGTTCATGCGAGGACACTTCGGGGGTCCCGACAGGGACCCCCGCATTGAGGGGGGGTTCATTTTAGGTGCCTAGGGGGGGGTTTGGAGTACCCCCCACGGCAGGGCTTATGTGGGGGACTGCCGCGAAGGTCCCTTTTAGGACCCCCGCAGCACTTGATGAGGAGTGGGAGCCTGCGATATCATCTCGCAGGCTGTCACTCCTCATGTACATTTACGCAGTGTAGATACGTACGGGCCTGCTGCGTAGCTCATACGTTGCTCGCAGCAGGGCTAATTTAATAGCATTGTAAGTTAGAGAAACTTTGCAGTACGTAGGGCTTAAGTAGAAGCCTCTTATTTACGAGGCTGGAATTTAATGAGGCCCTTTGTTTGCAAGTTTTTGTTGTGCTTGCCACAGGCATTTCAATGAGAACAGCTGTTGCCAAATACTCCAAAACAAGTTTGTTTATTTGTGGATGAAGAGCACTTGTTTTCCTTTTTTCTACACTTTTTTGGTTTTTGAGTCACAGTCATTAAAATACTTTAAAATAATTTCCACTAATATGTTCAATATTTGAGTTTAGTGTTTGAAAATACAACACCCAAGTAAGACTATAAAGCAATGTATTTTATTAATTCACCGTTTCACATCTGTTTAACATTTGTAGCAATTGTTTAAGCAGCTTAATTTGATAATTAGGATTTGGAATAAAAGTATTGGTTACAGATCTATTTATTATATGTAGTGAATCATCATCATATATTTTGATGATAGATAAGATTTGATCTACCTAAAGGGCTTAATTAATCCCTATGATAGCTATTTATATATAACCTATTTTAACCGTTTTTTATGAACTTGCTTAATTAAATACATTTCTATAATGTCACTAATTTCCATCCATTCTTCTACATAGGAATATGATAAAAACTTTCCTTATATATATTGTCTTCTACCTTTGCACCATTTTCATCACCATTCTTTGAAATGTTTACAATCTACTTAAATTATGTGATTCAAGTAGTGATGTCTCAAACAGTTCGTCGGAGAACTATTCACGGCAATTTTCGCATGTTCGCGTTCGCAACGAACGGCGAACACATGCGCTTTTCGGTCCGCCCCCTATTCTTTATCATTAAAGAAACTTTGACCCTGCACCTTAAAGTCAGCAGACACATTCCAGCCAATCAGCAGCATACACTCCCTTCCAGAGCCTTCCATCTGAATGACAGCTTCCATTTTAGAATCATTCTGAAGCTACATTCGTTGAGAAAGAACATATATTCTACCTGCTGCTGATTTAATAGGGAAATAGATAGCCAGGCTGTGTATTTAGCTTTCACTACACACCTGAAGGACTCATTTGATATCTGCTAAAGGAAAGCAACCCAAAAAGCCCTTTTTAGGGCTAGAACATCATTTATTTTAATTTATTATTTTTTTCTGCTGATTTAATAGGGAAATAGATAGACAGGCTGTGTATTTAGCTTTCACTACACACCTGAAGGACTCATTTGATATCTGCTGAAAGGACAGCAACCCAAAAAGCCCTTTTTAGGGCTAGAACATCATTTATTTTATTTTATAACTTTTTCTGTGTAATATAAAATGCATATGCCTGCCTGCAGGCGTGTGTGTGAGGGCTATTGCATCTACTCTGCCAACTTTTGCCAGTGCACAGTGACACTAATAAATAGTGCAACCATAGTGTACAGTGAAATAAAAGAACCATTTTTTGACTGTAATCAATTGAATATCAGTTGCCTGCCTACAGGCATGTGTGTGAGGACTATTGCATCTACTCTGCCAACTTTTGCCAGTGCAGAGTGACACTCATACCTAGTGCAAACGTAGTGTACAGTGACATAAAAGAACCCTTTTTTGACTGTAATCGATTGAATATCAGTTGCCTGCCTAAAGGCGTGTGTGTGAAGCCTATTGCATCTACTCTGCCAACTTTTGCCAGTGCAGAGTGACACTCATACCTAGTGCAAACGTAGTGTACATGACATAAAAGAACCCTTTTTTGACTGTAATCGATTGAATATCAGTTGCCTGCCTACAGGCGTGTGTGTGAAGACTATTGCATCTACTCTGTCAACTTTTGCCAGTGCACAGTAACACTCATATCTAGTGCAACCGTAGTGTACAGTGACATAAAACAACCCTTTTTTGACTGTAATCGATTGAATATCAGTTGCCTGCCTACAGGCGTGTGTGTAAGGCCTATTGCATCTACTTTGCCAACTTTTGCCAGTGCACAGTGACACTCATATCTAGTGCAACCATGGTGTACAGTGAAATAAAAGAACCCTTTTTTGACTGTAATCGATTGAATATCAGTTGCCTGCCTACAGGTGCGTGTGTGAAGCCTATTGCATCTACTCTGCCAACTTTTGCCAGTGCACAGTGACACTCATATCTAGTACAACCGTAGTGTGCAGTGACATAAAACAACCATTTTTTTACTGTAATCGATTGAATATCAGTTGCCTGCCTACAGGCGTGTGCGTGAAGCCTATTGCATCTACTCTTCCAACTTTTGCCAGTGCACAGTGACACTCATATCTAGTGCAACCGTAGTGTACAGTGAAATAAAAGAACCCTTTTTTGACTGTAATCGATTGAATATCAGTTGCCTGCCTACAGGCGTGTGTGTAAGGCCTATTGCATCTACTCTGCCAACTTTTGCCAGTGCACAGTGACACTAATAAATAGTGCAACCATAGTGTACAGTGAAATAAAAGAACCATTTTTTGACTGTAATCAATTGAATATCAGTTGCCAGCCTACAGGCATGTGTGTGAGGACTATTGCATCTACTCTGCCAACTTTTGCCAGTGCACAGTGACACTCATTTCTAGTGCAACCGTAGTGCACAGTGAAATAAAATAACCCTTTTTTGACTGTAATCAATTGAATATCAGTTGCCTGCCTACAGGCGTGTGTGTGAGGCCTATTGCATCTACTCTGCCAACTTTTGCCAGTGCACAGTGACACTCATATCTAGTGCAACCGTAGTGTACAGTGACATAAAACAACGCTTTTTTGACTGTAATCAATTGAATATCAGTTGCCTGCCTACAGGCGTGTGTGTAAGACCTATTGCATCTACTCTGCCAAATTTTGCCAGTGCACAGTGACACTCATATCTAGTGCAACCATAGTGTACAGTGAAATAAAAGAACCCTTTTTTGACTGTAATCAATTGGATATCAGTTGCCTGCCTACAGGCGTGTGTGTGAGGCCTATTGCATCTACTCTGCCAACTTTGGCAGTGCACAGTGACACTCATATCTAGTGCAACCGTAGTGTACAGTGACATAAAACAACCCTTTTTTGACTGTAATCGATTGAATATCAGTTGCCTGCCTACAGGCGTGTGTGTGAGGCCTATTGCATCTACTCTGCCAACTTTTGCAAGTGCACAGTGACACTCATATCTAGTGCAACCGTAGTGTGCAGTGACATAAAACAACCATTTTTTGACTATAATCGATTGAATATCAGTTGCCTGCCTAAAGGCGTGTGTGTGAAGCCTATTGGATCTACTCTGCCAAATTTTGCCAGTGCAGAGTGACACTCATATCTAGTGCAAACGTAGTGTACAGTTACATAAACAAACCCTTTTTTGACTGTAATCGATTGAATATCAGTTGCCTGCCTACAGGCGTGTGTGTGAGGCCTTTTGCATCTACTCTGCCAACTTTTGCCAGTGCACAGTGACACTCATATCTAGTGCAACCGTAGTGTACAGTGAAATAAAAGAACCCTTTTTTGACTGTAATCTATTGAAAATCATTTGCCTGCCTACAGGCGTGTGTGTGAGGCCTATTGCATCTACTCTGCCAACTTTTGCCAGTGCACAGTGACACTCATATCTAGTGCAACCGTAGTGTACAGTGAAATAAAAGAACCCTTTTTTGACTGTAATCGAATGAATATCAGTTGCCTGCCTACAGGCGTGTGTGTGAGGCCTATTGCATCTACTCTGCCAACTTTTGCCAGTGCACAGTGACACTCATATCTAGTGCAACCGTAGTGTACAGTGAAATAAAAGAACCCTTTTTTGACTGTAATCGATTGAATATCAGTTGCCTGCCTACAGGCGTGTGTGTAAGGCCTATTGCATCTACTCTGCCAACTTTTGCCAGTGCACAGTGACACTAATAAATAGTGCAACCATAGTGTACAGTGAAATAAAAGAACCATTTTTTGACTGTAATCAATTGAATATCAGTTGCCTGCCTACAGGCATGTGTGTGAGGACTATTGCATCTACTCTGCCAACTTTTGCCAGTGCACAGTGACACTCATATCTAGTGCAACCGTAGTGCACAGTGAAATAAAATAACCCTTTTTTGACTGTAATCAATTGAATATCAGTTGCCTGCCTACAGGCGTGTGTGTGAGGCCTATTGCATCTACTCTGCCAACTTTTGCCAGTGCACAGTGACACTCATATCTAGTGCAACCGTAGTGTACAGTGACATAAAACAACGTTTTTTTGACTGTAATCAATTGAATATCAGTTGCCTGCCTACAGGCGTGTGTGTAAGACCTATTGCATCTACTCTGCCAAATTTTGCCAGTGCACAGTGACACTCATATCTAGTGCAACCGTAGTGTACAGTGAAATAAAAGAACCCTTTTTTGACTGTAATCGATTGAATATCAGTTGCCTGCCTACAGGCGTGTGTGTGAGGCCTATTGCATCTACTCTGCCAACTTTGGCAGTGCACACTGACACTCATATCTAGTGCAACCGTAGTGTACAGTGACATAAAACAACCCTTTTTTGACTGTAATCGATTGAATATCAGTTGCCTGCCTACAGGCGTGTGTGTGAGGCCTATTGCATCTACTCTGCCAACTTTTGCAAGTGCACAGTGACACTCATATCTAGTGCAACCGTAGTGTGCAGTGACATAAAACAACCATTTTTTGACTATAATCGATTGAATCTCAGTTGCCTGCCTAAAGGCGTGTGTGTGAAGCCTATTGGATCTACTCTGCCAAATTTTGCCAGTGCAGAGTGACACTCATATCTAGTGCAAACGTAGTGTACAGTTACATAAACAAACCCTTTTTTGACTGTAATCGATTGAATATCAGTTGCCTGCCTACAGGCGTGTGTGTGAGGCCTATTGCATCTACTCTGCCAACTTTTGCCAGTGCACAGTGACACTCATATCTAGTGCAACCGTAGTGTACAGTGAAATAAAAGAACCCTTTTTTGACTGTAATCTATTGAAAATCATTTGCCTGCCTACAGGCGTGTGTGTGAGGCCTATTGCATCTACTCTGCCAACTTTTGCCAGTGCACAGTGACACTCATATCTAGTGCAACCGTAGTGTACAGTGAAATAAAAGAACCCTTTTTTGACTGTAATCGAATGAATATCAGTTGCCTGCCTACAGGCGTGTGTGTGAGGCCTATTGCATCTACTCTGCCAACTTTTGCCAGTGCACAGTGACACTCATATCTAGTGCAACCGTAGTGTACAGTGAAATAAAAGAACCCTTTTTTGACTGTAATCGATTGAATATCAGTTGCCTGCCTACAGGCGTGTGTGTAAGGCCTATTGCATCTACTCTGCCAACTTTTGCCAGTGCACAGTGACACTAATAAATAGTGCAACCATAGTGTACAGTGAAATAAAAGAACCATTTTTTGACTGTAATCAATTGAATATCAGTTGCCTGCCTACAGGCGTGTGTGTGAGGACTATTGCATCTACTCTGCCAACTTTTGCCAGTGCACAGTGACACTCATATCTAGTGCAACCGTAGTGCACAGTGAAATAAAATAACCCTTTTTTGACTGTAATCAATTGAATATCAGTTGCCTGCCTACAGGCGTGTGTGTGAGGCCTATTGCATCTACTCTGCCAACTTTTGCCAGTGCACAGTGACACTCATATCTAGTGCAACCGTAGTGTACAGTGACATAAAACAACCTTTTTTTGACTGTAATCAATTGAATATCAGTTGCCTGCCTACAGGCGTGTGTGTAAGACCTATTGCATCTACTCTGCCAAATTTTGCCAGTGCACAGTGACACTCATATCTAGTGCAACCGTAGTGTACAGTGAAATAAAAGAACCCTTTTTTGACTGTAATCGATTGAATATCAGTTGCCTGCCTACAGGCGTGTGTGTGAGGCCTATTGCATCTACTCTGCCAACTTTGGCAGTGCACAGTGACACTCATATCTAGTGCAACCGTAGTGTGCAGTGACATAAAACAACCATTTTTGTACTATAATCGATTGAATATCAGTTGCCTGCCTAAAGGCGTGTGTGTGAAGCCTATTGGATCTACTCTGCCAACTTTTGCCAGTGCAGAGTGACACTCATATCTAGTGCAAACGTAGTGTACAGTTACATAAAAAAACCCTTTTTTGACTGTAATCGATTGAATATCAGTTGCCTGCCTACAGGCGTGTGTGTGAGGCCTATTGCATCTACTCTGCCAACTTTTGCCAGTGCACAGTGACACTCATATCTAGTGCAACCGTAGTGTACAGTGAAATAAAAAAAAACTTTTTTGACTGTAATCTTTTAAATATCAGTTGCCTGCCTACAGGCGTGTGTGTGAGGCCTATTGCATCTACTCTGCCAACTTTTGCTAGTGCACAGTGACACTCATATCTAGTGCAACCGTAGTGTGCAGTGACATAAAACAACCATTTTTTGACTATAATCGATTGAATATCAGTTGCCTGACTACAGGCGTGTGTGTGAGGCCTATTGCATCTACTCTGCCAACTTTTGCCAGTGCACAGTGAAACTCATATCTAGTGCAACCGTAGTGTACAGTGAAATAAAAGAACCCTTTTTTGACTGTAATCTATTGAAAATCATTTGCCTGCCTACAGGCGTGTGTGTGAGGCCTATTGCATCTACTCTGCCAACTTTTGCCAGTGCACAGTGACACTCATATCTAGTGCAACCGTAGTGTACAGTGAAATAAAAGAACCCTTTTTTGACTGTAATCGATTGAATATCAGTTGCCTGCCTACAGGCGTGTGTGTGAGGCCTATTGCATCTACTCTGCCAACTTTTGCCAGTGCACAGCGACACTCATATCTAGTGCAACCGTAGTGTATAGTGAAATAAAAGAACCCTTTTTTGACTGTAATCGATTGAATATCAGTTGCCTGCCTACAGGCGTGTGTGTGAGGCCTATTGCATCTACTCTGCCAACTTTGGCAGTGCACAGTGACACTCATATCTAGTGCAACCGTAGTGTACAGTGAAATAAAAGAACCCTTTTTTGACTGTAATCGATTGAATATCAGTTATCTGCCTACAGGCATGTGTGTAAGGCCTATTGCATCTACTCTGCCAACTTTTGCCAGTGCACAGTGACAATCATATCTAGTGCAACCGTAGTGTACAGTGAAATAAAAGAATCCTTTTTTGACTGTAATCGATTGCAAATCAGTTGCCTGCCTACAGGCGTGTGTGTGAGGCCTATTGCATCTACTCTGCCAACTTTTGCCAGTGCACAGTGACACTCATATCTAGTGCAACCGTAGTGCACAGTGAAATAAAATAACCCTTTTTTGACTGTAATCAATTGAATATCAGTTGCCTGCCTACAGGCGTGTGTGTGAGGCCTATTGCATCTACTCTGCCAACTTTTGCCAGTGCACAGTGACACTCATATCTAGTGCAACCGTAGTGTACAGTGACATAAAACAACGTTTTTTTGACTGTAATCAATTGAATATCAGTTGCCTGCCTACAGGCGTGTGTGTAAGACCTATTGCATCTACTCTGCCAAATTTTGCCAGTGCACAGTGACACTCATATCTAGTGCAACCGTAGTGTACAGTGAAATAAAAGAACCCTTTTTTGACTGTAATCAATTGGATATCAGTTGCCTGCCTACAGGCGTGTGTGTGAGGCCTATTGCATCTACTCTGCCAACTTTGGCAGTGCACACTGACACTCATATCTAGTGCAACCGTAGTGTGCAGTGACATAAAACAACCATTTTTTTACTATAATCGATTGAATCTCAGTTGCCTGCCTAAAGGCGTGTGTGTGAAGCCTATTGGATCTACTCTGCCAAATTTTGCCAGTGCAGAGTGACACTCATATCTAGTGCAAACGTAGTGTACAGTTACATAAACAAACCCTTTTTTGACTGTAATCGATTGAATATCAGTTGCCTGCCTACAGGCGTGTGTGTGAGGCCTTTTGCATCTACTCTGCCAACTTTTGCCAGTGCACAGTGACACTCATATCTAGTGCAACCGTAGTGTACAGTGAAATAAAAAAAAACTTTTTTGACTGTAATCTTTTGAAAATCATTTGCCTGCCTACAGGCGTGTGTGTGAGGCCTATTGCATCTACTCTGCCAACTTTTGCCAGTGCACAGTGACACTCATTTCTAGTGCAACCGTAGTGCACAGTGAAATAAAATAACCCTTTTTTGACTGTAATCAATTGAATATCAGTTGCCTGCCTACAGGCGTGTGTGTGAGGCCTATTGCATCTACTCTGCCAACTTTTGCCAGTGCACAGTGACACTCATATCTAGTGCAACCGTAGTGTACAGTGACATAAAACAACCCTTTTTTGACTGTAATCAATTGAATATCAGTTGCCTGCCTACAGGCGTGTGTGTAAGACCTATTGCATCTACTCTGCCAAATTTTGCCAGTGCACAGTGACACTCATATCTAGTGCAACCGTAGTGTACAGTGAAATAAAAGAACCCTTTTTTGACTGTAATCAATTGAATATCAGTTGCCTGCCTACAGGCGTGTGTGTGAGGCCTATTGCATCTACTCTGCCAACTTTGGCAGTGCACACTGACACTCATATCTAGTGCAACCGTAGTGTACAGTGACATAAAACAACCCTTTTTTGACTGTAATCGATTGAATATCAGTTGCCTGCCTACAGGCGTGTGTGTGAGGCCTATTGCATCTACTCTGCCAACTTTTGCAAGTGCACAGTGACACTCATATCTAGTGCAACCGTAGTGTGCAGTGACATAAAACAACCATTTTTTTACTATAATCGATTGAATATCAGTTGCCTACCTAAAGGCGTGTGTGTGAAGCCTATTGGATCTACTCTGCCAAATTTTGCCAGTGCAGAGTGACACTCATATCTAGTGCAAACGTAGTGTACAGTTACATAAACAAACCCTTTTTTGACTGTAATCGATTGAATATCAGTTGCCTGCCTACAGGCGTGTGTGTGAGGCCTATTGCATCTACTCTGCCAACTTTTGCCAGTGCACAGTGACACTCATATCTAGTGCAACCGTAGTGTACAGTGAAATAAAAGAACCCTTTTTTGACTGTAATCTATTGAAAATCATTTGCCTGCCTACAGGCGTGTGTGTGAGGCCTATTGCATCTACTCTGCCAACTTTTGCCAGTGCACAGTGACACTCATATCTAGTGCAACCGTAGTGTACAGTGAAATAAAAGAACCCTTTTTTGACTGTAATCGAATGAATATCAGTTGCCTGCCTACAGGCGTGTGTGTGAGGCCTATTGCATCTACTCTGCCAACTTTTGCCAGTGCACAGTGACACTCATATCTAGTGCAACCGTAGTGTACAGTGAAATAAAAGAACCCTTTTTTGACTGTAATCGATTGAATATCAGTTGCCTGCCTACAGGCGTGTGTGTAAGGCCTATTGCATCTACTCTGTCAACTTTTTCCAGTGCACAGTGACACTAATAAATAGTGGAACCATAGTGTACAGTGAAATAAAAGAACCCTTTTTTGACTGTAATCAATTGAATATCAGTTGCCTGCCTACAGGCGTGTGTGTGAGGCCTATTGCATCTACTCTGCCAACTTTTGCCAGTGCACAGTGACACTCATATCTAGTGCAACCGTAGTGCACAGTGAAATAAAATAACCCTTTTTTGACTGTAATCAATTGAATATCAGTTGCCTGCCTACAGGCGTGTGTGTGAGGCCTATTGCATCTACTCTGCCAACTTTTGCCAGTGCACAGTGACACTCATATCTAGTGCAACCGTAGTGTACAGTGACATAAAACAACCCTTTTTTGACTGTAATCAATTGAATATCAGTTGCCTGCCTACAGGCGTGTGTGTAAGACCTATTGCATCTACTCTGCCAAATTTTGCCAGTGCACAGTGACACTCATATCTAGTGCAACCGTAGTGTACAGTGAAATAAAAGAACCCTTTTTTGACTGTAATCGATTGGATATCAGTTGCCTGCCTACAGGCGTGTGTGTGAGGCCTATTGCATCTACTCTGCCAACTTTGGCAGTGCACACTGACACTCATATCTAGTGCAACCGTAGTGTGCAGTGACATAAAACAACCATTTTTTGACTATAATCGATTGAATCTCAGTTGCCTGCCTAAAGGCGTGTGTGTGAAGCCTATTGGATCTACTCTGCCAAATTTTGCCAGTGCAGAGTGACACTCATATCTAGTGCAAACGTAGTGTACAGTTACATAAACAAACCCTTTTTTGACTGTAATCGATTGAATATCAGTTGCCTGCCTACAGGCGTGTGTGTGAGGCCTATTGCATCTACTCTGCCAACTTTTGCCAGTGCACAGTGACACTCATATCTAGTGCAACCGTAGTGTACAGTGAAATAAAAAAAAACTTTTTTGACTGTAATCTTTTAAATATCAGTTGCCTGCCTACAGGCGTGTGTGTGAGGCCTATTGCATCTACTCTGCCAACTTTTGCTAGTGCACAGTGACACTCATATCTAGTGCAACCGTAGTGTGCAGTGACATAAAACAACCATTTTTTGACTATAATCGATTGAATATCAGTTGCCTGACTACAGGCGTGTGTGTGAGGCCTATTGCATCTACTCTGCCAACTTTTGCCAGTGCACAGTGACACTCATATCTAGTGCAACCGTAGTGTACAGTGAAATAAAAGAACCCTTTTTTGACTGTAATCTTTTGAAAATCATTTGCCTGCCTACAGGCGTGTGTGTGAGGCCTATTGCATCTACTCTGCCAACTTTTGCCAGTGCACAGTGACACTCATATCTAGTGCAACCGTAGTGTACAGTGAAATAAAAGAACCCTTTTTTGACTGTAATCGAATGAATATCAGTTGCCTGCCTACAGGCGTGTGTGTGAGGCCTATTGCATCTACTCTGCCAACTTTTGCCAGTGCACAGCGACACTCATATCTAGTGCAACCGTAGTGTATAGTGAAATAAAAGAACCCTTTTTTGACTGTAATCGATTGAATATCAGTTGCCTGCCTACAGGCGTGTGTGTGAGGCCTATTGCATCTACTCTGCCAACTTTGGCAGTGCACAGTGACACTCATATCTAGTGCAACCGTAGTGTACAGTGAAATAAAAGAACCCTTTTTTGACTGTAATCGATTGAATATCAGTTATCTGCCTACAGGCATGTGTGTAAGGCCTATTGCATCTACTCTGCCAACTTTTGCCAGTGCACAGTGACAATCATATCTAGTGCAACCCTAGTGTACAGTGAAATAAAAGAATCCTTTTTTGACTGTAATCGATTGCAAATCAGTTGCCTGCCTACAGGCGTGTGTGTGAGGCCTATTTCATCTACTCTGCCAACTTTTGCCAGTGCACAGTGACACTCATATCTAGTGCAACCGTAGTGCACAGTGAAATAAAATAACCCTTTTTTGACTGTAATCAATTGAATATCAGTTGCCTGCCTACAGGCGTGTGTGTGAGGCCTATTGCATCTACTCTGCCAACTTTTGCCAGTGCACAGTGACACTCATATCTAGTGCAACCGTAGTGTACAGTGACATAAAACAACCTTTTTTTGACTGTAATCAATTGAATATCAGTTGCCTGCCTACAGGCGTGTGTGTAAGACCTATTGCATCTACTCTGCCAAATTTTGCCAGTGCACAGTGACACTCATATCTAGTGCAACCGTAGTGTACAGTGAAATAAAAGAACCCTTTTTTGACTGTAATCGATTGAATATCAGTTGCCTGCCTACAGGCGTGTGTGTGAGGCCTATTGCATCTACTCTGCCAACTTTGGCAGTGCACACTGACACTCATATCTAGTGCAACCGTAGTGTGCAGTGACATAAAACAACCATTTTTTTACTATAATCGATTGAATCTCAGTTGCCTGCCTAAAGGCGTGTGTGTGAAGCCTATTGGATCTACTCTGCCAAATTTTGCCAGTGCAGAGTGACACTCATATCTAGTGCAAACGTAGTGTACAGTTACATAAACAAACCCTTTTTTGACTGTAATCGATTGAATATCAGTTGCCTGCCTACAGGCGTGTGTGTGAGGCCTATTGCATCTACTCTGCCAACTTTTGCCAGTGCACAGTGACACTCATATCTAGTGCAACCGTAGTGTACAGTGAAATTAAAAAAAACTTTTTTGACTGTAATCTTTTAAATATCAGTTGCCTGCCTACAGGCGTGTGTGTGAGGCCTATTGCATCTACTCTGCCAACTTTTGCCAGTGCACAGTGACACTCATATCTAGTGCAACCGTAGTGTGCAGTGACATAAAACAACCATTTTTTGACTATAATCGATTGAATATCAGTTGCCTGACTACAGGCGTGTGTGTGAGGCCTATTGCATCTACTCTGCCAACTTTTGCCAGTGCACAGTGAAACTCATATCTAGTGCAACCGTAGTGTACAGTGAAATAAAAGAACCCTTTTTTGACTGTAATCTTTTGAAAATCATTTGCCTGCCTACAGGCGTGTGTGTGAGGCCTATTGCATCTACTCTGCCAACTTTTGCCAGTGCACAGTGACACTCATATCTAGTGCAACCGTAGTGTACAGTGAAATAAAAGAACCCTTTTTTGACTGTAATCGAATGAATATCAGTTGCCTGCCTACAGGCGTGTGTGTGAGGCCTATTGCATCTACTCTGCCAACTTTTGCCAGTGCACAGCGACACTCATATCTAGTGCAACCGTAGTGTATAGTGAAATAAAAGAACCCTTTTTTGACTGTAATCGATTGAATATCAGTTGCCTGCCTACAGGCGTGTGTGTAAGACCTATTGCATCTACTCTGCCAAATTTTGCCAGTGCACAGTGACACTCATATCTAGTGCAACCGTAGTGTACAGGGAAATAAAAGAACCCTTTTTTGACTGTAATCGATTGAATATCAGTTGCCTGCCTACAGGTGTGTGTGTGAAGCCTATTGCATCTACTCTGCCAACTTTTGCCAGTGCACAGTGACACTCATATCTAGTGCAACCGTAGTGTACAGTCACATAAAACAACCCTTTTTTACTGTAATCGATTGAATATCAGTTGCTTGCCTACAGGCGTCTGTGTGAGGCCTATTGCATCTACTCTGCCAACTTTTGCCAGTGCACAGTGACACTCATATCTAGTGCAACCGTAGTGTACAGCGAAATAAAAACAATCCTTTTTTGACTGTAATCGATTGAATATCAGTTGCCTGCCTATAGGCGTGTGTGAGAGGCCTATTGCATCTACTCTGCCAACTTTTGCCAGTGAACAGCGACACTCATATCTAGTGCAACCGTAGTGTACAGTGACATAAAACAACGCTTTTTTGACTGTAATCGATTGAATATCAGTTGCCTGCCTACAGGCGTGTGTGTAAGACCTATTGCATCTACTCTGCCAAATTTTGCCAGTGCACAGTGACACTCATATCTAGTGCAACCCTATTGTACAGTGAAATAAAAGAACCCTTTTTTGACTGTAATCGATTGGATATCAGTTGCCTGCCTACAGGAGTGTGTGTGAGGCCTATTGCATCTACTCTGCCAACTTTGGCAGTGCACAGTGACACTCATATCTAGTGCAACCGTAGTGTACAGTGAAATAAAAGAACCCTTTTTTGACTGTAATCGATTGAATATCAGTTATCTGCCTACAGGCATGTGTGTAAGGCCTATTGCATCTACTCTGCCAACTTTTGCCAGTGCACAGTGACAATCATATCTAGTGCAACCCTAGTGTACAGTGAAATAAAAGAATCCTTTTTTGACTGTAATCGATTGCAAATCAGTTGCCTGCCTACAGGCGTGTGTGTGAGGCCTATTTCATCTACTCTGCCAACTTTTGCCAGTGCACAGTGACACTCATATCTAGTGCAACCGTAGTGTACAGTGAAATAAAAGAACACTTTTTTTACTGTAATCGATTGAATATCAGTTGCCTGCCTACAGGCGTGTGTGTGAGGCCGATTGCATCTACTCTGCCATCTTTTGCCAGTGCACAGTGACACTCATATCTAGTGCAACCGTAGTGTGCAGTGACATAAAACAACCATTTTTTGACTGTAATCGATTGAATATCAGTTGCCTGCCTACAGGCGTGTGTGTGAGGCCTATTGCATCTACTCTGCCGACTTTTGAAAGTGCACAGTGACGCTCATAAATAGTGCAACCATAGTATACAGTGAAATTAAAGAACCCTTTTTTGACTGTAATCGATTGAATATCAGTTGCATGCCTACAGGCATGTGTGTGAAGCCTATTGCATCTACTCTGCCAACTTTTGCCAGTGCAGAGTGACACCCATACCTAGTGCAAACGTAGTGTACAGTGACATAAAACAACCCTTTTTTGACTGTAATCGATTAAATATCAGTTGCCTGCCTACAGGCGTGTGTGTAAGGCCTATTGCATCTACTCTGCCAACTTTTGCCAGTGCACAGTGACACTAATAAATAGTGCAACCATAGTGTACAGTGAAATAAAAGAACCATTTTTTGACTGTAATCAATTGAATATCAGTTGCCTGCCTACAGGCATGTGTGTGAGGACTATTGCATCTACTCTGCCAACTTTTGCAAGTGCACAGTAACACTCATATCTAGTGCAACCGTAGTGTGCAGTGACATAAAACAACCATTTTTTGACTATAATCGATTGAATCTCAGTTGCCTGCCTAAAGGCGTGTGTGTGAAGCCTATTGGATCTACTCTGCCAAATTTTGCCAGTGCAGAGTGACACTCATATCTAGTGCAACCGTAGTGTACAGTTACATAAACAAACCCTTTTTTGACTGTAATCGATTGAATATCAGTTGCCTGCCTACAGGCGTGTGTGTGAGGCCTATTGCATCTACTCTGCCAACTTTTGCCAGTGCACAGTGACACTCATATCTAGTGCAACTGTAGTGTACAGTGAAATAAAATAACCCTTTTTTGACTGTAATCTTTTGAAAATCATTTGCCTGCCTACAGGCGTGTGTGTGAGGCCTTTTGCATCTACTCTGCCAACTTTTGCCAGTGCACAGTGACACTCATATCTAGTGCAACCGTAGTGTACAGTGAAATAAAAGAACCCTTTTTTGACTGTAATCGAATGAATATCAGTTGCCTGCCTACAGGCGTGTGTGTGAGGCCTATTGCATCTACTCTGCCAACTTTTGCCAGTGCACAGCGACACTCATATCTAGTGCAACCGTAGTGTATAGTGAAATAAAAGAACCCTTTTTTGACTGTAATCGATTGAATATCAGTTGCCTGCCTACAGGCGTGTGTGTAAGACCTATTGCATCTACTCTGCCAAATTTTGCCAGTGCACAGTGACACTCATATCTAGTGCAACCGTAGTGTACAGGGAAATAAAAGAACCCTTTTTTGACTGTAATCGATTGAATATCAGTTGCCTGCCTACAGGTGTGTGTGTGAAGCCTATTGCATCTACTCTGCCAACTTTTGCCAGTGCACAGTGACACTCATATCTAGTGCAACCGTAGTGTACATTCACATAAAACAACCCTTTTTTACTGTAATCGATTGAATATCAGTTGCTTGCCTACAGGCGTCTGTGTGAGGCCTATTGCATCTACTCTGCCAACTTTTGCCAGTGCACAGTGACACTCATATCTAGTGCAACCGTAGTGTACAGCGAAATAAAAACAATTCTTTTTTGACTGTAATCGATTGAATATCAGTTGCCCGCCTATAGGCGTGTGTGAGAGGCCTATTGCATCTACTCTGCCAACTTTTGCCAGTGAACAGCGACACTCATATCTAGTGCAACCGTAGTGTACAGTGACATAAAACAACGCTTTTTTGACTGTAATCGATTGAATATCAGTTGCCTGCCTACAGGCGTGTGTGTAAGACCTATTGCATCTACTCTGCCAAATTTTGCCAGTGCACAGTGACACTCATATCTAGTGCAACCCTATTGTACAGTGAAATAAAAGAACCCTTTTTTGACTGTAATTGATTGGATATCAGTTGCCTGCCTACAGGCGTGTGTGTGAGGCCTATTGCATCTACTCTGCCAACTTTGGCAGTGCACAGTGACACTCATATCTAGTGCAACCGTAGTGTACAGTGAAATAAAAGAACCCTTTTTTGACTGTAATCGATTGAATATCAGTTATCTGCCTACAGGCATCTGTGTAAGGCCTATTGCATCTACTCTGTCAACTTTTGCCAGTGCACAGTGACAATCATATCTAGTGCAACCCTAGTGTACAGTGAAATAAAAGAATCCTTTTTTGACTGTAATCGATTGCAAATCAGTTGCCTGCCTACAGGCGTGTGTGTGAGGCCTATTTCATCTACTCTGCCAACTTTTGCCAGTGCACAGTGACACTCATATCTAGTGCAACCGTAGTGTACAGTGAAATAAAAGAACACTTTTTTTACTGTAATCGATTGAATATCAGTTGCCTGCCTACAGGCGTGTGTGTGTGACCGATTGCATCTACTCTGCCATCTTTTGCCAGTGCACAGTGACACTCATATCTAGTGCAACCGTAGTGTGCAGTGACATAAAACAACCATTTTTTGACTGTAATCGATTGAATATCAGTTGCCTGCCTACAGGCGTGTGTGTGAGGCCTATTGCATCTACTCTGCCGACTTTTGAAAGTGCACAGTGACGCTCATAAATAGTGCAACCATAGTATACAGTGAAATTAAAGAACCCTTTTTTGACTGTAATCGATTGAATATCAGTTGCATGCCTACAGGCATGTGTGTGAAGCCTATTGCATCTACTCTGCCAACTTTTGCCAGTGCAGAGTGACACCCATACCTAGTGCAAACGTAGTGTACAGTGACATAAAACAACCCTTTTTTGACTGTAATCGATTGAATATCAGTTGCCTGCCTACAGGCGTGTGTGTGAGGCCTATTGCATCTACTCTGCCAACTTTTGCCAGTGCACAGTGACACTCATAACTAGTGCAACCGTAGTGTACAGTGAAATAAAAGAACCATTTTTTGACTGTAATCAATTGAATATCAGTTGCCTGCCTACAGGCGTGTGTGTGAGGACTATTGCATCTACTCTGCCAACATTTGCAAGTGCACAGTGACACTCATATCTAGTGCAACCGTAGTGTGCAGTGACATAAAACAACCATTTTTTGACTATAATCGATTGAATATCAGTTGCCTGCCTAAAGGCGTGTGTGTGAAGCCTATTGGATCTACTCTGCCAACTTTTGCCAGTGCAGAGTGACACTCATATCTAGTGCAACCGTAGTGTACAGTTACATAAAACAACCCTTTTTTGACTGTAATCGATTGAATATCAGTTGCCTGCCTACAGGCGTGTGTGTGAGGCCTATTGCATCTACTCTGCCAACTTTTGCCAGTGCACAGTGACACTCATATCTAGTGCAACCGTAGTGTACAGTGAAATAAAATAACCCTTTTTTGACTGTAATCTTTTGAAAATCATTTGCCTGCCTACAGGCGTGTGTGTGAGGCCTATTGCATCTACTCTGCCAACTTTTGCCAGTGCACAGTGACACTCATATCTAGTGCAACCGTAGTGTGCAGTGACATAAAACAACCATTCTTTGACTATAATCGGTTGAATATCAGTTGCCTGACTACAGGCGTGTGTGAGGCCTAATGCATCTACTCTGCCAACTTTTGCCAGTGCACAGTGAAACTCATATCTAGTGCAACCGTAGTGTACAGTGAAATAAAAGAACCCTTTTTTGACTGTAATCTTTTGAAAATCATTTGCCTGCCTACAGGCGTGTGTGTGAGGCCTATTGCATCTACTCTGCCAACTTTTGCCAGTGCACAGTGACACTCATATCTAGTGCAACCGTAGTGTACAGTGAAATAAAAGAACCCTTTTTTGACTGTAATCGATTGAATATCAGTTGCCTGCCTACAGGCGTGTGTGTGAGGCCTATTGCATCTACTCTGCCAACTTTTGCCAGTGCACAGCGACACTCATATCTAGTGCAACCGTAGTGTACAGTGAAATAAAAGAACCCTTTTTTGACTGTAATCGATTGAATATCAGTTGCCTGCCTACAGACGTGTGTGTGAGGCCTATTGCATCTACTCTGCCAACTTTTGCCAGTGCACAGCGACACTCATATCTAGTGCAACCGTAGTGTACAGTGACATAAAACAACACTTTTTTGACTGTAATCAATTGAATATCAGTTGCCTGCCTACAGGCGTGTGTGTAAGACCTATTGCATCTACTCTGCCAAATTTTGCCAGTGCACAGTGACACTCATATCTAGTGCAACCGTAGTGTACAGTGAAATAAAAGAACCCTTTTTTGACTGTAATCGATTGAATATCAGTTGCCTGCCTACAGGCGTGTGTGTGAGGCCTATTGCATCTACTCTGCCAACTTTTGCCAGTGCACAGTGACACTCATATCTAGTGCAACCGTAGTGTACAGTGACATAAAACAACCCTTTTTTGACTGTAATCGATTGAATATCAGTTGCCTGCCTACAGGCGTGTGTGTGAGGCCTATTGCATCTACTCTGCCAACTTTTGCCAGTGCACAGTGACACTCATATCTAGTGCAACCGTAGTGTACAGTGAAATAAAAGAACCCTTTTTTGACTGTAATCGATTGAATATCAGTTGCCTGCCTACAGGCGTGTGTGTGAGGCCTATTGCATCTACTCTGCCAACTTTTGCCAGTGCACAGTGACACTCATATCTAGTGCAACCGTAGTGTACAGTGAAATAAAAGAACCCTTTTTTGACTGTAATCGATTGAATATCAGTTGCCTGCCTACAGGCGTGTGTGTGAGGCCTATTGCATCTACTCTGCCAACTTTTGCCAGTGCACAGTGACACTCATATCTAGTGCAACCGTAGTGTACAGTGAAATAAAAGAACCCTTTTTTGACTGTAATCGATTGAATATCAGTTGCCTGCCTACAGGCGTGTGTGTGAGGCCTATTGCATCTACTCTGCCAACTTTTGCCAGTGCACAGTGACACTCATATCTAGTGCAACCGTAGTGTACAGTGAAATAAAACAACCCTTTTTTGACTGTAATCGATTGAATATCAGTTGCCTGCCTACAGGCGTGTGTGTGAGGCCTATTGCATCTACTCTGCCAACTTTTGCCAGTGCACAGTGACACTCATATCTAGTGCAACCGTAGTGTACAGTGACATAAAACAACCCTTTTTTGACTGTAATCGATTGAATATCAGTTGCCTGCCTACAGGCGTGTGTGTGAGGCCTATTGCATCTACTCTGCCAACTTTTGCCAGTGCACAGTGACACTCATATCTAGTGCAAACGTAGTGTACAGTGACATAAAAGAACCCTTTTTTGACTGTAATCGATTGAATATCAGTTGCCTGCCTACAGGCGTGTGTGTGAGGCCTATTGCATCTACTCTGCCAACTTTTGCCAGTGCACAGTGACACTCATATCTAGTGCAACTGTAGTGTACAGTGAAATAAAACAACCCTTTTTTGACTGTAATCGATTGAATATCAGTTGCCTGCCTACAGGCGTGTGTGTGAGGCCTATTGCATCTACTCTGCCAACTTTTGCCAGTGCACAGTGAAACTCATATCTAGTGCAACCGTAGTGTACAGTGAAATAAAAGAACCCTTTTTTGACTGTAATCTATTGAATATCAGTTGCCTGCCTACAGGCGTGTGTGTGAGGCCTATTGCATCTACTCTGCCAACTTTTGCCAGTGCACAGTGACACTCATATCTAGTGCAACCGTAGTGTACAGTGAAATAAAAGAACCCTTTTTTGACTGTAATCGATTGAATATCAGTTGCCTGCCTACAGGCGTGTGTGTGAGGCCTATTGCATCTACTCTGCCAACTTTTGCCAGTGCACAGTGACACTCATATCTAGTGCAACCGTAGTGTACAGTGAAATAAAACAACCCTTTTTTGACTGTAATCGATTGAATATCAGTTGCCTGCCTACAGGCGTGTGTGTGAGGCCTATTGCATCTACTCTGCCAACTTTTGCCAGTGCACAGTGACACTCATATCTAGTGCAACCGTAGTGTACAGTGAAATAAAAGAACCCTTTTTTGACTGTAATCGATTGAATATCAGTTGCCTGCCTACAGGCGTGTGTGTGAGGCCTATTGCATCTACTCTGCCAACTTTTGCCAGTGCACAGTGACACTCATATCTAGTGCAACCGTAGTGTACAGTGAAATAAAAGAACCCTTTTTTGACTGTAATCGATTGAATATCAGTTGCCTGCCTACAGGCGTGTGTGTGAGGCCTATTGCATCTACTCTGCCAACTTTTGCCAGTGCACAGTGACACTCATATCTAGTGCAACCGTAGTGTACAGTGACATAAAAGAACCCTTTTTTGACTGTAATCGATTGAATATCAGTTGCCTGCCTACAGGCGTGTGTGTGAGGCCTATTGCATCTACTCTGCCAACTTTTGCCAGTGCACAGTGACACTCATATCTAGTGCAACCGTAGTGTACAGTGAAATAAAAGAACCCTTTTTTGACTGTAATCGATTGAATATCAGTTGCCTGCCTACAGGCGTGTGTGTGAGGCCTATTGCATCTTCTCTGCCAACTTTTGCCAGTGCACAGTGATACTCATATCTAGTGCAACCGTAGTGTACAGTGAAATAAAAGAACCCTTTTTTGACTGTAATCGATTGAATATCAGTTGCCTGCCTACAGGCGTGTGTGTGAGGCCTATTGCATCTACTCTGCCAACTTTTGCCAGTGCACAGTGACACTCATATCTAGTGCAACCGTAGTGTACAGTGACATAAAATAACCCTTTTTTGACTGTAATCGATTGAATATCAGTTGCCTGCCTACAGGCGTGTGTGTGAGGCCTATTGCATCTACTCTGCCAACTTTTGCCAGTGCACAGTGACACTCATATCTAGTGCAACCGTAGTGTACAGTGAAATAAAAGAACCCTTTTTTGACTGTAATCGATTGAATATCAGTTGCCTGCCTACAGGCGTGTGTGTGAGGCCTATTGCATCTACTCTGCCAACTTTTGCCAGTGCACAGTGACACTCATATCTAGTGCAACCGTAGTGTACAGTGAAATAAAAGAACCCTTTTTTGACTGTAATCGATTGAATATCAGTTGCCTGCCTACAGGCGTGTGTGTGAGGCCTATTGCATCTACTCTGCCAACTTTTGCCAGTGCACAGTGACACTCATATCTAGTGCAACCGTAGTGTACAGTGACATAAAACAACCCTTTTTTTACTGTAATCGATTGAATATCAGTTGCCTGCCTACAGGCGTGTGTGTGAGGCCTATTGCATCTACTCTGCCAACTTTTGCCAGTGCACAGTGACACTCATATCTAGTGCAACCGTAGTGTACAGTGAAATAAAAGAACCCTTTTTTGACTGTAATCAATTGAATATCAGTTGCCTGCCTACAGGCGTGTGTGTGAGGCCTATTGCATCTACTCTGCCAACTTTTGCCAGTGCACAGTGACACTCATATCTAGTGCAACCGTAGTGTACAGTGAAATAAAACGACCCTTTTTTGACTGTAATCGATTGAATATCAGTTGCCTGCCTACAGGCGTGTGTGTGAGGCCTATTGCATCTACTCTGCCAACTTTTGCCAGTGCACAGTGATACTCATATCTAGTGCAACCGTAGTGTACAGTGAAATAAAAACAACTCTTTTTTTACTGTAATCGATTGAATATCAGTTGCCTGCCTACAGGCGTGTGTGTGAGGCCTATTGCATCTTCTCTGCCAACTTTTGCCAGTGCACAGTGATACTCATATCTAGTGCAACCGTAGTGTACAGTGAAATAAAAGAACCCTTTTTTGACTGTAATCGTTTGAATATCAGTTGCCTGCCTACAGGCGTGTGTGTGTGAGGCCTATTGCATCTACTCTGCCAACTTTTGCCAGTGCACAGTGACACCAGATCTAGTGCAAACCGTAGTGTACAGTGAAATAAAAGAACCCTTTTTTGACTGTAATCGATTGAATATCAGTTGCCTGCCTACAGGTGTGTGTGTGAGGCCTATTGCATCTACTCTGCCAACTTTTGCCTGTGCACAGTGACACTCATATCTAGTGCAACCGTAGTGTACAGTGAAATAAAAGAACCCTTTTTTGACTGTAATCGATTGAATATCAGTTGCCTGCCTACAGGCGTGTGTGAGGCCTATTGCATCTACTCTGCCAACTTTTGCCAGTGCACAGTGACACTCATATCTAGTGCAACCGTAGTGTACAGTGAAATAATAACAACCCTTTTTTGACTGTAATCGATTGAATATCAGTTGCCTGCCTACAGATGTGTGTGTGGCCTATTGCATCTACTCTGCCAACTTTTGCCAGTGCACAGTGACACTCATATCTAGTGCAACCGTAGTGTACAGTGACAGAAAAAAAACCTTTTTTGACTGTAATCGATTGAATATCAGTTGCCCGCCTACAGGCGTGTGTGTGAGGCCTATTGCATCTACTCTGCCAACTTTTGTCAGTGCACAGTGACACTCATATCTAGTGCAACCGTAGTGTACAGTGACATAAAACAACCCTTTTTTGACTGTAATCGATTGAATATCAGTTGCCTGCCTACAGGCGTGTGTGGGAGGCCTATTGCATCTACTCTGCCAACTTTTGCCAGTGCACAGTGACACTCATATCTAGTGCAACCGTAGTGTGCAGTGACATAAAACAACCATTTTTTGACTATAATCGATTGAATATCAGTTGCCTGCCTAAAGGCGTGTGTGTGAAGCCTATTGGATCTACTCTGCAAACTTTTGCCAGTGCAGAGTGACACTCATATCTAGTGCAAACGTAGTGTACAGTGACATAAAAGGACCCTTTTTTGACTATAATCGATTGAATATCAGTTGCCTGCCTACAGTCGTGTGTGTGAGGCCTATTGCATCTACTCTGCCAACTTTTGCCAGTGCACAGCGACACTCATTTCTAGTGCAACCGTAGTGTACAGTGACATAAAACAACCCTTTTTTGACTGTAATCAATTGAATATCAGTTGCCTGCCTACAGGCGTGTGAGTGAGGCCTATTGCATCTACTCTGCCAACTTTTGCCAGTGCACAGTGACACTCATATCTAGTGCAAATGTAGTGTACAGTGACATAAAACAACTCTTTTTTGACTGTAATCGATTGAATATCAGTTGCCTGCTTACAGGCGTGTGTGTGAGGCCTATTGCATCTTCTCTGCCAACTTTTGCCAGTGCACAGTGACACTCATATCTAGTGCAACCGTATTGTACAGTGAAATAAAAGAACCCTTTTTTGACTGTAATCGATTGAATATCAGTTGCCTGCCTACAGGCGTGTGTGTGAGGCCTATTGCATCTACTCTGCCAACATTTGCCAGTGCACAGTGACACTCATATCTAGTGCAACCGTAGTGTACAGTGAAATAAAAACAACTCTTTTTTGACTGTAATCGATTGAATATCAGTTGCCTGCCTACAGGCGTGTGTGTGAGGCCTATTGCATCTACTCTGCCAACTTTTGTCTGTGCACAGTGACACTCATATCTAGTGCAACCGTAGTGTACAGTGACATAAAAGAACCCTTTTTTTACTGTAATCGATTGAATATCAGTTGCCTGCCTACAGGCGTGTGTGTGAGGCCTATTACATCTACTCTGCCAACTTTTGCCAGGGCACAGTGACACTCATATCTAGTGCAACCGTATTGTACACTGAAATAAAAGAACCCTTTTTTGACTTAATCAATTGAATATCAGTTGCCTGACTACAGGCGTGTGTTTGAGGCTTATTGCATCTACTCTGCCAACTTTGGCCAGTGCACAGTGACACTCATATCTAGTGCAACCGTAGTGTGCAGTTACATAAAACAACTCTTTTTTGACTATAATTGATTGAATATCAGTTGCCTGCTTTCAGGCATGTGTGTGAGGCCTATTGCATCTACTTTGCCAACTTTTGCCAGTTTACAGTGACACTCATATCTAGTGCAACCGTATTGTACAGTGAAATAAAAGAACCCTTTTTTGACTGTAATCAATTGAATATCATTTGCCTGCCTACAGACGTGTGTGTGAGGCCTATTGCATCTACTCTGCCAACTTTTGCCAGTGCACAGTGACACTCATATCTAGTGCAACCGTAGTGTACAGTGACATAAAAAAAACCTTTTTTGACTGTAATCGATTGAATATCAGTTGCCCGCCTAAAGGCGTGTGTGGAAAGCCTATTGCATCTACTCTGCCAACTTTTACCAGTGCACAGTGATACTCATATCTAGTGCAACCGTAGCGTACAGTGAAATAAAAGAACCCTTTTTTGACTGTAATCGATTGAATATCAGTTGCCTGCCTACCGGCGTGTGTGTGAGGCCTATTTCATCTACTCTACCAACTTCTATCTGTGCACAGTGACACTCATATCTAGTGCAACCGTAGTGTACAGTGACATAAAACAACCCTTTTTTGACTGTAATCGATTGAATATCAGTTGCCGGCCTACAGGCGTGTGTGGGAAGCCTATTGCATCTACTCTGCCAACTTTTGCCAGTGCACAGTGACTCTCATATCTAGTGCAACCGTAGTGTGCAGTGACATAAAACAACCATTTTTTGACTATAATCAATTGAATATCAGTTACCTGCCTAAAGGCGTGTGTGTGAAGCCTATTGGATCTACTCTGCCAACTTTTGCCAGTGCAGAGTGACACTCATATCTAGTGCAACCGTAGTGTACAGTGAAATAAAAGAACCCTTTTTTTACTGTAATCGATTGAATATCAGTTGCCTGCCTACAGGTGTGTGTGTGAGGCCTATTGCATCTACTCTGACAACTTTTTCCTGTGCACAGTGACACTCATATCTAGTGCAACCGTAGTGTACAGTGAAATAAAAGAACCCTTTTTTGACTGTAATCGATTGAATATCAGTTGCCTGCCTACAGGCGTGTGTGTGAGGCCTATTGCATCTACTCTGCCAACTTTTGCCACTGCAGAGTGACACTCATATCTAGTGCAACTGTAGTGTACCGTGAAATAAAAGAACCCTTTTTTGACTGTAATTGATTGAATATCAGTTGCCTGCCTACAGACGTGTGTGTGAGGCCTATTGCATCTACTCTGCCAACTTTTGCCAGTGCACAGTGACACTCATATTTAGTGCAACCGTAGTGTACAGTGACATAAAACAACCCTTTTTTAATGTAATCAATTGAATATCAGTTGCCTGCCTACAGGCGTGTGTGTGAAGCCTATTGCATCTACTCTGCCAACTTTTGCCAGTGCACAGTGACACTCATATCTAGTGCAACCGTAGTGTACAGTGAAATAAAATAACCCTTTTTTGACTGTAATCGATTGAATATCAGTTGCCTGCCTACAGGCGTGTGTGTGAGGCCTATTGCATCTACTCTGCCAACTTTTGCCAGTGCACAGTGACACTCATATCTAGTGCAACCGTAGTGTACAGTGAAATAAAATAACCCTTTGTTGACTGTAATCAATTGAATATCAGTTGCCGGCCTACAGGCGTGTGTGTGAAGCCTATTGCATCTACTCTGCCAACTTTTGCCAGTGCACAGTGACACTCATATCTAGTGCAACCGTAGTGTACAGTGAAATAAAATAATCCTTTTTTGACTGTAATCGATTGAATATCAGTTGCCTGCCTACAGGCGTGTGTGTGAGGCCTATTGCATCTACTCTGCCAACTTTTGCCAGTGCACAGTGACACTCATATCTAGTGCAACCGTAGTGTACAGTGAAATAAAATAACCCTTTTTTGACTGTAATCGATTGAATATCAGTTGCCTGCCTACAGGCGTGTGTGTGAGGCCTATTGCATCTACTCTGCCAACTTTTGCCAGTGCACAGTGACACTCATATCTAGTGTAACCGTAGTGTACAGTGACATAAAACAACCCTTTTTTGACTGTAATCGATTGAATATCACTGGCTAACACAGGACACCCAATCTTCTACAGCTTCCGCTCGGAACCTAGACGCACCATCTCCAGCTTTGCTTCGGGCACCTCTCCAGTTACCACTCGCCCCCCTGCCGCCACCACCAACACTAGCACCACAGCCGCTTCACTTGATTCCTCAGCAGAGTTGTTTACACATCTGTTGGAAGAAATGAGTGATTCACAAACTTTAGGGCCAGAGGATGTAGATAACAGGGATATGTCCCAGTCAGGCAGCATTACACACATGGACGTACAGTCGGATGATGATGATGATGATGATGTTGTACCCGGTGCTGCTTCTTTTTTAGAGCTGTCAGATACAAGTGAAGCCGTTGATGATGACGATGCGTCCGTGGATGTCACGTGGGTGCCCAATATAAGAGAAGAAGAACAGGAGGAAAGTTCAGATGGGGAGACAAGGAGGAGGAGGAGACGAGTTGGAAGCAGCGGGAGGTCATCAAAAGTAGCTAGTGGCACAGTCAGACAGCATGCATCGGCACCCGGGGTCAGCGAGACAGCACGCCAGTGCACGTATGCTGTTGCCACTATCAGAATGCCGTCATTGCAGAGCTCAGCAGTGTGGCAATTTTTCGTGTTTCTGCCTGTGACAACAGTGATGCCATTTGCAACCTGTGCGAAAAGAAACTGAGTCGAGGGAAGTCCAACACCCACCTAGGTACAACTTCTTTGCGAAGGCACATGATGTCATATCACAAACGCCTATGGGATCAACACATGAGTACAAACAGCACACAAAGTCAAAGCCGCCATCCTCCTCCTGGTCCAGCATCTTCAGTCACGTCAACCACTGCTACCCTGCTTGCCCCCTCTCAACCATCCGCCACTCCTTGTCTCGCCCTGAGCAGTCCCTGCTCATCTGCCCACAGTCAGGTGTCTGTCAAGGACATGTTTGAGCATAAGAAGCACAGTCACAAAGTCACCCCCTTGCCCGGCAACTGACGGGTGGCTTGTCTGAACTCTTAGCCCGCCAGCTTTTACCATACAAGCTGGTGGAGTCTGAGGCGTTCAAAAAATTTGTAGCTATTGGGACACCGCAGTGGAAGGTACCCGGCCAAAATTTATTTACACAAAAGGCAATCCCCAACCTGTACTCGAATGTGCAAAAGGAAGTAATGGCATCTCTGGCACACAGTGTTGGGGCAAGGGTCCATCTGACCACTGATACCTGGTCTGCAAAGCATGGTAAGGGATGGTATATCACCTACACTGCGCATTGGGTAAACCTGGTGACGGCTGCCAAGCATGGAATACGTGGCTCTGCAGAGGAGTTGGTGACACCGCCACGACTTGCAGGAAGGCCTGCTGTCACCTCCTCTACTCCTACTCCATCCTCTTCCATAACCTCCTCGGCTGAGTCCTCTTCTGCTGCTGCTGTGTCTTGCTCCACATCAATGGCACCCCCCCAGCTCCACAGGTACTATTCCACATCCCAGATACGGCAGTGTCATGCCGTCTTGGGGTTGACTTCCCTGAAAGCAGAGAGTCACACCGGACCAGCACTCCTGTCCGCCCTGAACGCACAGGTGGATCAGTGGCTGACTCCGCACCAACTGGAGATCGGCAAAGTGGTTTGTGACAACGGAAGAAATTTGTTGGCGGCATTGAATTTGGGCAAGTTGACACATGTGCCGTGCATGGCACATGTGTGTAATCTGATTGTACAACTCTTTGTGCATAAGCACCCAGGCTTACAGGACGTCCTGAAGCAGGCCAGGAAGGTGTGTGCCCATTTCAGGCGTTCCAACACGGCCATGGCGCACTTTACAGATATCCAGCGGCGAAACAACATGCCAGCGAGGCGCTTGATTTTAGACAGCCCGACACTTTGGAATTCAACACTCCTAATGTTCGACCCCCTGCTCCAACAAGAAAAGGCCGCTAACGAGTATTTGTATGACCGGGTGCTAGGACAGGCTCTGCAGAGCTGCGGATTTTTTTGCCACGTTACTGGACGCTCATGCGCAATGCCTGTAGGCTTATGCGTCCTTTTGAGGAGGTGACAAACCTGGTCAGTCGCACCCAGGGCACCATCAGCGACATCATACCATTTGTTTTCTTCCTGGAGCGTACCCTGCGAAGAGTGCTGGATCAGGCCGTAGATGAGCGTGAAGAGGAAGAGAAAGAGTTTTGGTCACCATCACCGCCAGAAACAGCCCTATCAGCATCGATTGCTGGACCTGCGGCAATGCTGGAAGAGGATTGTGAGGAAGAGGAGTCAGAGGATGAATTTGGCTTTGAGGAGGAGGAGGAAGACCAACCACAACAGGCATCCCAGGGTGCTCGTTGTCACCTATCTGGTACCAGTGGTGTTGTACGTGGCTGGGGGGAAGAACATACCTTCAGTGAGATTACTGAGGACGAGGAACGGGACATGACTAGCTCGGCATCCAACCTTGTGCAAATGGGGTCTTTCATGCTCTCGTGCCTGTTGAGGGACCCTCGTATAAATAAGTACCTGAAATGTTACCGAATTACCACAAGTCGGAAAAGATGCAGCACTACCAAAATAAATTAAAAAGTATGCTTTACACAGCGTTTAAGGGTAATGTCACAGCACAAAGGCAATCTAACAGCGGAAGAGGTGAACATAATCCTCCTCCTCCCACGACCACGACGGCAAGGAGAGGACGCTTTACAGACGTGTTGTTGATGGAGGACATGCAGAGTCCACCCTCAGAGAACGACTCGACCGTCAGGTAACAGACTACCTCACCATAACTACAGATATCGACACTATGAGGAGTGATGAACCCCTGGACTACTGGGTGTGCATGCTTGCCCTGTGGCTGAGCTATCCCAATTTGCCATAGAACTTCTGTCCTGCCCCGCTTCAAGTGTCCTGTCAGAAAGGACCTTCAGTGCAGCAGGAGGTTTTGTCACTGATAAGAGAAGTCGCCTAGGTCAAAAAAGTCAAGATTACCTCACCTTTATTAAGATGAATGAGGGATGGATCCCTAAGGGACTGACAGTGGGCGATACATTCGATTAAAAAAGGCCTGATAGATGAGCTGCCTTGAGCTAATAATGGTCCACACGCTGCTGTATTTTATCCCTGAATGCCAGATAACTTGCGTGACTTATCCGCCACCAACTAGGGATCAAGACATAATGTTTTAGGGCACTTTTTGGCTGGCAAACTAACATCATTGTTTCTGGTCGCTGCAACAATACCTAATTTTGGCATTTCAATTATTTTATTTTAGAAGGCGTACAGCATGTAATGAAAAATAAGGCATTTTTGAACAGTCTTGCATAACAGCTGTGCAAAAATACATATTTACAATAGAGACATTTTGTGAAAGTTAGCTGGCTATTCCTTCTTATTTTTACTTTTTAGGTTAATAATTTTTCTTATTTTTTACTGTGATTGCAATTTAAGAGACACCTAAAACATGGTAAAACAGACAATAGTAAAGAGTATATCTGCAGGAAACACCAATGTCCTATTAGCTATCATCCCTCCAGCAGTATTAGCTTATTATTTACAATATCTAACCTGGGCAATCACCCTTGGGTTACCCTAGGGCAGGCTTCAGTAAGCGACCTCTCCTTTCCTGGGATGATTTTGCCGCCGGTTGATTCTGAAGGGTCTCCAGGGCTCCCCCACTCCGGTCCTTCCCCCACTGTCGCTTCAACCAGTAACAAATGTTTTATATTTGTAAAGCGACCCAATGATCCCCCTTGATAGAGGTTTATCTTTACAAATTTTGGAGAACCAATTTAAGACCGGTGTCCCCTGTTTCTGGGTCAGGGAGTGTGTGAAATGCCTCAGCCTACAGTAATTGTAATGTGCTGACAGCGGTAGCTCATGCTTGTCCCTCAGTTCCTCATAGGTGAGCATCTGGCCCTTTACTAACCAGTCTCCTAATCTAGTTTCCTTGACCTCCACCAGTTTTGTGATGTTGTGCTCATGTGTTTCAGGGCCTGATGGTGGTCAAGAATTGTGGCCATTTGGGTGGATCCAGGGAACAAACCCGTGTGTTTCTTGGCCCATTTCCAGTATGATAGTGAGAGTCTGTATATGGGGTTTGGCAAGTTATTAAGGCTCTGAGGCAATTCTGATAGCCAAGCCACCTTGTCCCAGGTTAAGGGCCTTAAAGTGTGGATCTCTAAATACACACATGCCGGTTGATGACATATAGAATGTGCTATTGGGAGGAAAGATAGGTGACGGAACAGGTATTAAACTCATAGGAATGAATAGTACAACTTAATTCACCACTCCTATCTGGTGGCACCTTAGATTGCACATGCAGTGCCCCAAATTCGAAGTAGGAGGTCCGACCAAGCATCTTTTTCCATCTCCCTGTTCCAAAAATCCATGCCATATACACGTCCCCTGATAGGTGACGTAACAGGTATTACACTGATAGGAATGAGTAGTACAACTTAATACACCTCTCCTATCTTGTGGCACCTTAGATTGCACGTGCAGTGCCCCAAATTCGAAGTAGGAGGTCCGACCAAGCATCTTTTTCCATCTCCCTGTTCCAAAAATCCATGCCATATACACGTCACCTAATAGTGGACGTAACAGGGATTAAACCGATAGGAATAGTACTACTTAACAGTACACACCTTATAATAACACAGACGGAGGCAACGCAGAGAGAGGAGTCTGAAGAAGAGGAGTCAGAGGAGGAAGGTGGCTTTGAGGAGGTGGAAGACCAAACACAGCAGGCGTCCCAGGGGGCTTGTTGTCACCTTTCGGGGACCCTTGGTGGCTGGGTGGAGGAAGAGACCTTCAATGACATTAGTGAGGACAAGGAATGGGACATGGCTAGTTTGGTATCCAACCTTGTGCAAATGGGGAGTTTGCGGTTGTGCAAAGGGACTGTTTGCGTTTGTTTGCGGTGCATTAAACAGGGATATTGGTCTGTTACTGTGAAGCGGGTGTAACCCTTACACTACCTGATCGATACAACATCATACCTGATGTTTTAAAGCATGTTATTCCAAACAATTTAGGAATGTTAGGTGATTTATGCCCTTTATGGCTTAAAACCAGACTCTGCATCAACTATGTAATTTTCCGTGGGAGTTTTGCCATGGATCCCCCTCCGGCATGCCACAGTCCAGGTGTTAGTCCCCTTGAAACAACTTTCCCATCACTTTTGTGGCCAGAAAGAGTCCCTGTGGGTTTTGAAATTCGCCTGCCCATTGAAGTCTATGGCTGTTCGCCGATGTGCGTCCGTTCGCGAACATTTGATGGAATTCGCGTCCACGGTTCGCGAACCGAAAATTTGATGTTCGCGACATCACTAATAGCAAACATTAAAAAGCTCTTTTTTCCATTTCTTTTTCCACAGTTTCATCATCTGCCCATCTCACTACACAGAGGGGTGTTTGCAGCATTTCATCTGCAATCACATCACCTTCACAGGTATATCATTTTTAAATATTTACTTTACTGCATGCATGTATGACAAGGACAATAAGTACTTTAAGTACTATCAATGATTCATACATTTATTCAAGCAAAATATTACATATGATTTTTACATCTTTTTACAGATTTGTGACGTCTACTACCTGCCTCAACACAGGAGTCGCCTCTGCAAGAATTAACATTACAGAACATCAAATTGAAAGGTAAATGATTTCGTGATGACATTTTTTTACACAATATAATTTCAACTATTGATTTGAGTAATGTTATTTAATACATTCATTCAATCAAAAAATTAAATATGATTTTTACATCTTTTCACAAATTTCTCACGTCTCCACCTGCCTTAAAACAGGAGCATTTTTCATTATAGAACATCTACTTCACAGGTATATGATTTTGTGATGACATTCTTTACAAATATATGATTAACTATTTCTTACAGCCCATGGATGAGAGATATTGCTTCATTCGTTTAAGTCATTTATTTTACAAAATATGAAATCATTAGAAGGAAAAAAAACAATATATGTATATATATATATATATATATATATATATATATATATATATATATTTAGAGATTTTAGGCATGTGTATTCCTTGATTCATTCATTCATCATTATGTAACTGCTCGTTGTCAGGGATAGCACCTTAGAAGCAGTTACTTATTTAATTACATGCATTATATTCAGTCACTTTTTTACATTTGAAAATGCATTTAACATATATTTATGATTAGGATTTACATTTGATATGTATGTCAATTAAAATGCATATTTACTAAATATTTATATGTCATTTTACAGATCCATCATCTCTGCACCTCCTTCAACACACAAAGTGTTGTCTGAAGTTTTTCTGTTCAGATCTAATTGACAGGTATAATTCTTTATGACATTATTTATAAAAACAGAATTAACACCCTTATTACATTGCAAGTTGCCCTATGAAATAGAGCTCGATATAACCACAGAGCATAATTAAAAAAAAAAATACTTACTTACTGAACACCTTGCTTTTGGATACAACATAACTAACTACAACCGTAAAATAAACCAAATATGTTAGGTTAGAGCATTATTCAATACGAGAAAACGCTAACACCTACAGAGAGACACGTACAGAGAGACACCTACAGAGAAACACCTACAGACACATAGAGAGAGACACACACACGTAGCGAGACACCCAGAGACACAGATAGACATCCAGACAGACACCCACAGACATCCAGACAGACACCCACAGACATCCAGACAGACACCCAGAGAGACAGACACCCACAGACACGCAGAGAGACAGACACCTACAGACACGCAGAGAGACAGACAGACAGACACAGAAACACATAGACACAGACAGACACAGACACCCGGATAGACACACAAACACAGACACCCAGATAGACACCCAGATAGACACACAAACACAGACACCCAGATAGACACCCAGACACCCAGATAGACACACAGACACCCAGAGAGACACACAGACACCCAGAGAGACACACAGACACACAGGGAGACACAGACACACCCAGAGACACACACAGACAGACATCCAGACAGACACCCACAGGCACACATCCAGACACCCACAGACACCCACAGACAGACACCCAGAGACACAGACACCTACAGATACAGACACCCCGAGAGAGATGGACAGACACAAAAACATGAGAGAGATAGACACAGAAACACAGAGAGACAGACACACACAGACACCCAGATAGACACACAGACACGCAGAGAGACACACAGGGAGACAGGGAGACACAGACACACCCAGAAACACACATACAGACACACATCCAGACAGACACCCAAAGACACACATCCAGACAGACACCCACAGACACACATCCACATAGACATCCACACAGACACCCACAGACAGACACCCACAGACATACACCCAGAGATAGACACCCACAGACAGACACCCAGAGAAAGACACCCAGAGACACAGAAACCTACAGAGACAGACAGCCCCTGTCATGAATCACCCAGGGGCCATCTTGGATTTGGAACTGTTACCTGCCACATGTTATTGAACAGAAGGTTTTGGGCTCCCAGAGCCACTGTTATAATGTAATATATTCAGGGCAGAGTCCCACTGTTATTGTTATGCATTGAGAGAAGAGGCAGTTTACCACGTCACCACTAATAAAGTCGTCATAACGCATTAAGTGGACTGACGTGGGAAGTACTGCCTCAACTCATAACATGTGGGTTATAAAATGTTGTAGTGGTAATATCTGTAAATATATTGTATTGGAATGTTGGAGCCATGTTGTGTGCAGTCATCCATATTGACTGCATATGTAACCTGAGATGATCACCCATCTGCCTTCCAGCTATCACCTAAAGTAAACACTTGAAGTGATAGCAAGGCCAGAACAAAGGGGTCTATACAGACATTGAGGCACCATAACCCCAGGGGGTCTACAGGGATTCTCACTCAGAGAATCAGGGCAAAGTCCAGAGGACAGGGAGATGTTTCTCCCTTGAGAGCCAGACACCAACTGAATTAGGTAGCCACACCTAGTGGGCGGACCTGGGAGGAGTCTCATGGTTCCCTGCCTGATTGGCCAGAGGCAGTTAGGGGCTGACTAAAGATAGCCCTCCTGGTGATTTTGTATGCCTGTTTAAAAGATGTTGTTTTCCAAATAAAGTTGTTCATAATTTTCGTCAAGACGTGGTGTGTAGATGTATTATTTACCCGGGGACATATGCTTGCAGTAAGATTCGTCAGACTTACTGTCAATATTGCTCAGTCTAACCCAAGGGCTGAGACATGATGTTCCTGTACTCAAAGCTACTCCAAGGTCCAGAGTAACCCAAATCCGGTCAGCAGACCTTAGCCAGAGAGTGGGTCGTGACAGCCCCCGAGAGAGATAGACAGACACAGAAACACAGAGAGACAGACACAAACAGACACCCATAGAGACACGCAGACACCCACAGAGACACACAGACACCCAGAGAGACACAGACACCCACATACACAGACACAGAGAGACGCCCAGAAAGACACACTAATGTAATTCTTACAACTCTAGTTCCAATAACAGATTACAATGGTGAAAAATGCAGAAGAAAAGAAAGAATATAAAAGAAGAATGGCAAGTGAAAGGAAGCAGAGATGGAGAGATACACAGACCCCTGAGACTTCACAACGTTTAAGAGAAGAAGATCGACAGAGACTTCTAAATAAAAGAAAAATGGCTAAAAAACAACAAAATGAGTCTGCTGGAGTTTCAAAGAAAAGAAAAAGTAAACAAAAAATGTTTGTAAAACTGTCTCTAATGAACCTATTTTGCCTCCTGACACCAATGTTGATAGAGATGACAATAATGTAGCTATAGAAAGTTCAACTGAGATCTATATTGAGGAAGGTTATGATAGTCCTTTATTTAGAGCACTAACAGTAGACACTCATTATTGTGGATTAATGAATGTGGTTTGTCAGTTTTGTGGGGCCTATCATTTTCTGAACTAACGACCAACTGATGGAGAGTTTATTAGTTGCTGTCACAAAGGAAAGGTAAGACTTCCAGAAAGACACACATTTCCAGAATATTTAAAAAGTATCATGAGTGATCCTACATTTCCCAATTACAACAATTTTAAGAAAAACATTCGCTCTTATAACTGTGCAATTTCATTTGCTTCAATGGGTGCAACATTAGCCAAAAATGTTCCAGGACATGGTCCTTATTGTTTTAAAGTCCAAGGACAAATATACCACAGACTTCACATTTACACCCAGAAACCGGAGAAAAAAGGAAATGTGCACAGTTATATGTACTTGATACAATGGAAGCTGTTGAACAACGAATTATGCTTCCTGAAAATAAACAATATTTACCCATAGTCTTTGAACAGCTTGATAACATTATTGCCAACAACCCTTATGTAAAGCATACAAAAAATTAGCGGAGGTTGAAAAAGAACAACTGGCACATGCGCAAATACATCAATTGCCAATGCCAAGAGTAAATATGGTTCTCAAAAGAGATCGCCATACTGATCAAAGACGGTATAATTTACCAACAGCAAATGAGGTTGCCATGGTATTTAAAAATGGCATTTGAGCGGGATATTAGAACATATCCACGCAATCAAGAAAAACCTTTTATAAACATAAATATTTTAAGCAGTAATTTGGATCCTATGACATATCCCATTTTCTTTCCAAATGGGGAGCCAGGATGGTAACCAAAATTACAGTTGCAAAGTTATCCCAATAGTAAAGTTCATGTTTGAAACAATATTTCCATGCTGGAATATAAAGTGGCACTAACTGCTGTCTGGGATCATTATAATCCTATTTTATGTAGGGTAAACTCACACAACAATGGATTATTGATTCCTATCTACAAGTCGAAGCGAATAATCTAAATTTTGTCAAATTTCAACAAAACAAGCTTCAAGTAGAACAATATTCTGGATTGATGGATTATGTCGCTGAATTGGCCGCAAACAGAGACATTCCTGCTGGTCGAGCAATGATTTTGCCATCCTCTTTCCAAGGATCTCCTCGCAATATGGAAGAAAGATACAATGATGCTATGGCTATTGTCACTAAATTTGGCAAGCCAGATTTATTCATTACATTTACATGTAATCCACAATGGCCAGAGATCAAAGAAAATGTACTGCTTGGACAAACTACTTCTGACCGACCAGATTTGGTGGCAAGAGTATTCAAAATAAAACTTAATTTGTTAATTCATGATATCACTAAAGCAGAAGCTAAATGTGTGGCTTTTGTTTATACCATTGAATTTCAAAAAAGAGGCCTGCCACATGCACATATACTTTTAATCTTGCAAGAAAAAGATACATTGAATACGGCAGATAGAGTGGATTCAGTAATCACTGCTGAACTGCCACATCCAGAGAAACATTCAAGACTTTATAAGATTGTAACTCATAGAATGATATATGGTCCATGTGGAGAGAGCAATCCAAAGTCACCATGTATGGAAAATAAGAAATGCATAAAAGAGTTTCCAAAACAATTTTAAATGCAGACTTATGTTAATTGTGATGGATACCCTTTGTATAAAAGAAGAGAAGGACAAACAGCTATTATTTGTGGCCAAAAAGTCGATAATGGATATGTGGTTCCATACAATCCACATTTGCTGATGAAGTATAATGCACATATCAATGTGGAAGCTTGCACTTCCTTCAAATCCATCAAATATGTGTATAAATATATAAAGGTATAAATGTGTATAAACATATAAAGGATATGATGCAGCAACTGTTTTTGTGCAAGGTGCACAAAATGAAAAAGACAACCCCATTTTGCATGACGAACTTTCTTCTTATTTAGATGCTCGCTATGTAAGTGCTCCCGAAGAAATGTGGCGTCTTCTCAAATTTGAGATGCATGATCGATCACATGCTATGTATCGATTAGCTGTCCATTTGCCACAAAGTCAATTTGTTTGCTTCACTGCTGGCAATGAAACAAATGCTTTAGCACAAAGTGAACATAGAGCAACAACGCTTACAGCTTGGTTTCAATTAAATTGTCAGGACACTCAGCCCAGACAATTTTTATACATTGACATTCACTATGTGTTCGTAAATGGTGAATAGAGACAACAAAAGAAACATAATTATAAAATGATCCCAAGAATATATACCGTCAGTCCACAAGACATTGAATGTTTCAGGTTAACATTACTCCTTTTACATGATCCCGGTGCACAAAGTTATGAACATTTACGCACAGTCAATGACATAGTTTATGACACTTTCCAGTTAGCTGCAAGACATCAAAACTTTCTGGCAGATGATACAGAATGGGAGAGATGTCTTGAGGAAGCAGCACTATGTCAAATGCCTAAGCAAATGAGAGAACAATTTGCTTTTATTTGTATCTTTTGCAATGTACCAGATGCCTTAACTGTGTGGGAAACATTTAAATTACATATGTGTGAAGATTTCTTGCAACATTATAATGAGAACATTGCACAATTTAACGCATTAAAGGAAATACAGGAAATCTTTCTTTGTCATGGATTAAATTGTGCCAATTTTAATCTGCCTGATCCAGGATTTATAGATGAAATTAACTTTGACGAGTATGACACTGATATTGAACACCAAAAAACACAAGAAAAAAATGCAACTTTAAATGCATTGCAATTGAAAGCATTTAACGCCATCACACATACAATAGAAGATGATATGCTCAAAGAGCGTTATTTCTATCTGGATGGCCCTGGTGGATCAGGAAAAACGTATCTATATAATTTGTTGATGAGTTGCATTCGAGCACAGGGTCAAATAGCACTGCCATTTGCAACCACTGCAATTGAGGCACTTATGTTAGAAGGTGGTATAACTGTGCATAGTGGATTTATACTGCCAGTTCCCGTTCTGGAAACATCAGTGTCCTATATTCGAAAGAATTCATTACAAGCAAAAAAATTGTACAAGAGTAAATTAATTATAATAGATGAGGCAACTTTGATCTCATGTCATGCCCAGCAATGTATTGATCAATTATTAAAAGAAGTTATGGCTAATGATTTGACATTTGGTGGAAAGTTGATGTTGTTAGGAGGAGATTTCAGGCAAACATTACCTGTGGTGCCACATGGCAATCGGACTGACATTGTCGAAATGTGTATAAAAAGAAGTAAGCTGTGGAAGATATTTACACACCTTAAATTAGAAGTAAATAGGAGATCTGAAGGCCGAAATCAATTCGATGATTGTCTCATTCACATTGGGGAAGGAAAACAACCAAAAATAAATAATTTACCTGATGATGCAGTACAAATTCCACCTGAAATGATTTTAACAGAACCACTAATTTCAACAACCTCCCTAATACCACCAATAACAAGGATTACTCAGACATTGCAAAGTCATATTGACATTCAAAAATATTGATTCCTTGTATCTAAACAACGAAATATAAAAATTAATCAATGCTCCCCTAAAAAATTATTACAGTGCAGATTCTGTTCTGGCTGATGACAAAGAGAGTGAAGCAAACTTTAGTATGGAATTTATTAATTCTTTAACTCCCTTTGGAATGCCACCACATGTTTTGCAACTTAAAAAAGGGGCAATTATCATGCTATTGAGAAATATGAATCCAAAAAAGGACTTTGTAATGGGACCAGATTAAAAAGGATTTAAAGGACAATTTTATACATGCAGAAATTATGAGTGGTACCCATAAAGGTGAACCAGTTCTTTTACCAAGAATTGATTTGGCTCCAAGTAAGAGTGGTTTGGCTTTTGTCCTTCAAAACAGACAATTTCCCATTATCATGGCATTTGCCATGACCATCAATAAATCCCAAGGACAAACTTTTAAGTCTGTGGGTATTTTTTTTAAGGAACCTGTGTTTGCACATGGCCAGCTATATGTTGCATTTTTAAGATGTAATAATCCAGAGGAAATTAAAGTACATGTGGGAGACAACCCAAGTCAGGGTGATTTATTGGAAGATGGGTGTGTTTTTACAAAACAAATTGTGTACTATGAGGTGCTGTATATATAGGGGACAGTGGTTTCATTTCGATGACAACATTTTATGTTACTTCAATTGATTTTAGAGTACCACTATTTCAAGAAGAAACACTATACAATGGCAACAAAAACATAGAGAACAGCGGTTTTACTTCCAGGACAACATTTTAGCTCTCTGGGACTCTTTAAATAGGGGACCACTATTTCAGTTAGGAAACTCTATGTGCCATTTGAACAAAGTACAACAAGACCAAAACATTTTTTATCAAAAAGAAAAACCACAGTAAACAGTGGTTATACAGATTGGAATGTGTTAGAAGTTACCTTTTTACATTATTGGCCCCACAAAACAACTAGGTGGCATTTTCTTTAATTGGAAGCTTAAATGTTTATGTTTTTTGGTACTATTTCACATGTTAACATTGTCTTTTCAAAGTTGTGGAAGGTTAGTTCAACCTATATTGTATATAGTCAAAGATTTATGTTACTACAAGTTTAATCATTTGTTAATACACTCAACTGTATAATTGTAATACAGAGTATTGATTCAGGGAGTAATCTGATCGCCAGTTAATGGGGTCAGGAAGGAATTAATTGTTTCCCCTCTTTGATACAATTGGCCAAGTTTCACTGGGGGGTTTTATTTGCTTGCCTTCCTCTGGATTCAATGCCAATTTAGTATAAATAATATAAAAAAAAAAAAAAAAAGAATGGTACAAAGCATGTCATTGTTCAAAATAGTTATTTACTGAAACTTTACATAGTCGTCTGTTATTCATGGATAACTATCAATTCAAAGTGTTAGTATTGTTAAAAAAATGTTTCAAGATTGTTTAAAATACAAGTTACATGTTAGAAACTTTTACGTTATGGTTTACAATATCTATTCATAAAAACTTCACACATTGTTATATTGTTATTCCACATATATTTTTTTTTATTCCATATATGACAATTAAAATAGTTAATATTTAAAAAAAGAATATTACTTAGGAAACTCTATGTGCCATTTGAACAAAGTACAACAAGACCAAAACATTTTTTATCAAAAAGAAAAACCACAGTAAACAGTGGTTATACAGATTGGAATGTGTTAGAAGTTACCTTTTTACATTATTGGCCCCACAAAACAACTAGTTAATATTTAAAAAAAGAATATTATATACCTAATGGTGAAATAGTTAAAAAAATAAAAAGTTTATTCACATTTTTGTATTTATTGGTACATAATAAAAAAAAAAGGTTAAGAATGTCACAGACCCATATTGTGGGGCAAACAGTTTTCACAGCATTAAAATTTTATTGACCGTCATTTTTTGACGGGCAAGTCGCTAGTTTTACATATTTGACAATTATGACTATTTTTTACTACACAATATATTAAAAGCATTGTCCTCATGAAATAAACAGAACTGTATTATGTAAGAATATATTTATTATAAATTAATATAGATAATAATTCAGTATATTTTAACATCACAAGTTGGTATAAACAATTGTAACAGATATATATCAAGTATGTTAGTTATTATCACATTGTCCACATAATCATATATAAGACATGCGCAATATGCTTACTTATAATTAATATGGTCATTTATGACATTGGAGATATTTATAAACATACCAAAAAGTAATCAAAACTATCTATTTATTAAGATAATATACAATTTGAATATCATATAATTTTATAGTTGAATGATAGTATTATCTTTAATTCAAAAGACAAAATGTTTTTCAATACAATTAATTATCAGCTATATCAAATTGCTATAAAAACTGATATTTGCTTTTCTGTTATTTATAAAATGACTTTGTAATTTATATGTTGACTTATCATTTACAAGTTATAGTAGTATATCATATATATCAGAATAAATATTGATATTGCAATCTATTCATATTAAATGAATAAAATATTTCCATGATCGTAATGAAAAATAAATCACATTTAAAGAAATATTATACTAGTATCATACCTGGTTTTTGGTATGTAAGTGTGTAAATTCTTTTGTTAGTGAGCTGTGGAAGTTTCTTTGTAGAATGCATTTTAATTATCTGATTAACTATGTGTTTTGGGAAAAATCCCAATAGTATATGAGTATATTTAGGTAGAGCTATATATGTCTCTGTATGGGTGTGTGTCTTTCTCTGGATCTTGGTCTCTCTCTCTCTCTCCTTCAGACATTGTTTCAATCTTAAATACCCTTGGTCAGAGAGATTCCTCTAATTATACCCAAAACGTAATTTGCTTATCAGAAATTCCAATCAGGCTGTATATTTGGCAACTAATCAGAAATCCCTATGATGTCACAAAATATTGAACTCTTAATATGATGTATTCTTTTTTAAAGATTATTTTAAGAGTCAATGATTTCTTTTGAACCTTCAAATTACAACAAAACATTTAAATAAAAAAAAATAATGACCGCTTGACATAAAACTATAAACAAGACATGGTTAGCAGGTTTAGATAAGGAGTTTCAGTTGTGTATACTAAGTAACTTAATTTATGTTCTTGAGAACTAGACATGATAACTGGTTAAAAAATTCTTACAGAGGGGAATGTAAAGGAGTATCCTATTATTTCTAAGAAATGTAAACATTTAAGTTAACCTTTATAAATTAGTTACAATCCATTAAACTGTCTTAGTATAAAAATGTATCTATATTAATAAGCAAATGCAAGCTCAAAACAGAGAGTCTCATTCAATTGAGGAATCTTAATTTACCCAATGTAGGCCAGCAGCATCCTTAAGTTAGGGTACTATTCAATTAGCCGTGGTCACAAGTTAGGGTCTGATAGTGAAAATCGGAAATCTTTGCCGTCGGACGTAGCATTTGCGGGCTTGAACATGTCCATAACTCCCAATGCAGAAACAGCAAATGGAAACAGAGATCGTCATCATGACCAACCTCCAAGCCCGTAACTCATAAGTGAAGGCCGTAGGTCTTTGAAATCCAAACTCCAATTTTCAAAGTCCAACGGGCTTCGAGGTTGAAGCCCGTAGGACTTCACATTGATTGTTGTGATCGATATAACACGAAAATTGAACATGAAATTAAGTATTGGAGAATGTTGTGCTATTAATTCTAAGACCTAACATCACTTTCACTCAAAGTACAGTATTGTTTTTTTATTTGCTTTTAAAGTGCTCCAATTTCTCATTAAGCCCTTTGCGAGACCTCCTTGGTACCATTAACTTGTGGTTAGATATTTGCCATTGGCAGGCTTGATGGAGTGGTTAGCGAGGGGGAATCGGAGCAATTGAATAACGATTTGCGATTTTAGCGTTTAGGGACTCTTGCGGCTGTGAAAGATCAAAGGCTTTGAGGGCATTATCTTTCGATTTTACAAATAGCAATGGATCGCAATGAATCACAGCTCGGAGCACTCAGAGAACTCGATCAGAGCCCGCAAACAGAAGCCAATTGAATAGCAAAATAACTTGCGACCTCCACTTGCGAGCCTGGATCTCCTGAATGGAATCTTTAGTGATTTTGTATATTTAAAGAAATCAACTATAATAGCTGTCAATATGCGAGATGTTGTCAGGCTTTGCGGTCCTCGCGGGACGACAACTGGCGCTTGCGCATGCTGATATGAGCACGGTACAGCTCATCGCAAGGCCTGCATGGCTCTCCCTGCCCCACTGATGCTCGTGAGGCCCTCTGTACAGCGGGACAGATCACCCTCCGGCTGCAATGAGGCCTGCACGACTACGGGTTTGAAGGAGCCAGACCTAGGAGGATAACTTCCCTCCAACGCATCTGCCCACCCAGAGCATCCACCACCACCAGGGGCTCCATCACTCTGCTCTCCCACGCCCAGCAGAGCCACAGCATCGAAAGGCACGTACCTGGATTCAACCCTACCAGCAGCGCCGCTCTCACCATCTGCTCCTCTGCTGCTCCCGTCCTCTGGCCGTAACTAATTTCTAGATCAAGCGGCGCATTGTGCAGGCGGGATGCTCATGCGCAATGCATGGCTTGATCTAGAAAGTAGTTCCAGACAAAGGACGGGTGAGTGAAGCGCTCTGACAGGGTTGCATCCAGGTATGAGACACAGGGGAGGGAGAGGAGGGGGAAAAGGAGACAAAAGGGAAGGAGAGGGGGGAAGGAGACACAGGGAGAGAGAGAGGGAAAGGAGACACAAAGGGGGGAAGGGGGAAAGGAGACACAGTGGGGAAGGGAGAGGGGGAAATGGAGAGGGGGAAAGGAGGCTCAGGAGAGGGAGAGGGGGAAAGGAGACACAGGGGAGAGATGGAGTGGAAGAAGACACATGGGAGGGAGAGGTGGGGAAAAGACACAGGGGAGGGAGACAGTGGGAAAGACACGGGAGGGATGGGGAGAAAGACGGGAGGGAGAGGGGTTGAAGATACACAGGGATGGTAGAAGGGGGAAGAAACACAGGAGAGAGGGAGATAGACCCAATTTATTAAACAATATCATGCCTCTTGCAGAGAGAGACAGTACAAACACACACGGGAGGGAGAGGGTGGAAAGAGACACAGGGGTGAGAGAGGAGAGGGAAAGAAATAGGGGAGGGAAATAAGGGGGAAAAATAAAGGGCCAGGGAGAGAGGGGAGAAAGAAAGAGGGGGAAACAGACACATGGAAGGGAGAGGAGAGAAACAGGCACAGGGGTCAGAGAGTAGAGCTTGCAATGAGCGCCGAAGGTGATCATTGTGAGGAAGAGGCTTGCAATGAGCACCAAAGGTGCCCGCAAGTTACAGGGGGGAAAGCCAAGCATTGTCTGGCAAACAGCATTGCCAGCTTTCAAATTTTATTGCCGTTATTTTTGACGGGCAAGTCGCTAGTCATATATATAGGTGTGGCACAGGCGCACTTAGCAAGGCCCATGGGACTTAGCTGCAATGAGCGCCGAAATCACTGATTGCATATCTTGAGATGGGCGCTGCAGGCACTCATCGTGAGGCCCGCGGGATCCCGAGGCACGCAATACTTTACGGCACACAATACATTACGACTTTAACGTCCAATCGCGGCAGTCGTAAGACTCACAACAAACCAAAGATTGTGACAATTTTTTTTTTATATACTCACAAACAGCACAGGGGAGAGCCAGGAAGCCTTGGAGTAAGGTGGCAATTTCATTGGAGCAATTTGGGATTTTTAGTCACTCGAAAATCGGCTAAGCGAGAAAAAAAACAAGACCCAAATAAACATAACAGGATGAAAATGAGACCGAAGGCAGTAAAAAAGAGCCCCAAGCCAGTAACACTTAACCCAAGCCAGTAACATTTAACCCAAGCCAGTAACACTTAACCCAAGCCAGTGACACTCATCCATGAGTAACACTCACCCATAAGGAATGGAAGGGCTGGTGATGAGTGGCGAAGGCGCTCATCGCAAGGCCTGCAAAGTACATGGCGGGAGAGGCTCGCGATTAGCACCGAAGATGCTCAAAGCAGCTATAGCGACACATTGTGTGGCAAACAGCATTGCCTGGCTTCAAATTTTATTGCCGTCATTTTTGACTGGGGAGGCTCTAGTAATATTATAGATAGTTGCATAGGAATTCAATCCAAAATAGAAGGTACATAGAGAGGTAAATATCCAGGAGACCAAAGCTGACACTTCAGTGTAATTTACAATAAATACATAGAGCCAAAGGTGAAAAAATAAAATGTAACCTTTATTTAATATTATTAAAATTGTGCACTTATTGCACCAAGGCAGCAGCACAAAATTGAAATGAACACAGATAAAGACCCACACAATAAAATGTGAAGTTGTCCGACTTGTGGACAGGGACACCCTTACTGATAAATAAACTCTTTTCAGTGTAATGAGAGCTTGCCTCACCTAGAGGGACCCAGTGGCTAACTAGGAACAAGAACAGAGCTATTACAAGATCATAGTGCAGCAGAGGGAAGACTGCTGTCAGAGAGAGTGTGACATCTAGTGAGAGGCGGAGGATGGACGCAAATCCTGATAAAAATATCTATAATATAGTTTAGAGTAAAGTCCTATGTAGGGCATGGGTCCTGGGTATAGTAGTAGCTAAGTAAGGGGTATGAAAAGCGGAACCTCTATGTATAGTACTCTATTGAAGTGATAGAGTGCTGGGGTCACTGGTCTTTAGGACAACAGGTAGTATCTATACCAGTGGTGGCGTGGAGTGACTATATACTGCTTTGGTTATAAGAGATATACTTTTGAAAGAAACCTGTCTTAAATTTGCACTGATTTCTTTAGTACACAGTATATATAAACAGAAGTGAACAGAGCACATAGACAGGTCATCACAATTAATATACTATAAGCTTTTGTGCATAATTTGCAATTAGCAATTGTTAGTAAGCATACATGCAGCAAAATATAGCAATCCTATAGACAGTGGGGACAGTCATAGCCAAGGGTGGTAGAGTCAGCTCAGGGTGTAAGTATGACTAATCACCTAGCTCCAGACCTGTAAAGCTAAATGACCGTATGGGAAAGATAAAACAAAAAATTTAAAGGCAGACTAGATGCCCTAAATTGTCTCCTTCTGGCGTGTTTCACTTACCCTACCTATTCTTCAGGTCTGGGGTGGTGATAGGTGTGTATTCCAGAAGTCCTGGTAGCTGTAGACAGAGCTGGACATAATATTACAACTGTTTCCAATATTTCCATTTATGGAGAGTTTACTAAAAACATTTTTATATACAGTAGCTATCTGTCTCCCGAAGTCCTCAGTGAGTCCCATCCTTAATAGGACTTGGAAAAGAAAGTAACGGGATACAGAATCAAAAGCCTTCTCGAAGTCCATACTCACCACTGCAATTTGGATATCACGCTCTTTTGTGTAGTTTAAAATATCTCTCATTAAAAACAAACTATCTGTCATACTTCTCCCCAGGATTTCACATGACTAATCATCTTTTATAATAAAAAAAAAATACTTTTTAAAGTCTTTTTGCAAAAAATTTTGTTATACACTAATAATCCAAATTTAGAAGGGTGATAGGTCGCCAATTTTTTATATCTTTTGGATCTCCTTTTTTATGTCACAGTACCACTCCTCATAGATGGTGGTAACATATCACCCTTCAAGCACATTTCACAAACAGATAAAAAGTCATCTTTAATAAAATCCCAAAACTTTTGGTAACATTCACAAGGGAGGCCATCATCTCCTGGGGTTTTGTTTGTTTCAAAACTAAAAACCACACTAAAAAGCTCTTCTATACTAAGATCATCTAATAAAACCTCTCCATCTTCTTTACTTTAAACCATGTTAATTGCATTTAAAATATCAGTCTTGCAAGCCTTGTCTATCTTGTTTTCCTTATACAAATTAGAATAATAATTTGAGGCTATATTTAAATTATCTTCTGACTTTGAATACACTGTCCCACCTTCTTCTAAAACTCCTATATTAGATTTGTTAAAGGCCTTCTTAAGAAAATATTAATTACAATTTTCTCCTTTTTCAATATGTTGAACTTTAGATTAAAAAATTATAATTTTTCCTTTTTTTCTTCTAAAAACATTTACATGTTTTCCCTTAATTTCTTCATTTCTACATCAACCTCTACACCTAATTATTTTAATTTACAGAGCCATTGTCTTTTTTTTGTAAAATTTCATACTGTTCTCGTTTTCATCTGGACAACTTTTCCCCCATTTAATAAAAAGTTTTTACATTCACTTTTCACCATTTCCCAGGAATTTATAAAACCATCCAAAATGTCTTAAAACTTCTTCATTTTCTAAAATGTATATATTTCCATAATCCTTTACCTTTAGCTTCAATACCAGAACAATTAAAAGTAGCTTTTAACGCATGTAAAATACAGTTAAAACCCTCTAACAAAATTGTGGGTTCTATACCTGGTAAAACATCTTAGTAATTTAAAACACATCAAATCTATTATTTGTATCTGGTGGTGCATAAATATAAAAAATTCTCAGAGATAAAAAATTAAATTTTGCTTTTACTAATAAAACTCTTCCCGGAATGATTGAATTAAAATACTCTATGGACATTCCGGTCTGAAGAGGACAGCCACACCTGCTGCCCTGTTATCTGCCACTCCAGACCAGACAGATGGTCCATTCCAAGCTTTCTTAAAATGTTCACAAATCATCTCATTTTCAATCCAGCATTATTGAAGACAATACAAATCATAATTTAATATACTTAAATAATTAAAACAGGTCACCCTGCATGCCTTTGTTTTGATTCCCCTTACATTTAGGGAGAGGCATTTAAAAGAGTGTATCAGTCATTTTTAGCATTTAGTATCCACCAGATCCGATACTGTGGCCTCCATTTCTTCCTTCTTGAAGTCTCCAGGGCCCGAAGGTGTCTCTGACAGGTCTAAGGACGGTGTCCCAGAGTATTTTCCACTTCTTTTTTTAGTTTTACCAATGTCAATTTGTTCCACATTTTCCTTCTTTGCCTTTTTGGTTTTATGATGCACCTCTTTCCACATATCCCTGGAGCATCTAAGTGGGCTATCGTCCTCCGAGTCTTTCGGAGATCCTGCGTCTGTTGCTGACTCCAAGGCGAATACCCACTCTGGCTGGGCAACAGTTCCTCATAGGCCTGGGGTTGTTCCTTGTAAGGAAAAAGTGTAACAACGGACGTCTATCTTGCCCTAAGACTTGGGTCCACAGGTACAAAATCGACCGTCCTGTACAGACTTGATGAGGATACTTGGCGCATCACAGGTATACTTTTACAGAGCATCTGTTTGCATGTTTGCTTGCTGTTTGGACCCGCTCCAGCCGGGGATCCCTGAGAACTGTGCAACTTTCCAGAAGCTTCAGGATCTACCCAGGCTGGAATAGCCGCCAGACCGGAACCCACACTCTGCTTTCGAGACTGGAGACTACTTCTGCCTATTCCCTCTGAATCATATCTACCAGAACATCTTGGGGATAGCTAGGTGCTACACCCACTGTGCTGGGAGGCCAGCCAGCAGGCCTATTGTTTGCAGCAGGCTCACACCCAGCACCACCTTCCCCTGGACCAGAGGACCCAGAAGGTCCCCTGGATCCCTGAGGAACAACAAAACTGTCAATTCCTTTTTCACTCCTTCCCATGCTGCCAGAAACTGGGAGCATACTGTCGCCAGCCTTGGACATCACCTGCGCCCTGAGACACCAGAGACCACCTTTTCTGAGCCTAGTCTTGAACTGCCCCACTCACCATTCCGAGACTCTTTATTGCTTGGACCAGGAACTGGCTCTTCCTGGTCATCCTTTTTCGTGGCTCTCTGGCCTCTTTACAACGGGACCTCGAGTACTGTGCGTGCAGTCTCTCTGAGAGTTATGTATACGTTCTGGGGTACTTTCAGGATAGATGTGATACATCCCCACAAAGGTCACAGCTCCGGGTCCTACAGTCAAAAGCCTGGTGATCCGGGCTTCCACAATAGCAGCACCTGGGCTCCGGGCACTCATCAGTAGGATGTCCATATATGTAGCATATTCTGCAAAATATTAGTTGTCCTGGAAACCAAAGTTACCCACAGTCGCTGCCCAGAGTAAAAGATGCAGGTTTTCATCCCTCCTTGTCTTCCCGGATCCTCCTTGAACGTCACTAGAAACTGTCTCTTTCCATTCCAAATGCCATACATATTCTGTAGTTTGCGAACTATCCTCACTGTCTTACAGTACCTACGCAGGAAACACTTGATGGTATGATCTTCAACAAAGGGGTTATACATATGCACAATAACAGACACTTCCTCTCTTGCGTACAACACGTAAAGCTTTATCCCCTCCAGGATGGGGTTATCCGCATTAGCCTGGATTAAGTTTTAGCAGTCACTCGAGCTGTAGCAGGTCAGGTTGTATAACTCTCCAGCAGCTCCTGCAAAATTCTCTCCACCACATAGCTAATTGTTACTTGAGGTCGTCGTCCTTCTTCCACCACCAAACGAACACTGTCTTCCAGATGTGCCATCCCCTCTCTCTCTCCATTGCTGTACGCATTCCCACAAGGGATTAACAGCCCTGCTTATTTGGCTGATATTGCAACAGGATTACTCGCAGCAGTCCCCCAATAGCAGCAAGGGGCTTTAGGTCCCCCCACAAGGAGGAGACCAATGCCCCAAGGCAGAGGGCCCGTGTGCTCACAAAAACCTCCAACCAAATCACTAGGACTTGGCCAAAAGGTCGAGGCAAAGCTCCATTAACTTTTGCATGGTTACTGCTGCTCATCAGTGTGGGGCGGGTTCCTGGTTTGTGTGATAGATTTTTGTAGATAGTAGTTCACTACAACAATCATTTCACTTATGGTGAGCTGAAGAGTGATAGAAGCCCTCCACCGTGCAAAATACACTAGTACAAACAATGAATAGTACATTTCTGCACACACTGATGAGTGGCAGTAACCGTAAAACAGTTCTGACTGTGTGTAGGTCTACTGGTTTGTGCATAATTCATCCAGTGCTGTGCTTAAAACTGTGTAATACAGTGAGCAGATGCTTAACAGGAGCCATATATAAAATGGTTTTGGATTAACAGAGCGAGCATGCATTGTGGTCTCATTTGCATGTCCTTGCCTCAAGTCTCCAAAAGTGCAGTGTATCAACTGTATTTCTGAGAAACTGGAGAAGGAAATTAGTTTATTTTTTAGACATTCAAATGGAATCACAAATGTACTACTCATTGTTTGTATTACTATACTTTGTATGGTGAAGGGCTTCTATCAGTCTTCAGCTGACCATAAGTGAAATGATTGATTTCTATACTTGGTCTAAGTAGAGGAATATTTTTTATTTGCTTAATATGATATTTGTACCCTAAAACACACTCTACACACAACACAATCACCCTAAAAAATGGAAAATGGACCCAAGTTATATCCCAAAACACACTCTACACAAATAATGAACTTGTGGAAAGGAACCTTAAGGGCCCAGGGCATACAACCACAGCTTTTTCAGAAAAAAACATCATACAGCATAACACATCAACAAGTGGTAAAGTGTTTCACAAGGTCCTTATGGCTATTCTAATATACCTTTTAATCAACTCGCTATGTGGCCAATATGCATCGGGGTCCAGTGGCCAGACCCAAAAGTCCAAATGTCCTTGGGTTTGTGACAAAGACAGCTTAGATGATTGTTCAAATAACCAAGGGAAAACAAATAGCCTGTAGCTGAAAAAAAAAGTCACAGAAACGTTTGGGCCCTTAGGGGCCTTGGGTTGTGGGGATCAAGGAAGCCAATCATGGCCCCCAAAAGTAGATTGTGACAATACACATGGCTGCACACACACACACATATATATATATATATATATATATATATATATATATATATATATATATAATGGTCTAAGGGCAGCAATACAAAGTATAGACAGGGACAAATTCAGTAACTGATGTGTAAAAATACTGAACATAAATGGACAACATTTAAATCCTTACTAAATGTACATACTTAGCACCATATACCAAGTAAGAATAAAAGTAAAAGGAGTAAATCACATCCAATGTGGCTTAACAATGATTTAAAAATAGAGATACAATACCATCTGTCAGCAGTCATTTATCTGCTGTCTTAGGATCTTGATACAGCGCTGCTCTTGATCCTAATTTTCTACATAGCTTCTGTAGGTGAGTGGCAAGCTCCCACTAGATTGAGAGGAGTTTATTTATTTAGTAGCAAGGGTGTCCCTATTCAGTCTACTACCCATTTTATTGTGTGGGTTTTGTATTATTGATTATTTTTATGTGATTTTTTTGTCATGTTGCTCTGTAGAAAACAGTGCAAAATTTTATAATATTGAATAAAGGTTACATTTTAAAATAATATTTACCTCTGGCTCTATGGATTCATTGTAACTATTTTGAACTGCCAGTTCCTTTATCTCTTGGATATATACCTTTCCTATATATAAAAATCAAGATATGAAGTAAAAAAAGGCATTTCAATTATACAAGAGAGGAAAGACTGCCTTACGTAAACTCAAGGAATCCAACCATGCTCCCAAAAGAGTTATTAGACTGGCTAAAATAGAAAATGAAAAATGAGTTGCAAAAGAGAGTAAGACTAACCCTAAAATATTTTTTAAAGATATTAATTGGAAGAAAGCCAGAAAGGAAGCAATAGGAACATTACAATTTGAAACAGGCCACCTGTTAAGTGACTAGGAAAAGGCAGATAAGTTAAATACGTTATTTTCTTTGGTATACACAAGGGAGGTACATTACTTTCACCAAATAATTGGTTAACGCAGAAAGAAATCCAAAAGAGGTTAGAAAAAATAAATGTTAATAAAGCCCCAGGTACTGATGGAATACATCCAAGGGTACTGAGGGAACTGGGTTCTGTAATAGCCAAACCATTATATTTAAGTTTCCATGACTCACTCAACACAGGGTCGCTACCTGATGACCGGAGAAAAGAAGAGGTTATACCTATATTTAAGAAAGGAGCAAGAGCAAATCCGGGGAATAATAGGCCAGTGAGCCTCACTTCTGTAGTGGGAAAGCTTTTAGAAGGGTTATTAAGGGATACTATACAAGATTATGTCTATTTAAACAGGATTATAAGTAGGAGCCAACATGGAATTATGAGTGATAGGTCATGTCAAACAAATCTAATTAGTTTATATGAGGAGGTTAGTAGGAACCTGGATAAAGGCAACTCAGTGGATGTAAGCTTTTTGGATTTTGCAAAGGCTTTTGATACAGTGCCACATGGGATACAGGAATTGCAGTAAATATCTGTTCATGGATCGAGAGCTAGCTAAAAGACAGGAAGAAAAAGGTGGTAAATGGAACACACTCCGATTGGACTAATGTGGTGAGTTAGATTTCTCAGGGTTCAGTATTAGGTCCTCTCCTTTTTAACATATTTATTAATGACTTAGAACTGGGAGTGGAAAGTAATTCTGCCATTATACAAATCCCTAGTACGCCCTCATTTGGAATATGGAGTACAATTTTGGGCACCACTACATAAAAAGGACATTTTAGAGCTGGAAGAGGTACAGAGAAGGGCAACAAAACTAATAAGGGGAATGGAGGGGCTAAGGTATGAAGAAAGACTAACCAAATTAACCTTTTTTTCTCTAGAAAAAAGGCATCTAAGTGGAGATATGATTACATTATATAAATACATCCAGGATCAGTGTAAAGCTTTTGTCAAGTGAGCTTTTTGTGCCAAGAGGTTGTCAACTGACAAGAGGATGCCATTTGAGGTTAGAAGTAAAAACATTCCACCTTATAGAAAGAAAATGGTTAATCTATGTAATTCTCTACCAAAGCATGTGATTCAATAGATAACCTTACAAAGGGACTGTTTTTTTTTTTATTAAAAAGGGCATTCAGGGTTATTCTGGTTAATTAGAGAGAGAGAGAGAGAGTATTGATCCAGGGAGGAATCCAATCGCCAGTATCTGGGGTCAGGAACGAATTAATTATATATATATATATATATATATATATATAATAAATGCAAATAAAAGGAAATGTTTAGCTAGATCTCCAATTACATGTCGTGGAAACCTAAAGAAAGAAAAATAATTTACAAGCTATTAATTTGTTTATCCATTGAGTGTAACTTGTTAATTAATTAACAAGGACCATATATTTAACATCATCCTGATCCTCCAGAAACTGTTATTTGAAATTATGATAAGCTAAAGTACGGATCAGTACCAGTTAAGTAGGTTTTTGTGCACATATTGATTTTCCTATAGACTTTGTGCCAGAAGAATGCATTGAATATTTCATTAAGTTGCAAGTTAGACTGCCTTAGTGAGGCATTTGTCTCAGTTGTCATAATGATAAATTGAGTTGAGAAAAGTATTATTTAAACAAGCAAATTGCAAAACCTAATAAAAGAACTGTGAAGTATAGCAACAATTTAAATTGACAGATGTAGTACATATCGCTGTATTCATTGCCAAAGGAGTAGTAAAAAACACACACATGATATCTTTCAGACCACTGCAGACTTGTCAGTAGCATGGAGGGGTGTTTCACAATTTCAGCTTCTAAGTGGATATTGTGATAAAAAAAAGATTAATGCTGACAAACCCGCATCAGACTATTTAACTAAATATGATCTTTCCATTAGCATTGTAGGAAGTGTTATCTACAGTACACTTTGCATTATGGAGGAATCTAATGTCCCAAATGCTGTCAAACTGTAAACAAAAAAAAATATTAAACTTTAAGTCATTACGTTTTTTAATCTTTATATATATGGTCCCTTTCTGGATCGTTACCTTGTCGCAGAGAAGGGGCCTCAATGAAGCTGTGTGCTATACCGTGTAAGGTCACCCAAGATGAGCCGGTCATAGCAGAGAGATCAGACAAATCACAGTCCACTGAAGCAGCAATTGATAACCCAGATAACCTGACGCTTAAGCACATAACATACAAGACAATCTACCACATTCCTGGGGAGGAACAGAGGGAGAATATGAGTAGATCTAATGAAGTGGTTCAGACAAAGCTGAGAGGACATCTAGGTGAAGATGTGTCTGGATAGGAATGTTAGAAGTTATGAGCCATGCTTTTACACTTCAACAGACATACATAGGGAAAATGGATCTCTCCCTGGAGAAAACTATTTATATAGAAGTGAGAACTACCCTTATAAATAAAAGAAACAAACCTGACTAAAGAGTTATATATTTGTAATTATTATTGTATGATATCAATTCTGTCAAGGAGACATAATACTTATACCAGGAATAATTATTTCTTGGTTAACTGTCACATTTCTAATCTAATTAAGCAGGTTTAAATTGGTAATATTTCTTGGGCTGACCACAAAATTGTGACACTGGAAGAACTTTTTGGTAATTATAATCCAAAAAAACTTGAGAATGGATTCTAATTTATTAGATTAGCAGAAAATTCTGAAAATTTGATAAATTAGATTTTAAATAAATTTCAAATAATAGTCCTGTATCATCTAAAACAACTATAAGGTGTTCTCATAAAGCATATATCAGCCGAATACTTATTGCCTGGTCGGCCAGAATTAAAAGAGAGAGAGGAACTTGAGGGAACTTTATATAAAGCTAGTTAAACTGCAGAGAGCTAATACCCTTTGGCCTATAAAAGAAATAACAGATCAAATACATATATTGAATTTACAAATAAAAAAAAAAATTGGCAATATGAAAATATGATCTGGAAATGTCATCAAAATTATTATTTTTGTGGGCAATAAAGCAGGGGAATTGCTGGCCAATAAACTAAAAGAACAAAATATTCAAAAAATAATAATTAGCTTAAGGGACCCTGATGGTTTATTATATTTTCATCCAAAAGATATAAGCAATATATTAACAATATTTGTATAATTTAGAGACAGCAGATGGATTTGTTAAACCTTCAAGATCTCAAATTAAAACGTTTTTAGATAAGTTAAATCTACCTACATTTTCTGATATGGATTTAGAAATGTTGAACCAAAATATTAACCTGAATGAATATTAAATATTAATCTGAATGAAGTAGAATCCTCCCTTGCAGATTTGAAACCTAAGAACGATCCTTGTGTAGATGGATTTTTAAATATATACTACACACTTTTAAATCAGTAATAGGCACTTACATTAATGCTGGGTCAGTCTTGACTGAAATGACAAAGCCCAAATATTTTCCATTCATAAACAGGATGAAGACCTGGTGGAGTGTTGCCCACTCTTAACTTTAATATTTATTCTTGTTATAAAACCTTTGGTGGAGCTTATTATATCTTCAGCAATGATTAAAGGGGTTGAGATTGGTAATCGTAATTATAAGATCTCACTTTATGAGTATGATGTTATTGTATCATTAACAGATCCAATAAGCTCACTTTTTTATTAAAATTAAATATTTAAAGATTATAGCAAACATTCATATTGTAATGTAAATAAATCAGAAATCATAACTAAGCAGTTAAATATGCAACAATTAACACGTTTAAAACAAAATGATTGTTTTAATTAGAACAGCAAAACAATAACACATTTGGGGATAAAATTCTAATTTCAGCTAAAATATTTGGTTAAAGCTAAACAATCAAATTAGACACTTATTGATGGATTGGGACGGGGCCCAACAATCATGGATGGGCAGAATAGATGTAATAAGAATGATTATTCCTAAAATGACTTAGTTAATGAGCATTCCAGAAATAGTACCTACTTACATACTAAACACTATTCAAAGGCAGTGGCTGACAGATGTGCCTGGCAAGCTGGGGTCCATAGGGTCACGGACAGTCGGACCTAACTGTACAACTAAACAACAGATGTATTGGTGATACAGTACAATAGTCAGTTTCTTATTAGTACTGAAAGCTATGGCCATGAAATGATTGATGAGTGCGTACGTGCCACAGTAAGGATAAAACAGGCACTGTTATGCCTTCCATGTCTACCAAAAGTAGTGAGTGAAATTGTGGTATACAAGAACAGCATTTTTTTTTTCAGCATTAATATAAACAATTTTACATAAATTGAAAAGGCCTATTAAAGGGAACATGTAGAAGTAGAAACATTAGTCTGATTATTAGGAAGTTAGGTTAGAACGTTACAACTTTTCCCCCATATTAATCATCATCATTTCTTGTGCCACCTACCAAGGTATGTAAACATGATGAGTAGTATTTTGTTTTTTTTAACACTGATGATCAACAATATCCTCCAGATTTAAAAAGTGTTGCAAGAATTGAGAAGAATTATGCTGGAATGTCTACTACAGATGGAAAAATGCCATCTCAGTGAAGCACTTTCCAGCCCCTGTGAAGTTTAGTGAATCTATATCTTTTACTGGAGAGTAATATTACTACTGTATATAAAATTTGCTTTCAGATTGTAACTGAAAAAGTGAAAAATACAAACTTGCCAAAAATCCATGTTGCATTGAAACATTTGTATATAAGACCACACTCTTATAAAGCACATCTTTTTTATATTTCATGTGGGTTGAAGAGTTGTGTTTTGTTTATATTTGTGTTCAGTCAGTCAGCAGCAGCCATTATGTATGTTTTTTGTTGCTGACCCATATTTTGTTTAAATAAAATCTGATAACAAGAAAATTATCTGAGGTTTGTGGGTATGATTTTTGCTACAACACTATCCTGTTAACAGCCTGTATGCTGACCACAGATTTCCTTGAGAATGTTTATCTATTTCATGCTCTGTCAGCTGCCTACTTACCCTGGATCATCACTATAAATATAAACTCATTACAGTACATATAAACACGTAAATGAAGAATAAAGGAAAGACTGAGGACTGTAAAGAATATTGTTTATTGTGAACATCATCTCTTGTTGTCCTCAACAAAATTTGACTTCTGAGTCTTATTATTTTGCACCCGGATAAAGAAATGAACTGGTTATCTCTGTGACTGGGCCTTAGAAGTTACCTGGGAGAAGTGCTAGAGGCGGATATCTAAATATTATTTGGAGAGTCGAAGCAGAGAATAATCATCATGTACACACATTAGGGATACGTAACTGGTATGCATAGTACATACTGGAATGTCCACAGAAATTTCTACAACATCTGTTTTTCAACAATGTAGAATTAGCTTATTTGAAGCTCTCTATATCATAAAAAGTTGAATACATTGGGAATCTCAGTCAATGTAATGACAAGTTCTAAGTTTTACCGGAACATATGTTTGGCACTTGTACTGCTGCATCCATTTTATTTAATGTTTGCCTTGGTTCAGACAGCTTTGGCTCTGCTGGAAAATAATATCCCTTGTAAAGGTCATGCCATTATACATGTGTAAAGTGAAGTGATAGGCAAAAAACAGTAGGTAGCAAAGCATTGTACAATTCTGTGAGCAACAAGGTCAATTACTTCATTTCTAGTTGTTTTTCAGCACAGTAGGAAAGAGCAAAATCATAATGCTTGACTGGCAATATGTAGTAGTTTATTGCTGCTGAATAATAATGAAATTAAATAATTTTACATACGGTATCAATTTGATTGCAAATTTAATATAAAAAAAATTAAAAGAATGATCAAGAAACTGTTTAAATTTATGTGTGTGCAAATTGTACTTTATTTTTTTTACCAAGATTTATTTGTCTTTATGGATGATATGCATAAATTAGAATATAAAATTGCTGTACACTATTTGTTTTGTTGATAAAGTATATACAGTGGATATAAAAAGTCTACACACCTTTGTTAAAATGTCAGGTTTCTGTGCTGTAAAAAAAATGAAAAAAAAATTCTCTCAGAGTGGTGTATCATGGACATAGAACTTACCTATTAAGGTTGGTTCGTTCTCTGATGAGCACCTCTGACTTAGTTTTTTTGTTTATGCAAATTACCCTTAGGGTTTAGTCTCCCTAAGGGTAATAGGGGACTCCAGACGTGGACCCCTTGCTCACTGGGCCTTAGGGAGTTCAGCTGCATCTCACTGACGAGGCCCATAAAGGCCGAAACGCGTCTGGTATTTGCTGTTTCTCCTGTTCAGGGTAGAATTGCCTGGTATTTCGGGGCTGGGTCACTCTTTTGAGTGGGGCCAGACTGATATACTACAGGATATTTCTCCCTGTGAAGGGCACAAGTGAGCTAAAAGAAGTTGCTCTCAGAGTGGCGTATCATGGCCATAGAACTCACCTATTAAGGTTGGTTTGTTCTCTGATGAGCACCTCTGACTTAGTTTTTTTTCTGAAAAAAATGAGACAAAAATAAATAATTTCAGAACTTTTTCCACCTTTAATGTGACCTATAAACTGTACAACTCAATTGAAAAACATACTGAAATCTTTTAGGTAGAGGGAAGAAAAAATATAAAACTAAAATATGGTTGCATAAGTATGCACACCCTTAAACTAATACTTTGTTGAAGCACCTTTTTATTTTATTACATCACTCAGTCTTTTGGGGTATGAATCTATCAGCATGGCACATTTTGATTTGGCAAAATTTGCCCACTCTTCTTTGCAAAAAAACTCAAAATCTGTCAGATTGCGAGGGCATCTCCTGTGCACAGCCCTCTTCAGAACACCCCACAGATTTTTAATCAGATTCAGGTCTGGGCTTTGGCTGGGCCATTCCAAAACTTTAATCTTCTTCTGGTGAAGCCATTCCTTTGTTGATTTGGATGTATGCTTTGGGTCGTTGTCATGCTGAAAGATGACGTTCCTCACATTAAAGGTGGAAAAAGTTCTGAAATTATTTATCTTTGTCTACAGCACAGAAACCTGGCATTTTAACAGGGGCATGTAGACTTTTTATATCCACTGTATGTACATTTTCACATATATATTTAAGGAATCTGTTATCTATATTTCACAAGTACTATAGAACTATAAAAATGAATTTGTTGAAATGGTTTCAACATTCACAAAAGTGGTGAAGTAATATACAGTATCTCACAAAAGTGAGTACACCCATCACATTTTTGTAAATAGTTTATTATATCTTTTCAAGTGACAACACTGAAGAAATTACACTCTGCTAAAATGTAAAGTAGTAAGTGTACAGCCTGTATAACAGTGTAAATTCGCTGTCCACTCCAAATAACCTTAGTCTCGACTTTAAGGGAGATTCCTGGTGCTTAACACCTCAATATCAGAAGATAATTTATTTTATTTTAGGAAAACTTTATTTTTAGACATTAAAAAAAAATAAAAAAAATACACCGTAAAGTGAAAGTAAAAAATAATTATGAACAGCAGTGTTTAAATCCAACACTTAAGCGTGTTGAGTCATATAATGAAGAAATAATTATTCCTTTTGTACATTTTGAAATTTCACTACATGAGTAAGCCCAGTGAATGGGCGAAACGGGACCGTCGGGCATTACTGATGAGTATCTATCCAGAGGATCAATGTGCAGAGGAATATTTATTAGCATCATGCTGCATCGCAAAGGGGCCAAGTGAACCACAAGTATCTGCGATAATGAAATATTAAACTATAATTAGACAAGCAGAAAGTCTTATATTTCCTATATTTCCTATAAGGATTATACCCCTAATATTTGTATGCCTTTGATGCTTTCTTGGATTTTGATTCCAATCTTGGATTTAATCATATATTTTTTTTGTGCTATATACATTTATTTATATTTCCTCTGTTGATCTAATATAATGTTTTTTTCTGGTAGATACCTCAGTACTTTGTTGTTTTGCTTTTAACATCGTTGCTTTTTAACCAAATATAACTCAGTGTTTTCTTCACTAATAAAAAGTACACAAACCCAGATGATTAGCAGATTTCTGCATTGTATGAGGATTTGTTAAAACATTACATAGAGCTATTAGAATATCCAATCGGGTCAAAACTATGTAGTGCAATTTCAAAATGTACAAAAGGAATAATTATTTCTTCATTATATGACTCAACACGCTTAAGTGTTGGATTTAAATACTGCTGTTCATAATTATTTTTTACTTCCCTTTACGGCGTATTTTTTGATTTTTTTAATTTCTAAAAATAAAGCTTTCCTAAAATAAAATAAATTATCCCCTCCAAATAACTCAACTCACAGCCATTAATATCTAAACCATTGGCAACAAAAGTGAGTACACCCTTCCCCTGTGTCTCTTTCCGCCCTGTTTCTCTTCTCCCTCTCCCTCCCCTGTGTCTTTTTCCCCCATCTCCCTCCCCTGTTTCTCCTCCCCATCCCCCTCCCCTGTGTCTCCTTCCTCCCATCTCCCTCCCCTGTGTCTCTCTCCCTCCCCTGTATCTCTCCCCCCTTTGTCTCTTCACCTCCCGTCTTCCTCCCCTGTGTCTCTTTCCCCCCTCCCCGCCCTTCTGTGTCTCTTACCTCCTCCTCCTACCCGGTGTATCTTCCACTCATGTCTCTTCCCCCCTCCTCCCTCCCATGTGTCTCTTCCCTCCTCCTCTGTGGCTCTCTTCCCCCTCCTCTCCCTCCCATGTGTCTCTCCCCCCTCCTCTCCTGACCCTGTGTCTCTTCCCCCCTCCTCTACCTCCCTTGTGTATCTTCCCCCCTCCTCTCCCTACCGTGTGTTTCTCTCAGTCCCTGTGTCTCTCTCCCCGACCTCTCCCTCCCCTGTGTCTCTCCCACCCGTGTCTCTCCCACCCGTGTCTCTCCCACCCATGTCTCTCACCCATGTCTCTCACCCATGTCTGTCCCACACGTGTCTCCCAACCCCTCTCTCCCTCCTGTGTCTCTTCTGTCTATCCTGAGCACGCAGGCACTGGGGGGGGGGGGCACAAGGGATACTGGAGTCGTGCAAATGTGCAAGCCCGTAATTTTTAACATTGAGTGAAGACAACTCGCAGTACAACAACTATATATGTGAATAGTGATTGGTTGGTCACATTTAATTATCATTTAAATGCTTATTAATACATTTGAATAATCCCAAAATGATGGAGATGAACCAAGCACTGATACAGCTTTGATGCACCAAGAATATCTTTGTTCATGAGAGACATATCTAGGTATACATGAATCAAAAATGTTTCAGTTTGATGCATTCAGTGGTCTGGAATTTTGGAGGTTTTAATGAAAACCCATACAGCCAAAATGTTGTGAATGTTTTGGGAGATAAAATTGTGTTTTCCAATAGGAAAATTTTCTCATTGGTAGGAAACAATTGGCTGAACATATTTGTATGAAACTGTTCAGTTAAAAGTTGATAGTAAAAGGTGTCCATGCTTTTTTAATTACAACAGCTTAAGAAATATTGCAGTGAGCATGATTAGTAAAGATAAGCAAACTGTTAGCATATTTTGATTTAAGTTTCTAAAAAAAACAGTGATGGACAAAAATGTTTTAATACAATTCTGCTAATTTTATTAAGCTTGCTAGTTGTGGACAAATAACTTTATGCCACTGATTTTCTTTGAATTTGGAAGTTCTGGGGCAAACAACATTTCAATAATGTTACTAATATTCTTAAATTGATTAGTCATGGGAAAGAAACTTTTAACATGATTTCATTTTTTTTAAGGCTCGTCAGGCATGCTCTTGATTTTGCCAGTCATAAACACATATCTTTTAACACATTTTGAACTAAGTTTTGCACAAACAATTTTTAACTTAAGGTCCATATATTTTTTAGATTCACCACTGATGGAGAACCAGTTCTTTTAACATAAAATCATCACATATTATAATTGTCAGGCTGCGATTCGTTGTCAAAGGCAAAGGCTCATGTGCAGAGCGTGGTGTGTTCTGCGCATTGCGCATGCGTGCCGCATGAGGAGAGGGAAGAGACACAGAGGGAGACGGGGGGGGGGGGGGGGGAGAGGGAGGGGGAAGAGACACAGTAGAGGGGGGACGAGACACAGAGAGAGAGGGGTGGAAAGAGGCACAGAGGAAGAGGGGGAAGAGGCACAGAGGGAGAGGGGGGAAGAGGCACATAGGGAAAAAGGGGAAGAGGCACAGAGGGAGATGGGGGAGGAGACACAGAGGGAGGGAGGAGGAGAGATGCAGGGGGGAGAGACACAGAGAGAGGGGGGGGGAGACACAGAGGAAGAGGGGGAGAAAGAGACACAGAGGGAGAGGGGGAGAAAGAGACACAGAGGGAGAGGGGGAGAAAGAGACACATAGGGAGAGGGGGAGAAAGAGACACAGGGGAGGGGGAAAGAGATGCATTGGAGGGAGAGGGGGAAAGAGACATGGGGAGAGGGGGAAAGAGACATGGGGAGAGGGGGGAAAGAGACACGGGGAGAGGGGGGAAAGAGACACGGGGAGAGGGGGGGAAAGAGACACGGGGAGAGGGGGAGAAAGAGACACATAGGGAGAGGGGGAGAAAGAGACACAGGGGAGGGGGAAAGAGATGCATTGGAGGGAGAGGGGGAAAGAGACATGGGGAGAGGGGGAAAGAGACACGGGGGAGAGGGGGGAAAGAGACACGGGGAAAGAGACACAGGGGTGGGAAGAGACATGGGGAGAGGAAGAGAAGAGACACGGGGGAGAGGGGGGAAAGAGACAGAGGGAGAAAAAGAGACACAGGGGGAAGGAGACACAGGGGAGGTGGAAAGAGACACAGGGCAGGGGAACAGACAAAGGGGAGTGAGAGGGGGGAAGAGACACAGGAGTCAAAAGGCGCTCATTGCGAGGACCGTGATGAGCTCCGAAGGCGCTCATTGCAGGGTCAGTAAAGTATAGGGGGAGAGGCTCCCATTGTGTGGCAAACAGCATCGCCAGACTTCACTTTTTATTGCTGTCATTTTTGACGGGCAAGTCGCGAGTAATATATAAATAATATTTTTTTAGCAGGTTACCTGAGGCTGGAGAAAAGGTTTCAAAATAATGTATTGTTTTTTTATTAGGATCACTCAGCTACTTCATTAAATAGAAAGAAAAAACAAGAATTATGCATTTATTAGCGTGCACCTGCTAGTCAATATTTAAAACTCAGAGCAGCTTTAATTTGATTAATTAAATATACACAGTACTTATATAATAATGCCCATTATTTGATAAATACATTGCCACATTTCCTTTCTAAGCGTGTGGCGGTTTTGTTAATAACACTGCAGTTTGTTACAATTAAATTGTTCCAAAGACACTGATTAGATATCAAACATCAGAAACACATACAAATACATGAAGCTTAAATATGAGTTGTTGCAGGAAATCCTAGTCAAACTGCCTTTCCATAAAATAGAGCCACAATTTAACTAAAACAAACCCATGATCACCAATGATCCAATATTTTTTCTAAAAAAAATATATAATAAAATGAAATAAAAACAGTTAAAATAATTAAATTATATTACATAACATTAAAAAATATTTAAATCCATAAGGAAATAAAGGGTTAATGAATATTTATCCTCCTTGATTACCCTCAAGCAATGATCATCGAGTCTTCATCAGCGTTCATCCTTGTGGACGGTAGCACGCAATTGAGCGCGTGTGCTGAAGTCGCGCCGATGTATGGGCGCCGACAATTAGGCAGCACACAAATGTGCGCTGGGCTAGAAGCGCTCATGCGCAATAGCATGCCCCTACCAGCTTTAAATTAGATCATACTGGTGGCCCCCAGAGAAAGGTGCCAGAGCATTGCTCCAGCCGAACTGGCTGTATCTCCTCCACCTGCTTAGAAGATGACCAATTTCTTCCGTCATCTCATCCTCCTACTAAAGAATCTGTATGTTGACCCAGAAGCCACAGTCAAAACCAAACATGGGAGAACAGAATGGTTCAAGATCGGAAAAGGAGTGCAACAAGGTTGTATATTGTCACCTTATTTATTCAACTTACATGCAGAGTACATCATGTGTAAGGCTGGACTCCAAAGCCGGAATCAATATTGCTGGAAGAAATATCCACAACCTCAGATACGTCGATGATACTACTCTGATGGCAGAAACTGAAGAGGAACTAAAGGACTTATTGATGAGGGTAAAAGTCGGCCTGCTGCTCAACATTAAAAAGACTAAGATCATGGCAAACGGCAATCTGACTTCCTGGCAAATAGATGTTGAAGAAGTGGAGGCAGTAACAGATTTTATTGTCCTTGGATACAAAATCTCTGCAGATGGTGACTGTAGTCATGAAGTAAAAAAATGTTTGCTCCTGGGGAGGAAAGCTATGGCAAGCTTGGACAAGCTAGTAAAAAGTAAAGAAATTAAACTATCAACAAAAGTCTGCATAGTTCTAACTATGGTATTCCCGGTAGTAACATACGAATGTGAGGGCTGGACCATTAAGAAGTCTGAGCACTGTAGAATTAACGCTTTCGAATTGTGGTGTTGGAGAAAACTACTTAGAGCCCCTTCGACTGCAAGAAGATCCAATAAATCAGTACTTCAGAAAATCAAGAAAAAAAACAAGACAAATGATCATGAGGCTGAAGCTCAAATATTTGGGCCATATCATGAAATGGCAGGATTCCCTAGAGAAGACTGTGATGCTTGGAAAGATTGAAAACACAAGAAGAAGGGGACGACAGAGGTGGAGATGAATAGATGAGGTCACTGAAGCAATGAACATGAACTCAGAGGGGCACCTGACGTGCTGTGGTCCATAGAGTCATGGTAAGTCGGATGTGACTGAACGACTAAACAACAACAACAACAATCTAAAATCTGATACAACAAAGGGTTTAATACCGTTACCACCTTGAGCCAGGGGTTCCAAGGGATCTCCCCCTCAATACTTCTACCTACTATGAGCCCAGGGATCCCCAGGGATTCCTTATTTCTACCTGCTATCCGCTATGAGCCCAGTGATATTTCCACTTCCTAACACCTAGCCCATATGATCTTGGGGATCTACTTGGGTTCCCTATTTCTACCCGCTAATCCTTATGAGCTCATGGATCCCCGAGATTCACTCTTCATAACCATGGTTATAGTTATGTATAGCATGAAGGTCAGTGGAATCCTAAATTGGTATGGGGGTTTTGAAGGGCTTATAGAGACTGGCCTGGGGGTAATAATTGGGGCTAATTGGTAGGAGTCCTGAGGGATCCCTGAGGTATAGTAGGTAGCGATTATGAAGGGGAACCAAGTGGGATCCCTAGAGTCATAGTAGGTATTGCAGAGGAATGGGGATCCTGGATATACCTGGGTCATAGGGAATAGAAGTTATGTAGGGGAATCCCCAGAAGGATCCCAGGGGTGGTTGGGGTAGCGGGTCATAAACTCCCTACATTAATTATTATACCATTTTTCCCATGGAAAGGGGTTTATATAGAAATATATGAATATGGAAAGATATTAGGGTTAATGTAGTGTGTTTGCATAGTGGGCATCATTCTGCAGCTTTGCTTTGTGGACTACTAAGATTCAGACTCTGAACTGTACAGGCTAGAGAACTTTTTATTTATACATACTTCTTTTTTCCAGGAGCCATGGAATAGCTCCGGCACTCAGGTTTTCAAAGCTCCCGGAATTCCAAGAAAGGTTAACTTGATTGTACTAATGGAATGTACTAATGGAATGTACTAATGGAATGGAGGCTAAGGGCTTGCTTTTCTAGCTAATGGAAAGATCTCCCTCAAGGATGACCTGTTGCTATGGAAATTCTTACACAAAAAGTTAAATAGCTATTACATAGCTTCTGCAGGCTGTTTCAAGTAAGAACTTACTGATACATAGCCAGGGAGTTGTCACCTTAGGGAAAACAGCTTACAACACCTGCAAAGATCCTTACAAGTACAAGTTAGCAGATGCAAGTGTGAAGTTCGGAAGCTGAGTCCAGAAGTAATTCCCCTAGCAACCACAGTAAAGTAAAAAAAAAAACATCAGTAAATATTACAATATTGTGTCAATGTAGCTACGTGTTTCCAACTCACACTATGACAGGGGATACACAGAAGGGTTGCAGATAGGCAGAGTTACATTTTATGTTATTAGTATTAGTTATTAGTATACTTATTTAGACTAGTGTTTTTTTTCTTCTGCTGGGACATGTCTGCTGGGACATTTGTAGCTCCTTAAGTGTCTCCTACATTTTCTTATAAGGCTTTTATTTGTTCTTGTGTGAAGTTGAGTGTTCATGTGAAGGATTTGTCTCAGAGAAAGTGCTCACAGAGCCCTACGAGAACATGTAGAATGTTCAGTTATTCTTACAGAAGCCATGTAAAAACAGTTTAGGTAAAATCGGATGTAGCAGCAGAGAACAGTTCATATGTAGCAAGTACTTCTAAGAGTTTAATCATAGAGTTTACTGCTTGAGAAAAGTAATAGTTGTGTAGCTCTCTATATGGAAAGCTCACTTCCAAGATTTCTTACCGGAGCCATGTAATCCTTTCCTATATTAAATTGTAAACCACATTTCCTTACATTCTACCATCAAAAATATGCATAAATGAGGCATCTGCTGGGGGCCACACTTTACCATAGTTTGTAATAGAAAGGAGGAGCTCAAACCTTAAGATATTTTTAAAATATGTTAATATACTGACCTGAACAATATTAAAGTTATGAAAGCCAGACCATAACATTAAGCATTTATGATGAGATAGTCTTGGATGAACTGTCTGGGATATGGATATGTATTGCTATCTGTAGAAATGCATTTTACTAAATAAACAATAGGTACAAGGTATATAGGTAAAACCATTTCTAAGACCTATTGAAAATCTATTTGATAACATACAAAGCAACATAGATATACAACATCTATAAATATTATTTCAGTTGTATATCAGTCAAGCTGCTTTTCACCAAGATTGATAAGTAGCCTATAAATGTTTACAACATAATTCAACAGCAGTGTATCCCAACTATAAAGTGTTCAGTTTTTAAATGGGGTTGCTATTGCACAGAAATATTGTTCCTTACAATAATATAGGATTAGGAATATATATCTTCATTGTGCAAACAAATATTTTCAGTTACTTCTTTATAAGTAAAAAAATACTTCAGTTAATTAAATTAAAAAAAACTATTGTAATGCTAAAACTTTTAAATAAACTGATGCAATCATACACAAGTGTTTGAATTCACAGATGGATGCTAAACTCCTACTGCTAGCCCTAAGGATATCTTGGCTGTAGACTATTAAGATTATAATAATATCAAAATTTGTGATTAATTGTTTTCACAGTTGGATACATTTGTGTATAGAAGAAATATGAAAGAAATAGGAATAATTATGTGGCATAACAGAGGAAGTGTTGCATAAAAGATGAAGTGTGTTTTACTATTGTTTTTATGCTTTATAGAGCAATATATAGTTTTAATTGAAAATGTAACTTAAAAAATATTAGTAAATGTTAGTAGATTCTAAGAATAAAAATGTTCATTTGATAGAATTATGTGGTGTCAGATAAAATAACTTAATTAAAAACTAAAATGTGTATTTAAATATCACTATAATTTAAATGTTTCTAATGACAAAGCATATGGACCTTAAATATCTAATTTTAGTTTGTGCAATTGCATTATAAATGCTAACACCTGTTCATTTTAGTGAAATGAGCCGTGCAATAAAACAGGGAGTAAATTTAATTTTATGTGAAAACAGTAGTATAAAGACTAGCAAATTACATATTTGTAGATGAATAGAAGGTGTATGTATATGACTATACCTCAAGTGGGCACCTCTACAAGAGATCACACCTTTCAAAATTTAAGAATTACATTACTTTGGGTGAATTTCAATAACTCACCAGAGAGAAACTATACAGATGATTACGTTTGATGTCATAGCTAGAAAATGGAGGTCCTGTTACTTAATAATTTGGACTGCTCTCTTTGAAACGTCTCTATAGAAGGTAGTGACCACAGAGGTTTATAAAAATATATATAAAAATAGCTAGAGGGTCTGACTACTCTTAAAGTGATCAGACTACCTTTCAATAAAAATACTTATCTAGCTCCCACCCCTAATAAATTAAAAGTCCCCCTTTACCTTGCGCTTCTGCCATTAGCAGTGGGCCCAAGGGAGTTGTACATCCTGCACTAGCAGTAACTCCACCATGGATTAACAAAAACAAATGATTAAACATGGATCTGAAATTTCTGGCACACTGTTAAAACTTCATATAAAATAGTTTTTTTCATCAGACATCTATATTTAATATAATATTATATATTGTTCTCAACTTGAAAGTTCCATCTATTTATTAGTACTGCTTACATCTTAAATGGAGGAGATTCCACTCGAAAGTTTGTCTTTTAAAATATAGTTACATAGTTACATAGTATTTAAGGTTAAAAAAGACTTTCAGTCCATCAAGTTCAACCATTTAAGATCTCCTCTGATCTGAAATACGCAGATTAACTATTAATTAATTAGTTGTATAAAAAAAATATATCAATTCCCTCCTGATCCCAGATACTGGCGACCGGACTTCTCCGTGGATCAATACTGCCTCTCTAATTATCCATGACAACCCTGAATTCCCTTTTTAATTAGAAATAAATCCAGTCCCCTTTTAAAGTTATCTATCGAATCCGCTGTCACCACCTCCTCTGCTAGAGAATTCCTCAGATTAACCACCCTTACTATGAAGAAACCTTTTCTTTCTTTAAGGTTGAATCATTTTACTTCTAACCTCAAGGGATGGCCTCTTGTCAGTTGAAAACCTCTTGGCACAAAAAGCTCCCGTGACGAATCTTTATACTGACCCTGGATGTATTTATATAAGGTAATCATATCTCCTCTTAGACGCCTTTTTTCTAGAGAAAATAAGTTTAATTTGGTTAGTCTTTCTTCATAACTTAGCCCCTCCATTCCACTTATTAGTTTTGTTGCCCTCCTCTGTACCTTTTCCAGCTCTAAAATTTCCTTTTTATGAAGTGGTGCCCAAAATTGTACTCCATATTCCAAATGAGGGCGTACTAGAGATTTGTATAGTGGCAGAATTATATTTGCTTCGCTGGCTTTTATACCCTTCTTAATACATGCTAATATTTTATTTGCCTTTGCAGCTGCTGCTTGGCTTTGAGCACTGTTACCTAGGTGGTTGTCCACAAGCACTCCCAAATCCCTTTCAATATCTGATACACCTAGATTTGCTCCATTAAGATTATAAATTGCATGGCTTTTTTTCCTTCCCAAATGCATAACTTTACATTTATTCGTATTAAATCTCATCTGCCATTTAGATGACCATTCCTCAAAGCATATCACTATCTGATTTAATTACCTTGCACAACTTCATGTCATCAGCGAAAGTGGAGACACCACACTCCAATCCTACCTCTAAGTCATTAATAAATATGTTAAAAAGGAGAGGACCTAATACTGAACCCTGAGGAACCCCACTTACCACATTAGTCCAATCGGAGTATGTTCCATTTACAACAACCCTTTGCTTCCTGTCTTTTAGCCAGCTCTCAAACCATGACCAGATATTTACTGCAACTCCTGTATCTCTTAGTTTGCACAATAGTCTCCCATGTGGCATTGTATCAAAAGCCTTTGCAAAATCCAAAAAGACTACATCCACTGAGTTGCCTTGATCCAGGTTCCTACTAACCTCCTCGTGGAAACTAATTAGCTTTGTTTGACATGACCTATCCCTCATAAATCCATGTTAACTCCTACTTACAATCCTGTTCAAATAGACATTCGTTTATATTATCCCTTATTAACCCTTCTAAAAGCTTCCCCACTACAGAAGTGAGGCTCACTGGTCTATAATTCCCCGGATTTGCTCTTGCTCCCTTTTCAAATATAGGTATCACATCAGCTTTTCTCCAGTCATCTGGTAGAAACCCTGTGTTGAGTGAATCTTGAAAAATTAAATATAATAGTTTGGCTATTACAGAACCCAGTTCCCTTAGTACCCATGGATGTATTCCATCATGACCCGGGGCTTTATTAACATTTATTTTTTCCAACCACTTTTGGATTACTTCCTGTGTTAAACAATTATTTGGCAAAGGTAGTGTAGCCCCATTATGTTGCCGTGTCCCAACCACTGGTACCTCCCTTGTGTATACCGAAGAAAATAATCAATTTAGCCCATCTGCCTTTTCTTGGTCACTAATTATTAGACGGCCTGTGTCACATTTTAATGTACTATAGCTTCCTTCCTCGCCTTCTTCCCATTAATATACTTAAAAAATATTTTAGGGTTAGTCTTACTCTCTTTTGCAATTAATTTTTAATTTTCATTGTCTAATCGCCCTTTTGCAAGCCTTGTTGGTTTCCTTGTATTCCTGTGAAACAGTCTCTGTCTCCTCTTGTCTGTATAATTTAAATGCCTGTTTTTTACTCTGTATCTTGATCTTTAAATCATTGTTAAGCCACATTGTATGGGATTTACTCCTTTTACTTTTATTCCCACATGGTATATGCTGATGTGTATGTATATTTAGTAAGGATTTAAATGTTGTCCATTTATGTTCAGTATTTTTACCTGCCAGTTCTCTTCCCCAGTCTATACTTTGTATTGCTGCCCTTCGACCATTACAATCTGCCCTTTTAAAATTAAGAGTTTTCTCTGGCCCCTTAAAATTTAGTTTTTTTAATTCAATCTCAAATGAGACTGTGTTGTGATCACTTTTTGCCAAAGGTTGCCCTATTCCAACATTTAATACAATATCAATATTATTTGTGATGAGTAAATCTAAGATAGCTTCATTTTTAGTAGGCTCTTGTACAACCTGGGCCAGATAATGATCCCTGAGTGTACTCAAAAACCTGGTCCCCTTAGATGAACTGCTGGTCTCATTTATCCAGTTTACTTCATGGTAATTAAAATCTCCCATTATTAGAACTTGACCATGCCTAGCTGCATTTTCAATCTGTAACAATAATTGTATTTCCTCACTTTCAGCTATATTCGGGGTTTATAGCATACTCCTACTAATATTATTTTGGAATTTGCTGCTCCGCTATTTAACTCTATCCACAAACATTCAGCTTTATCACTAGGTCCACCATAAATATCTTCTCTGACTATAGGCTTACATTCAGGCTTAACATACAGACAAATCCCTCCTCCTCATTTTCCATTGCCTCTATCTTTCCTAAATAGGTTACAAACATCCAGATTAACAGTCCAGTCATGAGATTCATCCCACCATGTTTCAGTAATGCCTATTAAATCCCATTTTTCATTAATTACTAATAATTCTAACTCTCCCATTTTTCCTGGCAAGCTTCTGGCATTAGCAAGCATACACCTTATGTTATGAGTCTGTAGTTCTGAAGTGCCTTCCACTGTACTTGAATTACTTAGTACTACCTTGCTATTGACTATACTACCCCTCCCCCATCTCCTCCCCTATGTGTTGTTAATTCATCTCTTATACCCTCTACACATTCTACCATATTACTATTACTTATATCTATTCCCTCCCCCCCCACCTACTAGTTTAAAAACTCCTCCAGCCTTTCTACCATCCTATCCCCTAGTACAAAAGCTCCCTCATCATTAAGGTGCAATCCATCCCTACTGCAGAGATTGTACCGAAGTGAGAAGTTAGCCCAGTGCTCTAAAAACCCAAACCCCTCCTTAGTGCACCACATCTTTATCCATGCATTAACCTCCCTAAGCACCTTCTGCCTCCCTGGGCTAGCACGTGGCACTGGTAGAATCTCAGAAAATACTACCTTGGAGGTCCTTGCCTTCAGCTTATTACCTAGTTCTCTAAAATCATTCTTTAGGACACTCCATCTTCCACTAACTTTGTCATTGGTACCAATATGTACCAAGACCGCCGGTTCATTTCCAGCCACTCTCAATAATTTTTTCTACCCGATCCACAACATGACGAACCCGAGCACCCGGAAGACAGCAAACTGTTCGATTGCTGGGATCTGGGTGACAAATCACCCTGTCTACCTTCCTAATAATAGAGTCCCCTACAACCAAAACCTGTTTGTTGCTCTGCCTATTCTGCCCTCCCTCTCCTCCAGTAGAGCGGTCCTCCCTGCTGTTAGAGGGAACTGCTCTATCTGGCATTGCCATTCCTGAATGGACATCCCCAACAGTTTCACTCAATCTGGCAAATCTGTTGGTGTTTGCCAACCCAGAACTTTCCTGCCTCCTCCTACTGTTCCCCCTGCTTCCACTTGTAACTGTAACCCAGCTACCTCCCTGGACATCCTCACTAGCCCCAGCTCCACCCTCCATGCTAGGCCCAGCTAACCCCCTTTCCAGTGGTGCAATATCACTAAGTGCTGCAATTCTCCGCTCCAGATCTCCAATTTGAGCTTCCAGAGAGGCAACACGCTCACGTCTCTCATAGAGGTATGGACCCTGGATCACCTGTTCCAGTATTGCATACATATGACAGGATGTACACTGAATAAGGTTGCCACTGGACTGACTCATAATTATTATTATTGTCTACAACATTTCAGTGGGAAAAATAAAGAATATAAAATAATATATTTGTATAAAGTTTTTCTCCTTTGCACTATAAATCTGCTCTCTCTTTTCTTTGAAGTCCCTCCTTTTATTTAAACTCCTACACTTTTACTAGAATTGCACTTGATACTGAAAATGTTCGCAAGCTCACAAGTTCACCCCTTCTCCTGTTTTTATTAACTTCTGCCTTCTCACCTGGGCACATTTATTGCACTCTGCAATTTATCAGCCTTTACTTGTAAGGTAAATCCACTTGTAAACAGGCCCCAAAACAGCTCACAAACCTTTTATACAAGTTAAACAGTCAAGCCACACCCCTCTCACCTGGGCACAATTAGTGCACTCTGCAATTTATCAGCCTTTACTTGTAAGGTAAATCCACTTGTAAACAGGCCCCAAAACAGCTCACAAACCTTTTATACTAGTTAAACAGTCAAGCCACACCCTCTCACCTGGGCACAAGTAGTGCACTCTGCAATATATCAGCCTTTACTTGTAAGGTAAATCCACTTGTAAACAGGCCCCAAAACAGCTCACAAACCTTTTATACAAGTTAAACAGTCAAGCCACACCCCTCTCACCTGGGCACAATTAGTGCACTCTGCAATTTATCAGCCTTTACTTGTAAGGTAAATCCACTTGTAAACAGGCCCCAAAACAGCTCACAAACCTTTTATACAAGTTAAACAGTCAAGCCACACCCCTCTCACCTGGGCACAATTAGTGCACTCTGCAATTTATCAGCCTTTACTTGTAAGGTAAATCCACTTGTAAACAGGCCCCAAAACAGCTCACAAACCTTTTATACTAGTTAAACAGTCAAGCCACACCCCTCTCACCTGGGCACAATTAGTGCACTCTGCAATTTATCAGCCTTTACTTGTAAGGTAAATCCACTTGTAAACAGCATATGATCATAGTCCATTAAAAATGTTATTATATACTGCAATATTCATTCATTTTAAATTTAAAACATCACTTTATATAGCCACTAGTGTCTAATACTTATTTATAAATGAATACTGTATTTATTAGGAGGAAATAATTACAAAATAAAACAAAAAAAGCACACCGCTAGTGTGCAGTGACTTTAAAAATATAGGATGAAGAAATGTATCAATAGACTTTAAAAAAAAAAAATTGCTGACCAAGAATGGGTTATATGGAACCAGCCAAGAGGCTGAATTGCTTAAGGAGCTTAAACAGTACAATAATACACCAATACAGATTTTCCTAAGAAAAATATATAGTATATTATATATATTAATTGGTGGTGGTAAATACAAGGAACTAAATAATTCCTCCCTGTAACCCAGAAAGACAAACCAAATATGCTCCTATAAATGCACCATAGTAACCCTCATATAGTGCAGAAACTGCTAATCTCTAAAACATTAATTCAAGTTTAAAAAGAGAAGTGATATTAAGAACAAAGGTATAAGGGTAGTAGAGGAAGAGGGACTCTAATAATAAATATATTGTTCAGTGCCTGTAAGTAACCATGTCAATTGCACTATCAGGTTCAACCTCTATGGACTCAATTTCAGAATTATTATCAGACCTCTGCAAGTCTGTATGATAACATTACTGTGAATACTTGCGGTTTCAAGATCCTTTTTAATATGCCCAGTCCAAGCGGTGAACATGTAAAGTCCCACTCCTCAGTCCCGACAGCCCCTTTTCACCCTCTAACAGGGCTTAGTCATGAGATAAACTGCTCTATTGCGTGGCCTCTTTTAAAGTCTTAGTACTTCCGGGTTTGCGTCATTACTCAGCATTGTGACGTAATCACGCTTCTTTTAGATATCTGAACTATCAGCCTTATTAAATTGCAATACGGCAAATTAAAAAGGGATCTATATAAGCACAGAGCATATATTTTACAAAAGTTTTTAGTTAGTGAGCTTCTATCCAAAAGCAAGGTTTTCACTAACTAAAAACTTCTGTAAAAAATATGCTATGTGCTTATATAGAACCCTATTCAATTGGCCAAATTACAATTTAATAAGGCTGCATATTACGGAACAGACAGAAAGATGGCGTCCGTTGCGCAATGATGCAACGTAATGACGTCATCAGGTTTTTTCAATAAACTTCATTGGAATAAGACAGCCAATTGCTGTATAATGCCTGGGCACTACATGCATATGATATGTATAATACTAATATAGATTCTTAAAGCACTCTTTTTAGTTCATAAGATTATATATGAGTGACAAATTATGTCAGTCAGAAATAACAATAATAATAATAATAAAAATAACAAAGTATGTTGTCATAAATTATTGAATAACCCAGAGACTGGAACGTGAATTGTGTGTAAGCTTGAAGTGTGTAATAAGTTGAATGAGTTGTGAATAAGATATGTAGTGGAAGATGATGTGTGATAAAAATAGGAGAGTTGATATAAATTACCAGTAAATAAACTCTAAAGATGCTTCTGTGTGATATGTAAGAATCTATTGTAAAACTGAGTTGAGAGGCAACAAAGAGAAGAGGGGTGGGGAGAAATAGCGCACCAATTCCTAGTGCAAAATAACCAATATATTGTAATCCCAAACCCTTGTTCACGGAGATGCGTAGGTAAAGCTCTCACCTTTTCTAACCTCAGTCTATGAGGTATATTATAGACTTCCCAACACTTGTTGGCTTGAAGGTTGGTACTTGTTTCCTCCGTGAACGCCTTATCTCATATTCTTCCAATAGAGTGTGGGTATTAGGGTAATGTATATGTGTACTTTTCAGAGCATGGGGAATATTAATATATAACACTATCAATACATAGTGGTACCCGAATATAAATATTTTGGCCGAGTTTAATATATCCCCTTTGGAGTAATAGGTGTCCTTAATCAAAACTCTATATAAAACATTTCGATATAAATATTACATTTATTCAATGTTTGTAAAAAAATTGAAATATAATAAAATATGTTAAATAGCGAAAAATAAGAATTGAAAATGGCAAATTATACAGTGGCTCTAATATTATTACAAAATAAATATATAGGAAAAATACTGAACAGATGCGTTTCGTCACTTTTATCCTGTTACTTTTTCAATGATCAAAAATACCTGTGTACAAAACATACATACGGTACATATATTGTATATTCATTGTATATACACACAGTTCTAAAATTCACAATAGTATTATATAGAGTGGTCATGAGAATATATAGTTATCTAAACATACATATATATATATATGGACATACAAGTATGTGGGTAGGTTTATAAAAATATAGAATATAAATATAACTCTGGAAGGGGAAATATGGAGATAAAACGGAAACTTTTACATATATGTATACAGCCTGTGATACACAACACAAATTGCAGGCTTATTTACATATGCATGAAATTAGATGTCAATAATTTATATATTCTGTCAGACAGGTATTGATTATTTAATTCCCCTTTTCTTTCTCACCCAATACCTATCACTTACCCCACTTTAATTTAGTGTGTAGTCTCACTTTATAGATTCAACTAAATTTATCATTAAAAACGTAATCAGTACACTGAGTAGACATTTCTTTTCAATTATAGGCACATTATTAATTGAGTTGCCATTTAACTCAGTTTTACAAAAAGTTCTTACATATCTCACAGAAGCATCTTTAGAGTTTATTTACTGGTAATTTATATCAACTCTCCTATTCTTACCACACACCATCTTCCACCACATATCTTATTCACAACTCATTCAACTTATTACACACTTCAAGCTTACACACAATTCACGTTCAAGTCTCTGGGTTATTCAATAATTTATGACAACACACTTTGTTATTTTTGTAAAACTACCAGCACATATGCTAATTATCATCTTATGATTAAATATGATATGAGGGCAGTCTACCTTTACAGAGTGTGTGTATGTGTATGTATATATGTGTGTGTATATATTAATATACACACACACACACACACACATATATACGTATATATGTTTATAAGTGTATATATGTATGTGTATATCCGTTGTTATCTCCATATTTCCCCTTCCAGAGTTATATTTATATTCTGTATTTTTATAAACCTACCCACATACTTGTATCTCCATATATATACTGTATATGTATGTTTAGATAACTATATATTCTCATGACCACTCTATATAATACTATTGTGAATTTTAGAACTGTGTGTATATACAATAAATATACAATATATGTATGTATATTTTGTACACAGGTATTTTTGATCATTGAAAAAGTAACAGGATAAAAGTGACGAAACGCATCTGTTCAGTATTTTTCCTATATATTTATTTTGTAATAATATTAGAGCCACTGTATAATTTGCCATTTTTTATTCTTATTTTTCGCTATTTAACATATTTAACATATTTTATTACCAACCTACAAGCCAACAAGTGTTGGGAAGTCTATAATATACCTCATAGACTGAGGTTAGAAAAGGTGAGAGCTTTACCTACGCATCTCCGGGAACAAGGGTTTGGGATTACAATATATTGGTTATTTTGCACTAGGAATTGGTGTGCTATTTCTCCCCACCCCTCTTCTCTTTGTTGCCACTCAACTCAGTTTTACAATAGATTCTTACATATCACACAGAAGCATCTTTAGAGTTTATTTACTGGTAATTTATATCAACTCTCCTATTTTTATCACACATCATCTTCCACTACATATCTTATTCACAACTCATTCAACTTATTACACACTTCAAGCTTACACACAATTCACATTCCAGTCTCTGGGTTATTCAATAATTTATGACAACACACTGTGTTATTTTTATTATTATTATTATTGTTATTTCTGACTGACATAATTTGTCACTCATATATAATCTTATGAACTAAAAAGAGTGCTTTAAGGATCTTTATTAGTATTATACATATCCTATGCATGTAGTGCCCAGGCATTATACAGCAACTGGCTTTATTATTTATTCCAATAAAGTTTATTCAAAAACGTGATGATGTCATTACATTGCATCATTATGCAACGGACCCAATCTTTGTGTCTGTTCCTTACTAATATAGTTCATATATCTAAAAGAAGCGTGATGACGTCACAACGTTGCATTACTGAAGCAAACCTGGAAGTACCGGGACTTTAAAAGAGGCAGCGCAATAGAGCAGTTTATTCCATGACTAAGCCCTGTTAGAGGGCGAAACGTGCCCTCGGGACAAGTTCACCGTCTGGACTGGGCATATTAAAAAGGATCTTGAAACAGCAAGTATTTGCAGTAATGTTATCATACAGACTTGAATAGGTCTGATAATAATCCTGAACGCTTAAATTGAGTCCATAGCGGTTGCATCTGATTGTGCATTTGACATGGCTACTTACAGGCACTCAACATTATAGTCCCTCTTTTTCTACTACCACTATACCTTTGTTCTTAATCTCACTTCCCTTTTTAAACTTGAATTAATGGTTGAGACCCACAGTATCATGCATAATCCAATGATTAGCAATTTCTGGTGCATTTATAGGGGCATATTTGTTTTGTCTTACTGGGTTACAGGGAGGAATTATTTAGTTCCTTGTATTTACCACCACCAGTTATTAACCCTTGATTAATTACATATATTTGTATGTTAGGAAAATCTGTATTGGTGTATTATTGTACTGTACTCCATTCAGCCTCTTGGCTGGCTCTATATACCGTACCCCATTCTTGCATAGTCTATTGATACATTTCTTTATCCTATATTTTTAAAGTCACTGCACACTAGTGGCATGTTTTTCATTTAAAAAAGAATATATTTACTCTAATAAATACGATACTCATTAATTTTATGCATAAACTATTTGACTAACACCACTACTTGAAACTACTGTTAGCCTAAGCCTCAAGCAGATTACTTTCAGGGGAAGCAAGCAATAGCAAGCTTGTCAGAATGTTGAGTCACATCTTCTTTACTAGATTTCTGTGGTTGCAGCGGTGGTTAATTACTTTTGGTTGAACGTTTTTCCCCTTATTTTCTGTGTCTTCCTCAAGTTTCTTTCCCTCTCTCAGGGCATTGTAAATAACTACAATGGTTTCTATGGACGGACTAACCTCCACCTTGTCCATTGATGCCATATAACCACTTGCAGACACATAATATAAAGATATTACAAGTGCTAATGTTTGTAGGTGGGTTAATTGCTAGATATTTCTGTGTGGAAATATTTGGTTGAAAACGTCTTAGCTACTGTGCATTGTTTTTGTCAGACAGGTAGTGTGCATACGTAAGTGTAAGAGCTTACGTGTGTGCATATCCCTATAAGAGATTCTCAGCCACTGTTTATCTGTATGGTAGCACTGCTGTGAGTGTGAGAACTTTTAAAAGGAAACAAGAAAATTGTTTGTCAAGTATGTACCAAACTAACAATATTAGCAGCTGTGTAAGCCATTTACTTAATTTTGTTTGTGTGAAAATCTGAATTTTAAATGCTTATGAGTCCAAGAAACCATTTTGTGTTTGTTACATCACATCATGAGAGCTAGATGATGGGTGTGTGTGTGTTAGTAGTAATCAGTGGAAGGAACAAGTGGTGGAGGGAACAAGCAGAAGTCCAGATCTCAATCCAAAATACAAAAAACAGTTACAAGACTTGATGATTGCTGTTCCCCATCCAACCTCACAAAGCTTGAGCAAGTTTGTAAAGAAGAATGATCCAGATGTGCACAACTGGTAAAGATTAACGGTTGTAATTGTATGTGATTCTACCATAGTGATAAATACTTAAGCGAGCAATAATTGTCTGAATTTGTGTAATTAATCAAATGTTATAAATTCAAATTAGGCACATAGTTTTCCAGGTTGTAACACAACAAACACTACAAATATCTATGCAAGACACTATATAGTTATAACACATTTTAGCCAATTGTCACGTCAATTAGTTATTATGATTTAAGGATATTGACTATATTTCTATTTGTAACAATTATTCTCTATTTTATCTGACCCTGTTTGCCTCTTTCCATTGCTTTCTGCAATTTTTAACAAACTGATTAGTTTTTCTCTCTTTCTCTTGCAACCCTATTTATCTCTCTCTGTAGCTCCAGCCTTTATGATATTTCTCTCTTTCTATAACTAGCAAATTTCAGAGTTTAAATGTTTTTTCTTCCTGGTTTATATATTTGGATAATATTACCGGTTGCACTCCAGAGAACAGTAGTGTTATGTTCTCCTTACAAATGTCTGAGTCAGTGCCTTAAAAAAGCTGCTTTCTCCGTGCACTGCTGCGAGTTAAGACTTGTATTTATTATAAAGGAACACAAGCTGGTTGAGACAATAAGCTAAATCTGTAATATCCCAAGGTTGCCGGTAGCCATATGAAGCTACTTCTTGAGTGGTATGGTCAAAGTACTCCAACAAACAATTAAGAATCTCCTGCTCTGACTGGGAGGCGGTAAATTGAGCCAGAATGCGTTGTTTTAGAGAAGTAGATTCAAATTTGCTTTGAATGAGAGCTCTCATCAGCTGTGATGAGAGTATCTAATTAATATATGCCCTGTATATTATTCAACTAAAGAAAAATATCCAGGTGTATTTATTAATAGTGTATACGTTACAAAAATTCCCCAATTACTGAAAATTGTGTAATTTACATAATATCAATTATTCTGTATTCTGTAAATAATTTAAAATCTGAACCACCTTCATCTTATGAAACTACTTGTCTACACCAATTTTATTTATTATCAACACCAATTTTTCCTCTAGATCAGACTAAAAGAGTCCTAATACTTTTTCTAACGATTTACTTTTTTGCATTTGTCTTCAGAGGTGGAGCTAACACCAGTACAGGTGGTGCAATGCACTAGGGCCCTTCTCTGAGGGTGGCACAGTGCTCTCTAAATGTACATACACTCAGCCCTATCACCCAACCTATATATATATATATATATATATATATATATATATATACAGCCTTATTAAATTGTGATTCAGTAAATTTAAAAGGGCTCTATTTAAGCACACAGCATATTTTTTTTTATAGAAGTTTTTAGTTAGTGAACTTCTATCCAAAAGCAAGGACTTTACTAACTAAAAACTTCTGTAAAAAAAATATGCTCTGTGCTTAAATAGAGCCCTTGTAAATTTACAGAATCGCATTTATTAAAGCTGATAGTAAGGTGGTCATGGTAGGTCTCGCAGCTGGACATCTAGTTCAAAGCCTGATTCACAAGAGGTCAAAAAAATTAACCTTCACATTCACAAAAAAAACAGCCTTGATTTATTGAATTGATCAAGGGACATATATATATATATATATATATATATATATATATATATATATATATATATAGTGAGTGAGTTTGGGGGGAGGGGCAGCACAAAAACATATTGTGCTGGGGCCCTCCATTTACTAGCTCTGACAGAGACTTAAATTATACTGCACTGATTTCTATGAAATTGTCTGGGATTGCAGAGATCTACAAAAACATTGGTCTGAAAGAGAAAAAGAAAAAAATCTGTATGTAGATTGAGAGGAATTTCTGAAAAAAACTTGCATTTCATAAAACAATGAAATGCAAATTCTAAAAAGCTTGTTTGTAAAATACCTGCTAGAGATGTTGCGGACAGTTCGCCCGCGGACTATTCGCGTAGATTTTGGCACGTTCGTGCTCGCAGCGGACGGCGAACACATGCGATTTTCGGTCCGCCCCCTATTCTTTATCATTGAGGAAACTTTGACCCTGCACCTCACAGTCAGCAGACACATTCCAGCCAATCAGCAGCATACACTCCTTTCCAGAGCCTTCCATATGAAGGACAGCAACCATTTTAGAATCATTCTGAAGCTGCATTCGTTGTGAGAGGACAGATAGTGTAGCTGCTGGAGATTTAATAGGGAAATAGATAGCCAGGCTGTGTATTTAGCTTCCACTACAGACCTGAAGCACTCATCTGATATCTGCTGCAAGGACAGCAACCCGAAAAGCCCTTTTTAGGGCTAGAACATCATTTATTTTATTTTATTATTTTTTTCTGTGTAATCTAATTGCATATGCCTGCCTGCCAGCCTGTGTGTGTGACAGGCTAACACCTAACAGCTTATATTGTGCTTATTTTCACTACTCATACCTGGTGGTGTACATACATTGAAAACAACCATTTTTTTCCTGTAATCTAATTTCAGTTGCCTGCTTGTGTCAGGTTCACAGCTTATATTGTGCTTAGTGGAAAAACCCCCCACTTTTTTGACTGTAATAGATTGAATAGCAATTGCCTGCCTACAGGCGTGTGTGTGAAGCCTATTGTATCTACTCTGCCAACTTTTGCCAGTGCACAGTGATACGTCATATCTGGTGCAACCGTAGTGTACAGTGACATAAAACAACACTTTTTTTACTGTAATCCATTGCATATCAGTTGCCTGCCTACAGGCGTGTGTGTGAGGCCTACAGCGCCTACTCTGCAAACTTTTGCCAGTGCACAGTGACACTCATATCTGGTGGCACCTTAGATGGCACGCGCAGTGCAATAAAAATTTGAAGTGGGAGGACCGACCAAGAATCTTTTTCCATCTCCCACTTCCAAAAATCCATGCCATATACACGTCCCCTGATAGGTGAGGTAAAAGGTATCAAACTGATAGGAATAAATAGTACAACTTAATACACCACTCCTATCTGGTGACACATTACATTGCACGTGCAGTGCCCCAAATGATGGCCTATTTTTATGCCTGTGATCCCAGCGTTGGCCCTAATTGTCTGAGCCAGGGGTTCTATTGCTATTGCGAATAGAAGGGGAGAAAGGGGGCACCCCTGTCTTGTTCCTCTTTCTATTTTAATTAAGAGTCTCTCATCTCCCGGAATCTGTAACCTTGCCCTGGATGATTTGTATAATGAGTGTATGAGATTTATGAAATGGCCTTTAATACCAAATTTTTCAAGCGTGGCGTATAGGTAAGTCCACTCCAGGGAATCAAACGCCTTTTCAATGTCAAAGGCCATAAGACAGGCTTGAATTTTAGAGGCTTTGGTGTGGTACAGTAGGTTCATGATTTTTGTAATGTTGTCTCCCGCTTGCCTGTGGGAGACAAAGCCTACTTGGTCATTATGTATTTATTTAGGTAAGAAGGATGACATTCTATCCGCTATTATTTTTGACAGGATCTTTGTATCACAGTTTAGTAATGATATTGGCCTGTAGTTTTTTGGTTCTAGAGCATCTCGACCCTCCTTAGGGAATAGAGCGATATCTGCCCTGTTCAGCTCTGCTGGTGTTTGCTTGCCTTCTAGAACTCTGTTAGAGTGACCAGGTTCGGGCCTAATATGTCTATAAATATTTTATAATATAAATTGGTTTACCCGTCTGGGCCTGGTGACTTACCAGGTTTGAGGTTCTGGACTGCTTTTCTCACTTCCTCTAGGGTCACTTTGGCATTTAAAGTCTCTAAGTGATTTTCTTCTATTAAGGGGAGATCACAGGAATTAAGAAATCCCCTCATTTTGTGTAGATCTATATGTTTTGTTGCCGTATAAAGGGTATTGTAAAAATCTTCTGGATCTTATTTGGGTTTGTTGTTTTTTCTCCCTTCGAGGTCTTAATTTGAAGTATCCTATTTTGTGTTGTTTTGGTTTGTAGTTTCCTGGCTAGTAACGGGCCAGGTTTATTGGCTTTATTGAATCCAATAGGAATAAATAGTACAACTGAACACACCACTCCTATCTGGTGGCACCTTAGATTGCACGCGCAGTGCCCCAAATTTGAAGTGGGAGGACCGACCAAGGATCTTTTTCCATCTCCTGCTTCCAAAAATCAATGCCATATACACGTCCCCTAATAGTGGACGTAACAGGGATTAAACCGATAGGAATAGTACTACTTAACAGTACACACCTTATAATAACACAGACAGAGGCAACGCAGAGAGAGGAGTCTGAAGTAGAGGAGTCAGAGGAGGAAGGTGGCTTTGAGGAGGTGGAAGACCAAACACAGCAGGCGTCCCAGGGGGCTTGTTGTCACCTTTCGGGGACCCTTGGTGGCTGGGTGGAGGAAGAGACCTTCAATTACATCAGTGAGGACAAGGAACGGGACATGGCTAGCTTGGTATCCAACCCTGTGCAAATGGGGAGTTTGCGATTGTGCAAAGGGACTGTTTGTGGTTGTTTGCGGTGCATTAAACGGGGAGATTGGTTTGTTACTGTGAAGCGGGTGTAACCCTTACACTACCTGATCGATACAACATCATACCTGATGTTTTAAAGCATGTTATTCCAAACAATTTAGGAATGTTAGGTGATTTATGCCCTTTATGGCTTAAAACAAGACTCTGCATCAACTATGTAATTTTCCGTGGGAGTTTTGCCATGGATCCCCCTCCGGCATGCCACAGTCCAGCTGTTAGTCCCCTTGAAACAACTTTCCCATCACTATTGTGGCCAGAAAGAGTCCCTGTGGGTTTTGAAATTTGCCTACCCATTGAAGTCTATGGCGGTTCGCCCGTTCGCGAACATTTGATGAAATTCGCGTCCGCGGTTCGCGAGCCGAAAATGTTATGTTCGCGACATCACTAATACCTGATGAGCCTGCTAAACTTTTGGAATAGGAATGCAAATTGCCATTTGAAAATATCCCCATTTAGTATACACTTAAAATATCTCTTTTGGATGATATAAGATTTGGAACTTTTAAATTTCAATACTTTATATGGTATGCTTGTGCGAAGCTTTAACCATTTCTGCATAATTCTTGACGTGCGCATTTTTTTTCTTTCCACTTTGCAAGTTTGGTTATCATGTTAATATCATGTTACATAATTAAAGTAATATTACACTGTTAGAGGGGAAAAAACATTTCTCAACTGCCAACTTTTATTTCAATATTAAAGTGTACCTACATGACTTGAATGTTAATAGTTATATTGTAAGATTCTTTTCGGGGATTATTACAAAACAATTTAGTACGTAAATTATAGTATACAGTACCTAAATCAAAAAATTATAATTCATGCGAGTTGTTTGATCATCAAATATTTATTTCTAATAAACTCTGGGAAGGATTATGGGTTCATGCCTATTGCTTTACACTTTTTCTTAGCTATAGTTAAATAATAGATATTTTTGTCCTAATTATAGTGGGCCATTAAAGATGGTAAAAATCACTTATCAACATGTTGAAAGCATACCAAGAAAAAAAAAAACATAATAAATATATTTGTATAATAAATTATGCATTATTACTAACAACATTTACAAGATATGTTTTCATGCAAACAAAACTATAAAAATATGTACAATAATACATAAGAAATAGCAATAAAAATATGTTACAATAAGAGTGCCATAAACTGAATTTTGAAAATGTAAATAAATTTAAAGCTTGTGTCAATGCTGCACATACAGTAAAATTTGACCTTTTCAATTACGAGGCTTTTTACATTACAGCTTTTGAATAATTTATTCTATTTCTTCAGGGGAATATAAACATAGTTTGATAGGGCTGAATTTCAAGTAAAGATTTAGTACTCTTTCTTTCAAATAGGCTTTCACACTGTTCTTTGAAATAAAAACAATGTTATGAGAGTAAATATAAACAAATACTAAAAATGTGCAATCGCTGCTCTCTTAGCACAGGCTTTCTCCTTTGATGAATGTTTATTGCCAAATAATTTGGTCTCTCCTCCATCTTAAACCTTCAGGAAATCAAAAAGTGCAAGGTGGCAGAAAAGCACTTGCCTCTCTATGAAATGTGCAAAATTGAACTACTGGATGATTTGTTTCTGAGATTGATAGCCCGAAAGGTTTAGGAAATGCCTCTGGCTTTCTGGTTATAAATAGGTATAGTAAAAAAAAATATAATTACAGGGATGTCACAAAATATGATTGCTAAGCATTAGGTTAAAAATGAATTAAATAAAGTAAGAAATGTTGTATCATGGGGTAAAACAGCAAAAACTAACAAAGAAGCCTCAAGTTATTCCAACATCATTTGGAATTTACAAGATATTTATCGTTTGTCAACTCAAAATTCATTGATGTTATTCTATGCTACATACTGATTTTTTTGCCAATATTAAATGGACACAAGAAAGAGATATATTAATTAATAATTTTAAAGACAGAAGAAAATAATGCAATCTCTACATGGCTTAGCTCACTGCAACGTGAGTCTTAAATTCCTTATTCTGTGTTATGGTAAACAATTAGTGAAAAGCAATTTGGTTATACTAGATAATCCCTTTTAGTGGACCAGCAAAATTAATTATTGATGAGATGAGATACTGTGAAAATGCAACAGTTTATTATCCAGTGTCTTAAATCATTCAGAAGACATGCAGATATAGAGCATTACCATATATTTGAAAATCTAAATTTTACAAATGTTTGCATCATCCCATGTATAAAATCATTATTAAAAGGAAACCACAATATAGTTGCATAGTTACATAGTTATATAGTAATCAAGGTTGAAAAAAGACTTTCAGTACATCAAGTTCAACCTTTTAAAATATCCTCTGATCTGCAATATGCGGATTAGTTGTTAATTGATCCACAGGGAGACAAACAGAAAAAAAAAACAAGTGAAACTTAGCCAATTGTCTCAAAAAGGAAAGAAATGAATTCCTTCCTGACCCTAGATCCTGGCGATCAGATTCCTCCCTAGATCAATATTCTCTCTCTAATTAACCAGGATAACTCTGAATGCCCTTTTTAATAAAAAATATATTCAGTCCCCTTTAAAAGTCATCTTTGGATTCCGCTGTCACCACCTCCTTTGGTAGAGAATTCCACAGATTAACCACCCTTACTGTTAGGAACCCTTTTCTTTCTTAAAGGTGGAATTTTTTACGTCTAAGATCAAAGGATGTGCTCTTGTCAGTTGAAAACCTCTTGACATAAAAAAGCTCACGTGACAAAGCTTTATACTGGCCCTGGATATATTGTTATAATGTAATCATATATCCTCTTAGACGCCTTTTGTCTAGAGAAAATAAGTTTAATGTGGTTACTCTTTCTTCATAACTTAGCTCCTCCATTCCCCTTATTAGTTTTGTAGCCCTTCTCTGTACCTTTTCCAGCTCTAAAGTGTCCATTTTATGAAGTGGTGCCCAAAATTGTACTTCATATTCCAAATGAGGGCGTACTAGGAATTTTTATAGTGGTAGAATTATATCTGCCTCCCTTGCTTCTATACCCTCCTTAATACATGCTAATAGTTTATTTGCAGCTGCAGCTGCTGCTTGGCATTGAGAACTGTTACGTAGGTGGTTGTCCACAAGTACTCCCAAATCCCTTTCAATATCAGATACCCCTAGATTTGCTAGTTTATAGATTGCATGTTTATTTTTCCTTCCCTGATGCATAACTTTACATTTATTAGTATTAAAGCTCATCTGTCATTTAGATGCCTATTCCTCTAGTGTATGTAAATCCCTTTGGAGGGAAAGTACATCATTATCAGATTTAATTACCTTGCACAACTTCATGTCATCAGCAAAAATGGAGACACTACTTTCCAGTCGCACTTCTAAGTCATTAATAAATATGGTAAAAAGGAGAGGACCAAATACTGAACCCTGAGGAACCCCACTTACCACATTAGTCCAATTTGAGTATGTTCCATTTACCACAACCTTTTGCTTTCTGTCTTTTAGCCAACTCTTAATCCATGAGCAGATATTTACTGCAATTCCTATATCCATTAATTTGCACAACAGTCTTCTGTGTGGTACTGTATCAAAAGCCTTTGCAAAATTCAAAAAGACTCCATCCACTGAGTTGCATTGATCCAGGTTCCTACTAACCTCCTCATAGAAACTAATTAGATTTGTTCGCCATGACCTCATAAATCCCTGTTGACTCCTACATGTAATCCTGTTCAAATAGACATATTTCTGTATATTCTGTTTATTACCCCTTCTGAAAGCTTTCCCACTACAAAGGTGAGGTTCACTGGTCTTTAATTCCTCTGAGTTACTCTTGCTTCCTTCTTAAATATAAGTATCACCTCTGCTTTATGCCAGTCATCTGGTAGCGATTTTGTGTTGAGTTTATTTAAAAAACTGAAATCTAATGGTGTGCCTATTACAGAACCCAGTTCCCTCAGTACCCTTGGATGTATTGCATCAGGACCTAGGACTTTATAAAAAAAAAAATCCAACCTCTCCTGCATTTCTTCCTGCGTTAACCAATTACTTGATGAAGGTAGTGTAGCCCCATTATGTTGCATTGTCCCAACCACTGATACCTCCCTTGTATGTACAGAAGGAAGAACCTATTTGGCTCATCTGCCTTTTCCTGGTAACTAATTATCAAACGTCCTGTTTCACAGTGTAATTTTCCTTCCTGGCCTTCTTTCCATTAATATATTTTCAAAATATTTTAGGGTTAGTGATACACTCTTTTGCAACTCATTTTTAATTTTCTATTTTAACCAGTATAATAGCCCTTTTGCAAGCCTTGTTGATTCCCATGTACTTACGTAAGGCAGTCTCTGTCCCCTCTTGTTTGTAAAATTGAAATGCCTGTTTTTTACTTTGTATCTTGATCTTTAAAACAGTGTTAAGCCACATTGGATGGGATTTACTCCTTTTATTTTTATTCCCTCATGGTATATGTTGATAAGTGTGTATATTTAGTAAGGATTTAAATGTTGTCCATTTATGTTCAGTATTTTTACTTACCAGTTCTTTGTCCCAGTCTATACTTTGTATTGCTGTCCTTAGACCATTAAAATCTGCCCTTTTAAAATGGATAGTTTTTGTTGGTCGCCTAAAGTTTTGTTTTTTTAATTCAATTTCAAATTAGACTGTGTTGTGATCACTGTTTCCCAAAGGTAGCCCCATTTCAACATTTGATACCATATCAATATTGTTTGTGATAACTAAATCCAAGATAGACTCATTTCTTGCAGTCTCTTGTTGAACCTGGGCCAGATAATGATCCCTGAGTGTACTCAAGAACCTGCTCCCCTTAGCTGAACTGCTGGTCTCATTTATCCAGTTTATTTCAGGGTAATTAAAATCTCCCATTATTAGAACTTGCTCATGCTTAGCTGCATTTCCAATCTGTAACAATAAATGCATTTCCTCGCTTTCAATTATATTTGTGGGTTTATAGCATACTCCAACTAATATTCTTTTAGAATGGGCTCCTCCACTATTTAACACTACCCACAAACATTCAACATTACCTAGTTTCAGCAAAAATATCTTCTCTGACTATAGGCTTTAATTCAGAGTTAACATACTGACAAATCACTCCTCCTCTTTTGCCATTTCCCCAGTCTTTCATAAGTAGTTTATAGCCATCCAGATTAACAGTCTAGTCATGAGATTCATCCCACCATGTTTCAGCAATGCCTATTATTTCCCATTTATCATTAATTGCCAATAATTCTGACTCTCCCATTTTTCCTGGCAAGCTTTTGGCATTAGCAAGCATACACTTTATGTTATAAGTTTGTTGTTTTGAAGTGTCTGTCTCTGTACTTTAGTTACTTAGTAATACCTCCATATTGACTATACCAGTGCTCTAAAAACCCAAACCCCTCCTTAGTGCACCACATTTTTAGCCACGCATTAACCTCCATAAGTTCCTTCTGTCTCTCTGGTATAACACATGGCACAGATAGTATCTCAGAAAATACTACCTTGGATGTCCTTGTTTTAAGCTTATTCCCAAGCACTCTAAAATCCTTCTTTAGGATACTCCATCTTCCACTAACTTTGTCATTTGTACCAATATGTACCAAGACCGCTGGTTCATTTTTAGCCCCTCCCAATAATTTATCTACCTGATCCACAACATGCCGAGCCACAGCATCCCGGAGACAGCAAACCGTTTGCTTGCTGGGTGACAAATCACCCTGTCTACCTTCCTAATAATAGAGTCCCCTACCACCAAAACCTGCCTGCCTAATCTGCCCCCAATCCTCCAGTAGAGCTGTTCTCCCAGCTGTTAAAGACAACAGCTCTATCTGGCATTGGCATGCCTGAATGGACATCCCCAACAGTTTCACTCATTCTGGCAAATCTGTTGGTGTTTGCCAACTCAGAACTTGCATGCCTCATCCTACTGTTCCCCCTGCTTCCCCTCGTATCTGTAACCCAGCTATCTCCCTGGACATCCTCACTAGCCCCATCTCCACCCTCCATTCTAGGCCCAGCTAAACTGTGATCAGTGAGCACCAACTTCCATTGCAGTGGAGCAATATCAGTAAGTGTTGGAATTCTATTCTCTAGTTCTCCAATTTGAGCTTCCAGAGAGGCAACATGCTGACACCTGTCACAGAGGTATCGACCCTGGATGTAGTAGTGCATACATATGTCAGGATGTACACTGAGTGAGGTTGCCACTGGACTGACTGAATTATTGTCTACAAAAATTCAGTGGGAATAATAAACAAACAATAATAAAAAATATTATATTTGTGTAAAGCTTTAAAAAAACTAAAACTTTTTTCTTCCCTTTTCTGCAAGATAAGTTTGCTTTCTTTTCTTTGAAGTTTCTCCTTTTATTTAACTTCCTACACTTATACTAGAACTGCACTTGACACTAGAAGTGTTCACTTGCTCACAAGTTCACTCCTTCCCCAGTTTAAAATAACTTCTGCCTACTCACCTGGACAAAATTACTGCACACAGGAAATAATCACACTTTACTTGCAAGACGTAAATCCCAGTTGCAAACAGCCTCAGACAAGTCACAAATGTATATGCAAGTTTCACACAGGCAAACCACTCCCCTCTCATCTGGACAAAATTACTGCACACAGCAAATAATCACACTTTGTTTGCAAGAAGTAAATCTATTATGTAAATATTTTATGCATACACAAATATAAATATATCTTAAGTGTATTTTTTATGACAAGCATCTTAGTAGGAATATGGATGTGCCATAGAGACATCATAGTTTATTTATTTAGTAGAGGTTAATGAGGGATTAATGGGCCTCACCACACCAAAGCACATGGAGTTGTATGGAAAGGGAAGAATTCAGTAGGGATAGGTCATGTCAATTTAATTTAACTAGTTTATTAGGAGGTGAGTAGTAACATGGAACAAGTCAACTTAGTTGATATAATCTATATGGACTCTGGAAAGGCTTTCAATACCATACCACATATAAGGCTATTGTTCAAAATAAGGGATACATGAATTGTTGCAAATATTGCACATTTGTAGAAAAATGGTAAAAGACAGAAAACAAACGGTAAATGTAAATAGGACATACTCAAATTGGACTAATGTTTTAGGTGGGATTCCTTAGAGTTCAGTACTTTGTTCTCTTTTTTCTAATATATTTATCAATAATTTAGAAGCAGAGCTGGAAAGTAATCCAAACATATTTTATGATGACACTAAATTGCACAAGATAATTTAGTCAGACAATGATAGGCTTTAACACAAATTAAAATGTCTTTAGAATGAATAAATAAGCGCATGATTTAGAATCTAAATGGAACAAATCTGTTAGTATCAGATATAAATATACCTCCATAAAATACATGGCAATATCTTCATTGAAGTAGGGAGTGCAGTTTTGAGCACAACCTCATGTTGTAGAGCTACAAATGGTTCAGAATGGCCACAGAGTAAATAAAGAGAATGTAGGGATTTAGCTATGAAGACAGGCTAACCAAATCAGACTTTTTTTGTCTAGAGAAAGTTACCCACACGATGATATCATTACTTAATATAAATACATCCAGGGCCAGTATAAAGCTTTGTTAGGTGAATGTGACGAACTGATCCATCAGGACCATCACTTACCCTGGTACTTTGGAAAGAAAAACATTTGTGTTAACAAAGTCGTTTCACAGGGTTATTTAAATGTAATTGTTTGGTAGTATTCCAAATAATGCTATTCTAATATTCTAGGACTTACTCAAATTGTTATATTATCTATCCAAAGACACATTTTTTTAGAATAGCTGCACAATTTCGTTTTTCTGTTTGGAAGCCTGATCATTTTAGTATAATGGTGGTTTAGGTGTTGCTAACTAATAATAAACTAATCCCTTCTGGATCGCTACCTTGCCTTGGTGAATGGGCTTGTGTACTTCGATGAAGCTATGAGCTATACCATGTAGGGTCAGCCAAGATGGGCAGGTCATGGCAGAGAGATCAGACAAATTGCAATCCACTAGAGAAGGAACTGGCAACCCACTCCACTGTCTTTGCTAAGAAAACTTTATGGACAGGCACAACCAGAGACATAACGATATGGCATCGGAAGATGAACTCCTGAGGTCAGACGGTGCCTACCAGGTTACTGAGGAAGAGCAGAAGGTAAGTACAAGTAACACCAGATCTAATTAAGTTGTTGGGCCAAAGCCGAAAGGACACCCGGATGTGTCTGGAGGGGAAAGGAAAGTCTGATGCTGCAAAGATCAATTTAGAATAGGAACCGGGAACTATGGCAAATGAGATGAGGTCAAGAATGAAATGACAAGGTTAAACATTGATATCCTGGGAATTGGTGAACTTAAATGGACTGGAATGGGACATTTTACATCAGACAACCACCAGATCTTCTACTGTGGTCAAAAATCCCCCAGAAGAAATGGAGTAGACATCCTAGTCAATCAAAGAGTGGCCAAGCAGTGCTCGGTTACAACCCAATAAATGACAGAATGATTTCAATTCAAATTCAAGGCAAGCCATTTAATATCACACTGATCCAAGTCTATGCTCCATCCACGGATGCTGAAGAGGCTTAAGTTGTCCAGTTCTACGAAGACATTAAACACATAAATATAAAACCAAGAAAATATTTTACTATCATCATAGGAGATTGGAATGCTAAAGTAGGGAACCAAAGGACACCTGGAATAACTGACCTTGGAGTACAAAATGAAGCAGGCCAGAGATTAGTAGAATCGTGTCAACATAATTCTCTGGCTGTAGCAAACCTCCAACAGCCTCCTAGACGACTCTACACATGGACATCATCAGATGGACAACATAGGAATCAGATTGACTATATACTTTGCAGCCAAAGATGGAGGAGCTCTATACAGTGAGCAAAAACAAGACCTGGAGCTGACTGCGACTCAGATCATGAGCTTCTTATTGCAAAGTTGAAAATTTAACTGAAGAAAAGAGTGAAAACCATCAGACCAAGTAGATACGAAATAAATAATATCCCTTGGGAATATGCAGCGGAAGTAAAGAATAGATTTTAGGAACTAGTAATAGAAGATAGATTGGACTGAAGTTTGCAACATAATCCAGGAAACAGCAACAAAGAATATCCCTAAAAGAAAGAAAAGAAAGAAGTCAAATGAGGCTTTGAAAGTAGCCCAGGAAAGAAGAAAAGCAAAAGGTAGTGGAGCTAAGAAAAGATCTGTCCAACTGAATGCAGAATTCCAGAGGATAGCAAGAAGAGACAAGGCGACATTCTACAATGAGCTATGTAAAGAGATTGAAGAAGATAACCGAATGGGCAAATCAAGAGAATTTGGAACCAAAAAAGGCATTTTTCATTCAAAAGTGGGAGTGGTAAAAGACAAAAATGGTAGGGACTTAACAAAAGAAGATCAGATAAAAAAGAGGTGGCAGGAATATACTGAAGATCTATACAGGAAGGATCTTAACAGCAGTAATTACCTCAATAGTTTGTCCAATAAGCTGGAGACGGACATCTTGGAAAGCAAAGTGAGATTTTCCCTAGGATGTCTTGCTGATAATAAGGCTGCAGTAGGTGATGGAATCCCAATTGAACTATGCAAAGGATGATGCTGTGAAAGTGTTGCTTGCCTTATGCCAATACATTTGGAAAACTCAACAATGGCCAATAGACTCGAAAAGGTCAGTCTACATCCCAATCCCAAAAGAAGGCAGTGCCAAAGAGTGCTCCTATTATCAAACAATTTCACTAATTTCACATGCCAAAAAGGTAATGCTTAAGATTCTATAAGACTCCAACAATATATGGACCAGGAACTACCATATGTGCAGGCCGGGATCCACAGAGGAAGAGGCACAAGAAATCAAATTGCCAATATCCGCTTGATAATACAGAAAGCAAGAGAGTTCCAAAAAAAAAAAATGTACTTCTGCTTCATAGACTATTCTAAAGCCTTTCCCTGTGTGGATCACAACAAAATGTGGCATGCCCTTAAAGAGATGAGAGTACCAGTTCATCTAATCCTCCTCCTAAAGAATATATATGTCGACCAAGAAGCCATGGTCAGAACCGAACATGGGATAAAAGAATGGTTCAAGATTTGAAAAGGAGTGCAACAAGGTTGTGTATTGTCACTTTATTTATTCAACTTATATGCAGAATACATCATACGCACGGCTGGACTGGATGAATTCAAAGCTGGAATCAATATTGCTGGAAAGAATATTAACAACCTCAGATATGCAGATGATACTACTGTGATGGCTGAAAGTGAGATGGAACTAAAGGACTTATTGATGAGGGTAAAAGAAGTGCAGAAAGTTGGCTTGCTGCTCAATGTTAAAAAGACTAAGATCAAGGCAAATGGTAATCTCACTTCCTGGCAAATAGACGGGTAGAAGTGGAGACAGTGACAGATTGTATTTTTCTTGGATCCAAGTTCTCTGCAGATAATGACTGTAGTCATGAAATAAAAGAAAACATTTGCTTCTGGGGAGGACAGCTATGGCAAGCTTGGACAAGCTAGTAAAAAGTAAAGATATTAAACTATCAACAAAGGTCAGCATAGTTTTAACTATGGTGTTCCCTGTAGTAAGATACGTATGTGAGAGCTGGACCATAAAGATATCTGAATTGTGGTGTTGGAGGAGACTGCTTAGAGTCACTTGTGCTGCAAGAAGATCCAACAAATCAATACTTCAGAAAATCAAGACAAACTGTTTACTAGAAGGTATGATGCTGAGGCTGTTGGAGAAGACTGCTTAGAGTCCCTTGGACTGCAAGAAGATCCAACAAATCAATACTTCAGGAAATCAAGACAAACGGCTCAAATATTTTGCCTTATTATGAGATGGCAGGATTCCCAACAAAAGACTCTGATGCTGGGAAAGATTGAAGGCACAAGAAGAAGAGGACGACAGAGGTGGAGATGGATAGATGAGGTCACTTAAGCAATGAAAATGAACTTGATGGAGCTCAGAGGGACAGTGACTGAGAGATGCACCTGGCATGCTGTGGTCTATAGTGTCACACTCGGATGCAACTGAATGACTAAACAACAGCAAAACTGGGAGAGGTGCCTGACATCTACAGTTCGTGGAAACTGGGAGGAAGGAGGGTTCTTTCAGTTTCCCAAAACTGCAGAGGTCAGGCACAGTTAAAATGGATTTGGTAAAATGAAGAGGATTGGTGTTAGAGGGAGATAGGGAAATAGCTGAGAGAATGTGGGATGTAGACAGAAAATAAATAAGGAAGCAATAAACTTGAGGTTGCAACTAAGGATGATGGTTTGATACATAGATATTGTATTGGTAGGAATACACATTCTAACTAGAGAAAATTTCAGTCTGCTAAAATATAACAGACATACCTGCAAAATAATAATACCAATCATAATATCAACTGGAATTCTTGCATCCCCCATAGTCTGTAAATACCTCTAGTTGGTGTGAAGCTGTTTTAGTGTTTAACAATTTCCAAGGACTGCAGAGGTTTTAAGTTTTACAGAATTTCAATTCACGTAATAAAAGGATAAGAGGAGATCCAAGAAGGTTGGTGAATCTCGATAGCTATGGCCTCCATTCCATGTCTCCCATTGGAAAAATGGCATCTGAATGCTGGTAAAGTACTTAAATTCGTAACCTGTCCCATTGATGGCCATCACATTGTTCAAGTAGTGAAATCTAGGCATACTTGTAAGTACTTGCGAGTGCTTAGATTTTTACTAAAGCCTAGGTGTACTTTCACCCAAACTTAGAGGCAATACAAATGCCTGTGAGAAGCACACAATATACATTTGTTGCTATCAACAAGCTAACACATTAATTGTGTTGGATTCGTGTTTGATTTCTCAATACCGGCTAATATGAGCTCAGGGATGCATTGGTATTCCTCCTTTCTAACTGCTACCTAAAATGAATCAGGGATCATGATTTTCCCCCCTGCTTCCCTTCTCTGAGAATGAGATTCCCCAGTATCCCCCTCTTATGTGCTAGCCCCTATGAATCCTGTGATCCACCATTTAAAGTATAACACTTGTCATCTAAAATTAACTCTTATACAATGTGGTCTCAACAAATCCCCATGGTATATTGTACTATGACCATGGGGGGCCCTATAGACCTCCATAGCATTTAAATGTAATCCCAATACCATGAAGACCCCCATGGTAAAACTAAACATTAATCCCATGCAATGAAGGTCCTTAACAAACTGCTGTAGCAGGTCGACAGAGGTCCTTAAGAGACCCCCATGGTAGTTAAAATTAACCGTATGTGTCACGGATATCCTTAACAGACCGACATGGCACATAATATTAGCTTCCGTGCCATGGTGGTCCTCAAATAACCCCATGGAACTCTTCCTATCATTCATATTGGCCCTGATGTTACCTAATCCCTCAGTGGGGGTCCCTCACAATCCCTATCACTAAAAATTCCACAAAAAACATTGCCTAAAATAAATAAAATAAATTACAAATATGAATTATACCGGTAAGAGAAGGAGTAAATAATATGCTACCTATCCTGTGATGACTCCGACAAGGCTCAACAAGCCCATGCCCTCAAACTTCTGTCCTGCTTAAGCGAGCCATCCATGTTGATTGAAGAAACTGTCCTCGTCAATCTTGATTGAAGCAAATGTATCTCATTTTTGGCCCTATGCCTCCACCTAAAAAAACAGACGTTTAAAAAAAATATATATATATTACATTATTATTACCACCAGCTAATATCCTGAATAACTGCAGTGTGCAGCAAGGACTGATGCTAGATTGCGTGGTAATGAGTCAATAAGATGCTGGAAGGTTTGCAATGCTATCTGGAGCAATGCAGACTGCAGTGCATATGACAGCTGCTGTAGAGTGTGTGGTAGAGAATCCATTCGGCAAACATGGCGATGAAGGTGGTCTCACAGGTGCTTGATGGGGTTCAAGTACAGGGAATTTGGAGTTCAGGGAATTACTTTCGGACAATTTTGGATATATGCATTGTCTTGCTGGAAGATCCTATCTGCCCAGGAAAAACTGAATATGTATGGGTGTACTTGATCTGCAAGGATGGATAGATAACGCAATTGGTTGAAAGTGCCTTCCAGAGGTGTGAGTGGACCCAGACAATGCCAAGAAAACATTCCCCAGACCATAACGCTGCTGCCACCAGCTTGCAGCTGACGTTCACCTCTGACATCAGTTTCCATGCCGTTTATTCTCAATGGTGCTGTCTTTCCAGTCACGGTACACTTTAACCACAGCAGCACGCGAACAGTTCACAAACTGTGCTGTTTCAGAAATACTGCCACCGTTGGCACGAAAGCCAGTGATCATGGTCTTTTCAATGTTGGTTTAATCACACATTTTACCCATGATAGCAATGGTTGATATGTTTGCAGAATGCCTACATGTCATCTTATATATCCACCATGCTAATGTGCTAATGACACATGCCGTATTTCATTGGCTATGCACTGCTGACATCATAATAATGTGACCCTATAGATAGCTATGGATCAGGGAGGATATTTGGGCTGGTATTTGGGTTTTAGTGTGTTCACATAGTGGGTACAATTCTGCGGTGTTGCTATGGAGACTACTGATCTTCAGACTCAAAGTCTCCTGCAAGCAGGCTGAGAGCCACATAAGGGCTAGAGAGCAACAGCAAAACTCTCCTTGGTCGTTTCACTTAGTTTGAGGGGATTTTTTTTCTGGCAGGAGCCATAGAATGGCTCTATGAATATCCAGATATAACCTAGAAGTTGTCCTGCTGGTCCACACCATATAATCCCCTCAATCCTCTCCTCCCTACACCTATGCATCTTTCAAGCACGGTGCTTGTTACTGTTAGTGCACTCCACCATTTAATTTACACTTTATTGTTTACAATCTGTGCTTCTTCATTTCTGCCTACATGTTTGTCCCCCATTTATTTCTGCTCTTGTTTAATTTTCTTACCTGTTCCCACTCCTCTCTCCCCTGTTATGTCTGTCTCCCTTCTTTTTCCCCTGTCACTCCCACGTGCCATTCTTGTGCTCGTTGTGTGCCGCTCCTTTTGCTGTCTTCTTTATGCTGTCTTCATCTCCCTTGCTTATCTCTCTCTATCTATCTCTGGTGCATGTCTCATTCCTGCTGTGTTTTTCCTCAGCTGCTGCTCATATTGTGGTGTCATCCACTGACTCCCTTCTTCAGACTCCCTTCTTCTACTTCTGTCTCTCTGCTATCTTTCTCTCTTACATCCACTTCCTGGCTTTTCGGTTGTCGCGCCCTGATGGCCCTTTGCCTTTGCTGATGTCATTCCTACCTGCCCACATTAGGAAGACATGAAATTATTCTCTCTATCAATTCACTGACAAGAGGGTTCAGAAAATAAAATAATGTCCCAAGGTTACATTGTGATAATGTGAGCCAAGGTCCCAAGACTGATCTGAAAACTAACGGGTAATGAATCTGTCCACAGGTTCAGTGTCATTGTGATATATTGTGTTCTCTTGAATCTTTTCAGTCTTAAAGATGCACAATAAAGAAACTTCAATCTCTGTTATGGCACCTGAATTCATACTCCCTCATTCATACTACCCCAAGGCAGAGCTTTTACTAGCAACATCTTTATTGAACTATCCAGAAAATCGACCATGTCTTTAGCTTAACTTCCACTTGTGGTCCAAGTTCCTGTCAAAATACAATAGCAGCTCTTTCTTCCTTACTCCATCATTCACTACTTCACCTCAACCAGTAGTGTATGTATTTGAATCCCACTAAGGTAATTCACTGTTCAAAAGTTATCACTTCCAAATGACCCTATCCCCATAAAGCGATCATATCAGCTTGACATGTTATACCAGATTTAGTAGTATTAAGTTCTTGGGGGCGTCTCTGGCAAGGCCAATCCATATGCCTTTTCACAACAGATAAGTCTACATATGCCACGCTCACCTAGCTATGATCTAATAATGACTCTACAATGACCCTCTAAGGGAATTGGCATACCTAAGACATATACAGTTCCAGCTATTTCTGTATTTTTAGGAACCAATTGTTTATACCCTCTCTCCTTAGGACAAGGTATCAACTACACCAAATTTCACCATCCAATTTCCACACATCTACCACTAGCTCTAGCCTAGAGTCTTTCCTCATTTCTGTTGAAAGAAATATGCACTTGGACTTTCATAAAATACTAAACATGCCTATAGTAGAGCATAGAAATTGTTCTCCATATTTGTATCTTACCACAAAATAATTCCACCATATGTAGTTACCATGTTCATTGCATTCACTGTCCACTGTTATTCTCTCCTTCATCTTCACCCCAATACTATGAAGAAATACCTCTCAGGCATCCAATAGCACTATTCACCATAGAAATTGTATTTCTTGATTCACCCATAGTCAAGTACTTTCTTTGGGCTACACCAACTAATCCACAAAGAAAACCGATTATCCCACATTTAAACAACTCATAGAGACACTCTCTCCAGAAACAACTCTCACAATCAAAGCTGCTATTATGCTGGCTTCTATGGGTTCCTTTGAAACCATTACTCATCATTAGTGATGTCGCGAACATCAAATTTTCAGTTCGCGAACAGCGGACGCGAACTTCCATTAAATGTTTGCGAACGGGCGAACCGGGCAAACCGCCAAAGACTTCAATGGGCAGGCGAATTTCAAAACCCACAGGGACTCTTTCTGGCCACAATAGTGATGGGAAAGTTGCTTCAAGGGGACTAACACCTGGACTGTGGCATGCGGGAGGGGGATCCATCGCAAAACTCCCACGGAAAATAACATAGTTGATGCAGAGTCTGGTTTTAAGCCATAAAGGGCATACATCACCTAACATTCCTAAATTGTTTGGAACAACATGCTTTAAAACATCAGGTATGATGTTGCATCGATCAGGTAGTGTAAAGGTTACACCCGCTTCACAGTAACAGACCAATATCCCCGTTTAATGCACCGCAAACAACTGCAAACAGTCCCTTTGTACAACCGCAAACTCCCCATTTGCACAAGGTTGGATACCAAGCTAGCCATGTCCCGTTCCTTGTCCTCACTGATGTCATTGAAGGTCTCTTCCTCCACCCAGCCACCAAGGGTCCCCGAAAGGTGACAACAAGCCCCCTGGGACGCCTGCTGTGTTTGGTCTTCCACCTCCTCAAAGCCACCTTCCTCCTCTGACTCCTCTTCTTCAGACTCCTCTCTCTGTGTTGCCTCTGTCTGGGTTATTATAAGGTGTGTACTGTTAAGTAGTACTATTCCTATTGGTTTAATCCCTGTTACGTCCACTATTAGGGGACGTGTATATGGCATTGATTTTTGGAACAGGGAGATGGAAAAAGATGCTTGGTCGGTCCTCCCACTTCAAATTTGGGACACTGCACGTGCAATCTAAGGTGCCACCAGATAGGAGTGGTGTGTTCAGTTGTACTATTTATTCCTATCAGTTTAATACCTGTTACGTCACCTATCAGGGGACGTGTATATGGCATGGATTTTTGGAAGCGGGAGATGGAAAAAGATGCTTGGTCGGTCCTCCCACTTCAAATTTGGGGCACTGCGCGTGCAATCTAAGGTGCCACCAGATAGGAGTGGTGTGTTCAGTTGCACTATTTATTCCTATCAGTTTGATACCTGTTACATCACCTATCAGGGTACGTGTATATGGCATGGATTTCTGGAAGCGGGAGATGGAAAAAGATGCTTGGTCGGTCCTCCCAGTTCAAATTTGGGGCACTGCGCGTGCAATCTAAGGTGCCACCAGATATGAGTGTCACTGTGCAATGGCAAAAGTTGGCAGAGTAGGCGCTGTAGGCCTCACACACACGCCTGTAGGCAGGCAACTGATATTCAATTGATTACAGTCAAAAAAGTGTTGTTTTATGTCACTGTACACTACGGTTGCACCAGATATGACGTATCACTGTGCACTGACAAAAGTTGGCGGAGTAGATGCAATAGGCTTCACACACACGCCTGTAGGCAGGCAATTGCTATTCAATCTATTACAGTCAAAAAAGTGTTGTTTTATTTCACTGTGCACAATATAAGCTGTGAGCCTGACACAGGCAGGCAACTGAAATTAGATTACAGGAAAAAAATGGTTGTTTTCAATGTATGGCACACCACCAGGTATGAGTAGTGAAAATAAGCACAATATAAGCTGTTTGGTGTTAGCCTGTCACACACATAGGCTGGCAGGCAGGCATGTGCAATTAGATTACACAGAAAAAAATTATAAAATAAAATAAATGATGTTCTAGCCCTAAAAAGGGCTTTTTGGGTTGCTGTCCTTGCAGCAGATATCAGATGAGTCCTTCAGGTCTGTAGTGGAAGCTAAATACACAGCCTGGCTATCTATTTCCCTATTAAATCTCCAGCAGCTACACTATCTGTCCTCTCACAACGAATGCAGCTTCAAAATGATTCTAAAATGTATGCTGTCCTTCAGATGGAAGGCTCTGGAAGGGAGAGTATGCTGCTGATTGGCTGGAATGTGTCTACTGACTGTGAGGTGCAGGGTCAAAGTTTCCTCAATGGTAAAGAATAGGGGGCGGACCGAAAAGCGCATGTGTCCACCGTCCGCTGCGAGCGCGAAAGAGCCAAAATCGCAGTGAATAGTCCGCGGGCGAACTGTCCAGGACATCTCTAGTCATGGCAACTGATTTATCATGACAGATACATCATGGTTTGCACTGCTTGTAGATGAACATCAGGTAAGTTAGTTTATTGTTACAGTAAAAGTATGAAGCACTGTACTGTACATACAGATATAGCTAGGTTTTTCTGCTCCTCTTTTTAGAATATGACCTTACACTGTTCATTTTTTTATTTTCTATTTTTCTGGTCATACTGTTTGTCTAATTGAATTGGATTACACAATCCAGGACTTAATGTATCTGTGTAATTGAGCAGATGAAGATACATTTTAAGTTTTTTGTTCACATTACTAGTTACATCTGATGAATGATGAGATTTATATTTATCTAATTAACATCACTGTGGTGCAATGACCACATGCGACTCTAGTAGATGCTTTGCATCATTATTTTTATACAGTATTACCTTTAACCCTTTGGATATTTTTGAAATTCCACATATGTGTCTATAGGAATGTTAAGTATTGATTTATAATGCACTTGCATACTTTTTCATGATGACTGTACTCTGTCTTTAACTTTTTTTGACAGGTTGCAGTAAAGCTTTTAAAATCATCTATGAGGGCTATTCAGTGCATATATTTTTTTTCTTGAAAAATCAGGTTAGGTTTTTTGCTTCAGTAAGTTGTGTGAGCATCATAAAATACAATATTGTTTTCCTTTTGTGAAAATTAATGGAAAAGCACACCACAGCTTAGTAGAACTGGTTGTTCTAGAGTATTTTGCGGTGCTATCCTGAAGCCCTGTAAACAAAATAGTGATATTGATTGATATATTAAAGAGTTCTCGTGCTACGAGCACCTTAACTTAGCAAAAAAATGATTTTAATTGAGTCCTATGTAATTATGTAACTATATGACAGGAATATATGGACAAATTTGTTCTGTAATGGACACCCACCGTCTTTAGAGCTTTGTTCAGCATATTTAGAGAAACAGAATAAACAAAAGTCAATGCACTCTTGAAAATTGCTGTCTGTGTTTCACTATCAGCAATGGAATTCAGGCCATATTTTTTAATTTAAAATGTTATAATGCTAAAGAAATCCGTCACACAACACACATACAGCTATATTAATTAAAATGTCCGCTCATGTCTTAGCCATACAAAAATTGCGTTTTAGATTAAACTTGGGTTCATACTGTGCAAATTTTCACACACCACATGCATTTTAAGAAGTAGATTCCATTAATAATTACCTGCTGAATTGTTTTTATTTATAATAAAATATTGTTTCCAGTTAACAAAAAAAAGTCACTCCTATAATTTAGTCAAATAAAAATTGTATCAAAATTACATATTGGTAACAAGTAAATATAATTCAACAGAGAACAATTGTCCACTTAGATTCTGTAAATCTAAGATCATTCCTAACATGCACAACATAGTACTCCAATCTAATTTTAAATTATCAAATGGTTTTGAAAAGCATACATTTTCATTATTAGGTCTGCAAATTTCTTGCATTACATTTAGTGTCAGAAATATTCCAATATTTTTTTTTTACATTTTAAACAACACATCATAAATATAAAAGGACAAAAGGATATTTAATAGCTAGATTTATAGTATTGTAAATACATTGTGTCAGTTTGTATCAACATCAAAGAAAGTTGCTATTTACAATTTTAAATTTTTTCACATGCAGATAGTTTCCAAGCTATCTTAAGCTGACCACATTTTGAAATTACCATTAAATAGAAAAATAAGTGAAAAATATATTGTAATGTTGATGTTACTGCAGGGGCAGATCTACCAACTATCTGCAGGTGGTGCAGTGCACCAGGGCCTTCCTCTGGGGCGGGGGGGGGGCAGTGCTGTGTAATTCTTTTTAATAATTGTTTTGCATTTCATTTTTTTTCTGGAGTGAAGGGGTCCAGTGGAGCCTCCCACCCCTGCCCAACCTACCAAGCCCCACCTGAGCCCCCCTGTACCTCCTTGACCACACACACCCAGCCTGAAATTGGTGTATCTGTTGGATTAAAAAAGAGCATTTCTGCTGAAGCTCCTAAAAAATAAAAAGTGTATCTGAAGAACAATAGAAAACTCTTAAATAGCAAGACTTATAAAAGTTTACATCACTTATTTGTAACAGAAAAGTGATAAGTAATGTAAAAGTGTTCTATTAATGGTATGAACAAAGTGTTTAAATATAATGTCCTTGCATATTTATTAAACTATCATATGCATGAGTTAAGTTTAAAGTTTTCTTAAAAGGTCATAGAAGTTACAAAGTACCTATCATTCACTTAGAATAGCATCTTGCAATATTACATGATTATTTTGAATTAAAGCAATCATATATAAAAAATTCTATTTCATGTTGTTGTAATAATAATAGTATTTATGATTAAATATTTAAATCTAAGGCACACAGTAAGAGATAAATACTATAAAATACAATGTGCAAAATGAGTGATGGATGAGGTTGTGGATACATTTAATCACTATTACCATTATACATTATGTAAGTGCTAATGTTCTCTAGTTAAGTTGTCCTGATATTAATTAACTAGTTGTCTATCATTTGCTATATTTAATAATTTTCTATTTATGCAAATTGTGCTTGTGTGTTGTAACTTGTGTGTTGTGACTACATATATCTGCAATCCCACATACATGCACAGTGTAAGGAAGTTTTCTTTATTATTCCGAACTAGGAACTTGCCCGTCAAAAATGGTGGGGCAATACAATTTTAAGCCATGGCAATGCGGTTTGCCACACAATGTAAGGCTTTTAATCCTCTGTGGACCTTTGGCGCTCATTGTGAGCCCCACGCTGAGCGCCTTTGGCGCTCATTGTGTGGCTCGCAATGAGTGCTTTTGGCGCTCATTGTGAGCATATCCAATTGTCCGGCTTTGCAACAATCACCTTGTTGGGGCTTCCTGATACTTAGTTGGCGGCTAGGACCACAGGCCTCAGTCAGAATTCCGAGGAGCAGTACTGGAAGTAACACACACACACAAAAAGGTTCTCAGTACAGAGCTCGTTTATTGCTACGTCATAACATAGGTTATATGCTTGCTAAAGAAGGCGGATATTATAAGGTTGCAAGATGTCCCAAGGACAAGAATATGTTATTGTGGTTAGCCTATATATCATGTGAATATGTCAGCAAAATATGTTAACCCCTTCATCAGCAGAATATGTTAACCCCTTCATTCCCCTCTTAGATCACAACGTGATCTTTATTTCGGATGTAAGCAGTGGTGTATATATATGATAGGAAGTGGACTGAGACACCGGAAGGCTATAGACCCTCAAGGGTATCAGTGCATGAGATATACCTCTGACCAGGTGGTGTTAAGGCACAGTATTTAGCTGAAAATAAAGCCTTGCAGCATGTAATAAAAACACAAGGGAATACAAGGGAAGCAATGACACAGAGACAAGCAAGCAGGATCTTCTGACCTAAGGAGCCGAGCCAGGAAAACATATCTTCCCAGACGCCTCCTTGAAACAGGTTGAGACGGTCAGCAATGTCCCTTGTTTGCTCTATGTCATTAGTAATAATAGCAGAATTATCATCAATATAAGAACAACATTCTTTACCTATTAAAGCACATACACCGCCTTTGGAAGCTAAAACATAATCTAAAGACATTCTATTTTGCAAAGCTACCATTCTAATTTACACTTGCTCCTGGTTTAACTTCTTAATTGGTTCAGCAGAGCTATTCAAGGCCTTCTGTACTAGTAGAGAAAGGATGTATAGTTCTTCCTGTAGTCTCCCTATGCCTACATTTGGGTAGGTTATACCCAGGATGTCTAGGAATATTCCCCACCCGCTTTTCTGCTCTATATCCCACATGTTCCTGATGCGGCCTTGTGGAAGCGTTGGGGTTGTGTATATATATGAGATTACTTGACCTAAATAACAACAACCCACCCAATTAGGGGGCAGCTATCGATAGGCGTTCCTGCCACAGATAAAGTATACACCCGTGGCTGTAGAGGGTAGCATAAGGTGGAAGAGATTTGACACAGAGCTATTGGTATCGCTACAGCCAGTACCATTAATTGCTAAATAGTGTAAGAGAGAGAATAAATAGGGACAGCCGGGACCACTACAGTTCCAAGGTGAACAACTCTTGTACAGGTCAGAAAGAGAGGAACCAAAGGAGGTCCTATTAAAAATAATTGTGGGATTGGAGCAAGTGGACCAACCAACAGATTTATCTTTTCCAAGGGCCTTAAAACAGTTATACCCTGGGTTAGTGTGGGTAAACATAAATGATACACTCTTATTATATTTTGATGGGAAATACGTGCGCATGAGATGTTACATCCATATAGAGTTAAGTGGCGTGGCCCCTTGGGCATAGGTGAAAAAAGTCCAATTAGAGGGTTGAACACTATCATTGACGTACATGTGTTTTTGAGTGAAATTCTCTGCTGGAAGGCCAAATAGAGGCATACCCATTTCCCCATGTGTAGAGACGTGTGCACATACCCAGCAATTGGAAAGGTTAAAGGAGTGAGCATATCCTTGTAACATTACGGAAAATGTATTGTGTTCCCAGGGATGATTTTTTTTTTATAATTGTGTTATCATGTGTGGATCTCTTGTGCCTATGAGGTGAACTAGTATTGGTGTGAGTGTTTTTGTATTTACCACAAACAGACTTTAATGGTCCCAGTTCGTCTGGGTCATAATGGCAATTAAGAAATGTCCATAAGGGCAAATAAATCAGGAGCATAATGCCCATCAAAAGAAGAAAGTTCTTCCATGCATTCTGTGAATGCAGGAGTAGGTCTGACATTTTTATTATCGCTGTCTTCAATCGCTTTCACAGGGACTTTGTCACCTGCTTCACCTCTCTTTGGACACAGCTTCAGACGTGATGCTTGGATCTAGATGTCCTGTGAGTCAGTGAGGAAGGCTGTCCTGGTTACTGCTACAACTGTAGTCGGTGGTCCGAATGGGAAGCCTCCTTTCTTTGCTCTGTTCAGTTGTCGGACACAGACGAGGTCACCTGGCTGGAACGGATGTGTTGGTTCCTGTGAGGGTAAAGGAAAGCGAGAAGACACATCACCATAGATGCCATTCAATTTATCAATCAAATGTCGCACGTATTGTTCTCTTATAAGATCAAGATCACCAGGCATAATTACAAGTGGGCCTTTTACCCTAGGAGTTGGAAATGTTCTTCCCATTAGAATCTCAAAAGGGGACAATTTAGTAGACTTATTAGGAGTCATCCTATTTTCTGCTAGAATGGCAGGTAAGTATTTCTGCCAGTTCACCCATGTACCTGCAGTGGCCTTTGTAAATTTCTCCTTAATAGTGCGGTTCATTCTTTCCACTGTGCCTGAATTCTGAGGATGGTAAGGGATATGGAATTTCCAGGTTATCTGTAGCCATTGTACCAGTTCCTTAATTACCGCACTAATAAAGGCTGGTCCATTATCATAGTTAATTTGCAATGGGCATCCATATCTCGGTATTATCTCGGTAGTTAATATTTTAGCTACCGTCTTAGCATCCTCTCTTTTTGTTACAAAGGCCCCAGGCCACCGTGCGAACTGGTCTACTATCACCAACAGGTACAATTGCTTTGATCCTGTCTTTGGGATATGAGTAAAATCAATTTGTAAATGGGTGAATGGAGCTGTGGGTGGAGGCAAATGGTCATGCAATGCTTTGTTAGGTACTGTAGAGTTATTCTGTAGACACTGTATACATCTTTGTATGTATGTCTGGCAGTGTGATTTTAGGTTTCTGATGCAAAATGACAGTTGCAGCTTCCTTTGCTTCCCGTTCAGCTAAAGCATTACCGCTAGATATAAAATCATTGCGATTCCTTGTGCTTGCAATGGGTTATCAGTTTTTACTAGTTTCGTTTTCAGTGTGCTGGTGTGCGTCTTTAAGGTGTGTGCTTCTGGTTTCAGGGGGAGGAGTGGGCCGCCACAGCTGTGGATGCTCTCCCTGTCTCCCTCTCTGGGCGGGGGAAGGAGGGGGGGGTCATCAGAGTCAATGTGTGCTGCAGGTTGCTGTACTATGGGAGGATGTTGGCGCATATATTCGCCTATGATAACTTCCATATCTGTGTCTAAGCTAGGGTACAAAGCCGTAGGGGGGTATATGTAGGAGGTGCTGTATTTAATGTCTGCACGGCCATAGCACAAGCAGCTAATGCTTGGAGACACGCCAGCATCCCCTGGACAGGAGTAGGGACTACTTTGAAAAATAATGCAACGGAACGCATACTACCTCTGTGATCTTGGGCACAGACCGTGGCCATGGTTTTACGATTGTCCCTCGTATACAGGTGGAACGGTTTACAATAATCAGGTAGTCCAAAAGCGGGGGCCTGCATAATGCTAACTTTTAAGGTCACATAAGCTTTAGTCATGTCTGGAGTCCACTGAATATGTTCTGGGCTGTCCCCCTTAGCAGCCGTACGTAAAATGGAGTCATAGTGTGAGCATTCAGGGATCCATTGCCTGCAATAATTAATCATCAACATGTGTTGCCCCCATTTTTATTTTGTGTTTAGTTACCTTGTGACCTTCAGCTGCTAGGTGCTGTAGCAAACTGAGTGAACCCTGTCTATTGGCTTCCCTGTTAGGAATACACAACAGTAGGTCATTGACGTACTGAAGGAGGACAGAACCATGACACAGGGTCAATGACCGCAAGGTATGTTGGAGCACCAGTGAATAAGCAGCTGGTTAGTCCACATAGCCTTTGGGAAGACGGGTCCATGTTAATTGGCGCCCATCAAAAGTAAAAGCCATCAGTAGTTTTGTCTCAGGGTCCAATGGGACCAAAAAGAATGCGTTTGATAAATCAATAACAGTAAATATAGTGGCGTCATGGGGAATGTCCGTAATGAGAGCGGTGATATAAGGGACAATCGGGGCAATTGGGATGACTAAGTAATTAATTGCCCTTAAATCCTGGACAAATCTAAATTCATTGTCACATATATGTAGAAGGATTAATTTGGTGGTTAAGGGCTTTCATAACTAGTTGGTCACCTATGGTTAAAAAAAAATAAGTTCCTGTCTACAAAATTAAATTGTAATCACAGGGATGAACCACAATTTCTCTATAATAATGAGGGCTGCCTCTTTTCTCTTTCCATATTTACTATTTGCAATCTATTCAAAAACAAACTATTATGATCCCATTTTGTATCAATTCACATGCAAAATGTCCCTTTTAAATCACTTGCTAAAACATTTCTAGGAACCATTTCCCTTCAGTTCCGTACTTAACTTACAATAATTCCCAACTAAAACTCCGCTTCCCGAGACCTTCTCCACAAACATTTAACTACAAATACTGGAATCCACCTTAAAAAGTTCAACAACAACATTCCATACACATGACAGTTTTCTTATCCAAACTAAATACGACCTTAAAAATTTTCTGCGGGGAGGGGGAATTTCTGTCACAAAAACTCACAGTTTTTCTCCGGGACAAGTAGATAAGTGTTAGCAAGCCTTAACTAACAGAAAGAACACAAAAATTTAAATTACCACAATAATGTAAAAATATTTTATGAAAGTAAAAATAGCTGATCTACAGAGTAAAAACACAAGTCTTACACTTACAAACATTACAAGACAGACCATAAATCCTCCACTGTTACATATTTCTGGAAAAAGATTTCCCTTTTTTTATATTTATGCCGGCTTTACAGCCTTAAAGACACAGAGGAAAATTCTCTAACCTGCATTTCTCAGTGGTATTGCAAAGAAAAGAAAGTACAGCACTCCCACTCACAAATGTATTTGCAGCAAAAAACAAGACAATGCATCTACTTTATAAACAAAAGCAATCCTAATATTATATACATATATGTAAAGAAAAAGTTCCTTTATATTTTTGTGTTCCTATTTATTTTATTATCCTGAATGAAGGGGGGCTGTGTCTCCTGATCACAGCTCCTGCTTGATTCTCCCGGGTTGGGAGGTGGATATTGTTTCGACTGGGAAGTACCCATTTCCAACTATCCTTCTATTCTTAAAAACTTTAGGTGGTTGTCTCAATAGTCAACGTAACCTTATTTGTTACCACGATTGTTAATCAGAGAACAAGAGCGGCTGTACTGAGCTGGGGAGCTCCGACAATTCCGACAGTTATTCTCGAGTTAATTACTTAAAACAGGACGTGGTACCAAACTCCTATTCCTGTCTCCTTTTTGACTGTCATGTTGCGTTCGTACTCTGGGCGTCAATGGGTTGCCCCTAGACACAGAAACGGTGCGTCTTACAGTCTGCAGAGACCTTACTTCCTGATTTTTACACAGTATAACAAAAATGTCTTATCTTAATCAGCACAGCAATGCAGCAAAATTCATAAGCAAGCAAAAGCGGATTTGGGGCACTGTCAACCAAGCCGTCAAGTATATATTTATATCAATTTAGCCTTTCTATTTCTACCTTAGTTATCATATATATATATATATCTCCTTGATATATATATGGCCTTCCAGAGGCCTAATTTTAGCCTTTCAAGGCTTAACCCTCTCTTCCTTAGATAGTGATTTTCCAGTCTTCCTAAGACTGTGCCCAACTTATTTACTTGTATACAGTTTACAAAGGATGATGAGAGTGGGAGCAAAGGAAGGTGTAAATAAACACAATTCACTCTACTTACCACTCCGTCGTACTTTGATCTGCATCCCACTTCTCTGACACCAGTTTTTTGGGGCTTCCTGATACTTAGTTGGGGGCTTGGACCACAGGCCTCAGTCAGAATTCTGAGGAGCAGTACTGGAAGTAACACACACACAAAAAGGTTCTCAGTACAGAGCTTCTTTTATTGCTACGTCATAACATAGGTTATATACTTGCTAAAGAAGGCGGATATTAGAGGCGAGTTACACTAAAGACGTTAGTCGGTATAAGGACAGATAATAAGGTGTTTTCTGTTTCTTAGAATAACAAATAGAATCGTCTGTGTTTTAGTATTGTGAGTAAGGTCGCAAGATGTCCCAAGGACAAGAATATGTTATTGTGGTTAGCCGCTATCTCATGTGAATATGTCAGCAAAATATGTTAACCCCTTCATCAGCAGAATATGTTAACCCCTTCACACCTTTGGAGCCCATCGCGAAAACAGATATATTAGTACAGTATAAAATGCCAAAAAATGTGAGTACAGTGAATTAATAAAGTAATATGAATTAATAAATGAATCTACTTTAACTATTTAATATGCAGCAATCAATATCCTGAAGAGCTAACAATCTATTTGGATTTTCCTGCATCTGAAAATGTACAGTGTCAGCAATGTTGCAAGTGTGCAGTGTAAATAGGCTTGCGTGCACGAGGGTAAACCGTTTTAGAATCCCAATGTTTTGAGTTGTAAGGTAATGTATTAAAATAGCATATTTTTTCTATGTGTTACTTGGCTTGCGATAATTTTCCATCCATTGTAATGGTATATTTTGTATCTGCTACGTTCCTGGCTAACTCGTGCCTGCCGATGATTTTCGCATCTCTGTGTCCTTTAGCCTCGTTTTCATTTTTTTCGACTTAAATGCGACTTTAATTTGCATGCAACCTCACTCGCAGACGTTTTGGCTGTCCCCCCGTGCTATGTGTGATGTTTGTTTTATGTTGTATTTTTTTGTTGTTGTGCTTTTCGTGTTTGTGGATGTGCGCGGTCCGTCCGTTAACTTCATTATTTTGCAACCTCGTATTTCCCCCCCAAAATTCCACGGGTCGTAATTGTTGTTTGTAAAAGTCGTACATCCTTGTCTGTGTTTTCTGCGCTTCGTGGTCGTGTATACTCGTTTTCATATTTTTCGGCTGCCATTTTTTTTCTTGTTTAACAGATTTTCAAGTGGCGAAACTCCTTAAATTTGACTTTAATTTGCGTGCAACCTCACCCCTAGACATTCTGGCTGTCCCCCGTGCTTTTTGGTATGTTTTTATAATGTTTTGTTTTTATTTTTCTGTGTTTTTGATGTTTGTTGATGTACTCATTTCGTCCCTTAACTTCGTATTTTTGGGACCTCATATTTTTTATTTTTCCTGCGGGTCGTAATTTTTTTTTCTAAGTCTCGCAGCTCTTATTTTTTTTCCGAAGTTTTGCTTTTCTGGGTTGTTTTTTACCATGTGTGAGGCGGCGTAGAGCCTCCGCAAATGCGGACATTCGCTTCACGGCCAGAACTACATCCCTTGCTTTTCTTCACAAGCTCACAAAGCTTGACAACGACTCACAGTTTGACAATTATAATTTGTGATGGCTATCCTTAAATTCAATAGAACATTCCAAGGGCTTCAAGCTGCAATTTATAATGAATTGTCAAATTGCAAGTTATTCCCTGCAAGCCTTTGATCTTTCACAAGAATTGCAATCACAAAAATCGCAAATCGCTTTTCAATAGCTCCGATTTTCCCGCAATAACCACTCCGTCAAGCCCGCAAATGGCTAAACTCGAACCACAGATTAATGGTACCAAGGAGGTCTCGCAAAGGGCTTAATTCACAAATTGTAGCACTTTAAAAGCAAATAAAAAAGCAATCCTGTACTTTTAATAAAAGTGAAAGTGTTGTTAGCACAATATATAGCACAACATTCTCAAACTCGCAAACCGGCATAAATAAATACTTTATTTCATGTTTAATTTCCATCCAAAGTAGTCCTACGGGCTTCAATCTTCAAGCCCGTATGACTTTGTAATCCAACCTCCATATTTCATTGAAGTCCTATGGGCTTGAATAATGGGTTACAGGCTGTGAGGTTATTCAAACCCGTAGGACATTGGATGGAAATGCAACATGAAATAAAGTATTATATATTGACGATGTGCAAGCTTGAGAATGTTGTGCTTTTAATTCTAATGTCACCCATTGTGTTCCCCATCATTTACAGTGCTGTATTGATTTAATATTTGCATTTAAAGTGCTCCGATTTGTTGGGTTTGAACTACGATTTATGGGCTTGTGTCTGCAATCATGTTCAAGCCCGCAAATGCTACTGTCGAGAGCATGGTTTCCGATTTTTCAGACCGGCGCCTAACTTTCTGGCCTGGCCAATAGCACCTTAAATTGGGTCTGAAGCAGGCCCACAAACGTAAGTCCTACTTTTTTAGACTTACGATCCTCAATTGAACGAGGCTCTTAGTGTTTAAGACCCTTATTTTATTGCCCAGATCGCAAATAAATGATCACATAATGGAGTCCAGAAATGTTACTGATATTCAATTGGTTACTTTTAGCCACTTGCATTACAATTGGGAGTTACAGGCTCAAAAGCACTGCAATGGTCAAAAACTTAACTCCGTCCTACCTCCTCCTTTGATGTTTCAAGCCTGTAAATGTTACCAGTGCTAAAGACGCAAAATCGATATTCAATTACAACAATCCCGCAATTGCCTTCAAACCCATAAATGGCAAATGTATCAAAACATTATACGAGATAAGACACGCAAGTGGGTTAAACACCTGTTCATAAAAAAACTGCAAAAGAAAATAAACACACACTATGGTACTTAAAAATACTGAGAAAGCAATGAAAGGCAATAGAATTATTTGCCCAACATTCTCAAGCTCGCTAATCTACAATATATAATATTTTCTTATGCTTTATTTCCTTGTTATATCCATCCCTGGACTAGAACTAGTTGCTTTATTGATTTTTATTGATTTCTACTTTTCTGGATTGCAAGTCTGTTTGCAAATTTCTAAACAATTTCTAAACACTAAGGGCCTCATTCTATTATTGGCCGTAGGAGATGCCGGGCCGCAAGGACCAACCCCAAGCTATTTGCCTATTCTATTCCCTTCCTGCCGGGGACTCCGGCAGGCTTGCGGCCGGCGCCTTGTTATCCCTTGCGGCCGCACGCGCCGGAGGAAAGCATTTGATCTTAAACAGCCGCAAGAGTTTCGGCCGCAAGAAAATCCTGGTTGCTATTCAATTGCTCCGGGAACCCTCTCTGTAAGGCTAAAACCGAGCCGCAGCATACTTGCAGCAAAAAGGTCCAGCAGGCACACAAATAAGCACATAATAAAGCCATCCTGCACTCTGAGGAGACTATAAAGTGTTTGTAGGTGTTAGCATTCATAGCACAACATTCCCCTACACTCAAATCCATAAATCATTTTTTTTTTACTTTATGACAATTATCCGTGGAAAAAGTCCAGAGGGCTTGGAGCACCTCAGACCCGCCCACGCTGCGGCCGGAAAATAAACAGTTAATGAAATCTCGGATTTGAGCTGATGTGCAAGCTTGAGAGGGGGTTGCTATTAATACTCATGTCCCTCATTATGATCCCTAGCATTTACAGAGCTTTACAGTGCCGTCTTGAATTTATTTTTGCTTTAAAAGATTTCTGAGCTTACGGCCGGTTGCAAGATATGAGGCCGGCCGTAAGGGGATATCCTTGCAGCACCGTCTTTTTGAATTTCAAGGTAACGGGAGCCCCGCAAGGAATCGCAGCTTTGCGGCCGATTTACGGCCCATAATAGAATGAGGCCTTAAGTGATTGTAGTTTAAATACCATATTTTACTGACGTCATGATGGTGGTTTCATTTACTATTGGCTCTGTCTAAAATGTAACTTAGGGGCTTACTTAATTGATCATGATCATGCCCTGAAATGCTACTTACGGGTAAATGGTTTGCGTGTTGGGGCTGTGAGCATGTAATAATGGGAAAGTCACAATTGAATACATCTGCATTCTGTGAAAAATGTTGCCCCACACCCAAATTCAGTTTGAAGGTAATTACGGGCTTGCAACTAAATAGGGCCTTAATATTGCACTTGCGACATCTTGTGATGCCAGTTAAGATGCTTAACGAGTTAAGTGCTAGATACCGTACATCAAACTAGCAATTGTTTTGTTTATTTTTTTTTTGGGGGGGGGCTTGGCAAGCACATTAGCATGACTCACAAAGGCCTCATTAAAATGTGATTTAGCCAATTGAATAGGGATCTATATAAGCACATAGCATATTTTTTACATAAGTTTTTAGTTAGCTTTTGGATAGAAGTTCACTAACAAAAAACTTCTGTAAAGAAATATGCTATTCGCTTATATAGAGCCCTAGTCAATTGGACAAATCACATTTGAATGAGGTCCAAAGTAATAGCAATGGGCAAGGGCGGCTGGTACATAAGGGCAAATGGGCAACCGCTCTCCCAGAATGAATGCACTGACTTAATCCCCCCTCACTAACTTGTTTAATTTAAATAATATAAATATAAAAATTAATTATATCATGTTCAATCTTTTATTATTTTATATCTGCTGCTGTCACTTTAAATGATGAATCCTTTGGCAAGCAGTTAAACACACTGACTTATCCCCTTATCACATCTCCGACCGTTGGTGACTTGTTTTGTACTGCAGGTCAGGGCACAATGCTGCCTGTCTCGATCTGAAGCAATGAGCCTGTCTTTCAAACACTGCATCACCCAATCAGAATGACTGGAGGGGTGCTGAAGCTGTGGAGACCCATTGGGGCAAACCCCAGCTAATCACTGACACTGCCCCAGCCAATTAGGACTGCTAATTTGCAATGTGCAGTGCATACTGGGAGATGTAGTTCAGTGAGAGCTGCCATGTTGATAGAGCTGTTCAGGACCATGTGAATATTCTCAATCTGGCTGTTATTCTCTCTCTCTGTTTCTTGTTCTCTGTAACTCTCTTATTCTCTCTGTGTGATTTGAACTCTCTCTCATATTGCATGTCTCTTCTCCCAGACACCATGCACCTATATAGATAGATAGATACAGTGCCTTGCAAAAGTATTCACCCCCTTGAAATTTTACCTATTTTGTTACATTACAGCCTTAAGTTCAATTATCAAAATGTTATTATTCTGAATTTTATGTTACATAGTTGCATAGTAATTAAGGATGAAATCAGACTTTCAGTCCATCAAGTTCAACCTTTTAAGATCTCCTCTGATCTGCAATATGCAGATTAAATAAAAATTAATTAGTTGTTAATTAATTAATAATCAATTATTTAATTATTTATATTTATTTATTTTTAATTATTTAATCCAGAGGAAGGCAAACAGAAAAAAAGAACAAGTGAGACTTAGCCAATCGTTTTAAAAGGGGAAATTTTTTTATTCCTTTTTGACCCCAGATACTGGTGATTGGATTTCTCCCTGAATCAACACTCTTTCTCTAATTATCCAGGATAACCCTGAATTCCCTTTTTAATTAGAAATTAATCCAGTCCCTTTTCTTTTTTTTTATTAATTTTTCAAACGACAAAAATACACAAGACAAAACAGACAAGACTATGCCTGTTAATTTAAACAAAAGTATAATGGATTATTTTACAATAACAAAGAAAGAAAAAAAAAGCAGATATAGCCTCATTCACACCACATTCATAATGTATATTAGTACCTAGATGAGGGTCAAAGAAATCTGATCTAAACTTGATTTTTTTTAAGCATTTAAGGTTTTCAATAGAGTCCCAAACCGACCATTTAGGTTTGTGTTGGTTAATAATTTTGCCTGAGTCATACAGGTTTTCTAAATCTCTAATATAGTTAATTTTTTTATAAATTTAAACCCAACTAGGAGGGTTGGGTTGTTTCCATCTGCTAATAAAGGCAGTTTTGACTGTGGAACAAATCTGAACAATTAACGCAAGTTCACTGGTTTTAAGAGTGTCAGAGAAAATATGAAATAGACAACCATGTGGGGTAGAACAGATAATCTTTTTTAGTTTAATTAAAGGGTTAGAATTTGTAATAGTTTGAATTAATTTAATAATACTAGAAATTGGACTTAATGAACTAGGAAAGGGAATATATGACTGCTTTTTTATTAGTACGTTGCCAAAAATATAAATTTGACTTGACTATAACTAAACCTTTCATTAGATATTTGGCAGGAAATTTTTCATAAAAAAGCAAAGACTTTAGATCACAGTTCATGATAAGTGAACTCTTAATTTGTTGCCATGGATATTTATTGTTATGATCCAACCATTTCAAAACTTGCGATAGTCTAATGGCTTCATGGTAAGATTTAATTACTGGAAAGCCAATACCGCCATTACAAAAATTTTGACCATAATTGATCTGTTTAGCCTAGTATATTTTTTCAGAATGTATAAATGTATCGATTAAAGATTGAAAACGTGTAAGCACCACCGTTGGAAAGGGAATAGAGATGGATTGTAAGATATAGTTAATTCTTGGCAAGATGACCATTTTAAAAGTGGCCACTCTGCCTGAAAAGAACAAGCTAATACCACTCCAAGCTTTTATGGACTTCTCACATTTGAGAAATGCTTTACCTAAATTAATAGCAGGCATCTTACTGATGTCTTCACAGAATGTAATTCCTAGATGTTTAAAATAATTTGAACGCCAGTTGTATGGACATTTTGTCTCCAATTCTCCCCTATTCTTATTGGAGATGTTAATTGTAAGAATCTCAGATTTTTAAGCATTTAGTTCATAATTGGATACGTAAGCGAATCTAGAAATAATTTGTTCCAAGTGGTTCAAAGATTGACTGGGCGAGGTAAGGGACAGAATAATATCATCAGCAAATAAGGTGGTCTTGTACACTCTCTCTCCCACCCTCACCCCTCCAATATTAGATGAATTTCTAATAGCCAAAGCTAATAGTTCAATCAGAAGGGTAAATAGAATGGAGTTGAGAGGGCATCCCTGCCTCGTACCATTAGTGATTTCAAAACTTTGAGAAAGAAAATTGAAACCGGCGACTGAAGCTGTAGGAACCGAGTAAAGATCCCCTATTGCATGTGAGTAGTGATGTCCCGAACACTTCGCCGGAGAACTATTCGCGGCGATTTTCGCATGTTCGTGTTCGCTACGAACGGCGAACATATGCGCTTTTCGGTCCGCCCCCTATTCTTTATCATTGAGAAAACTTTGACCCTGCACATCACAGTCGGCAGACACATTCCAGCCAATCAGCAGCATACACTCCCTTCCAGAGGCTTCCATCTGTATGACAGCCTCCATTTTAGAATCATTCTGTAGCTGCATTCGTGGAGAGAGGAGATATATTCTACCTGCTCTTGATTTAATAGGGAAATAGATAGCCAGCCTGTGTATTTATGTGTATTTAGCTTTAACTACACACCTGAAGGACTCCTTTGATATCTGCTGCAAACACAGCAACCCAAGAAGCCCTTTTTTAGGGCTAGAACATCATTTATTTTAATTTATTATTTTTTTCTGCTGATTTAATATGTAAAAAAAGATAGCCAGGCTGTGTATTTAGCTTTAACTACTCACCTGAAGGTCTCCTTTGATATCTGCTGCAAGGACAGCAACCCAAAAAGCCCTTTTTATTTTATCTTATTACTTTTTGCCACTGTAGTGTGCAGTGAAATAAAACAACCTTTTTTTTACTGTAATCGATTGAATATCAGTAGCCTGCCTAAAGGCGTGTGTGTGAGGCCTATTGCATCTAGTCTGCCAACTTTTGCCAGTGCCCAGTGACACTCATATCTAGTGCCACCGTAGTGTGCAGTGAAATATAACAACCCTTTTTTACTGTAATCGATTGAATATCAGTAGCCTGCCTAAAGGCGTGTGTGTGAGGCCTATTGCATCTAGTCTGCCAACTTTTGCCAGTGCCCAGTGACACTCATATCTAGTGCCACCGTAGTGTGCAGTGAAATAAAACAACCCTTTTTTACTGTAATCGATTGAATATCAGGAGCCTGCCTAAAGGCGTGTGTGTGAGTCTTATTGCATCTAGTCTGCCAACTTTTGCCAGTGCCCAGTGACACTCATATCTGGTGTCACAGTAGTTTGCAGTGAAATAAAACAACCCTTTTTTTACTGTAATCGATTGAATATCAGTAGCCTGCCTAAAGGCGTGTGTGTGAGGCCTATTGCATCTAGTCTGCCAACTTTTGCCAGTGCCCAGTGACACTCATATCTAGTGCCACCGTAATGTGCAGTGAAATAAAACAACAGTTTTTTTACTATAATCGATTGAATATCAGTAGCCTGCCTACAGGCGTGTGTGTGAGGCCTATTGCATCTAGTCTGCCAACTTTTGCCAGTGCCCAGTGACACTCATATCTGGTGTCACTGTAGCTTGCAGTGAAATAAAACAACCCTTTTTTTACTGTAATCGATTGAATATCAGTAGCCTGCCTACAGGCGTGTGTGTGAGGCCTATTACATCTAGTCTGCCAACTTTTGCCAGTGCCCAGTGACACTCATATCTAGTGCCACCGTAGTGTGCAGTGAAATAAAACAACCCTTTTTTACTGTAATCGATTGAATATCAGTAGCCTGCCTAAAGGCGTGTGTGTGAGTCTTATTGCATCTAGTCTGCCAACTTTTGCCAGTGCCCAGTGACACTCATATCTGGTGTCACAGTAGTTTGCAGTGAAATAAAACAACCCTTTTTTTACTGTAATCGATTGAATATCAGTAGCCTGCCTAAAGGCGTGTGTGTGAGGCCTATTGCATCTAGTCTGCTAACTTTTGCCAGTGCCCAGTGACACTCATATCTAGTGCCACCGTAGTGTGCAGTGAAATAAAACAACACTTTTTTTACTGTAATCGATTGAATATCAGTAGCCTGCCTAAAGGCGTGTGTGTGAGGCCTATTGCATCTAGTCTGCTAACTTTTGCCAGTGCCCAGTGACACTCATATCTAGTGCCACCGTAGTGTGCAGTGAAATAAAAAGACCCTTTTTTTACTGTAATCGATTGAATATCAGTAGCCTGCCTACATACGTGTGTGTGAGGCCTATTGCATCTAGTCTGCCAGCTTTTGCCAGTGCGCAGTGACATTCATATCTAGTGCCACCGTAGTGTGCAGTGAAATAAAACAACAGTTTTTTTACTGTAATCGATTGAATATCAGTAGCCTGCCTAAAGGCGTGTGTGTGAGTCCTATTGCATCTAGTCTGCCAACTTTTGCCAGTGCCCAGTGACACTCATATCTAGTGCCACCGTAATGTAAAGTGAAATAAAACAACCCTTTTTTTACTATAATCGATTGAATATCAGTAGCCTGCCTACAGGCGTGTGTGTGAGGCCTATTGCATCTAGTCTGCCAACTTTTGCCAGTGCCCAGTGACACTCATATCTGGTGTCACTGTAGCTTGCAGTGAAATAAAACAACCCTTTTTTTACTGTAATCGATTGAATATCAGTAGCCTGCCTAAAGGCGTGTGTGTGAGGCCTATTGCATCTAGTCTGCCAACTTTTGCCAGTGCGCAGTGACACTCATATCTAGTGCCACCGTAGTGTGCAGTGAAATAAAACAACAGTTTTTTTACTGTAATCGATTGAATATCAGTAGCCTGCCTAAAGGCGTGTGTGTGAGTCCTATTGCATCTAGTCTGCCAACTTTTGCCAGTGCCCAGTGACACTCATATCTAGTGCCACCGTAATGTGCAGTGAAATAAAACAACCCTTTTTTTACTATAATCGATTGAATATCAGTAGCCTGCCTACAGGCGTGTGTGTGAGGCCTATTGCATCTAGTCTGCCAACTTTTGCCAGTGCCCAGTGACACTCATATCTGGTGTCACTGTAGCTTGCAGTGAAATAAAACAACCCTTTTTTTACTGTAATTGATTGAATATCAGTAGCCTGCCTAAAGGCGTGTGTGTGAGGCCTATTGCATCTAGTCTGCCAACTTTTGCCAGTGCCCAGTGACACTCATATCTGGTGTCACAGTAGTTTGCAGTGAAATAAAACAACCCTTTTTTTACTGTAATCGATTGAATATCAGTAGCCTGCCTAAAGGCGTGTGTGTGAGGCCTATTGCATCTAGTCTGCCAACTTTTGCCAGTGCCCAGTGACACTCATATCTGGTGTCACAGTAGCTTGCAGTGAAATAAAACAACCCTTTTTTTACTGTAATCGATTGAATATCAGTAGCCTGCCTAAAGGCGTGTGTGTGAGGCCTATTGCATCTAGTCTGCCAACTTTTGCCAGTGCGCAGTGACACTCATATCTAGTGCCACCGTAGTGTGCAGTGAAATAAAACAACAGTTTTTTTTACTGTAATCGATTGAATATCAGTAGCCTGCCTAAAGGCGTGTGTGTGAGTCCTATTGCATCTAGTCTGCCAACTTTTGCCAGTGCCCAGTGACACTCATATCTAGTGCCACCGTAATGTGCAGTGAAATAAAACAACCCTTTTTTTACTATAATCGATTGAATATCAGTAGCCTGCCTACAGGCGTGTGTGTGAGGCCTATTGCATCTAGTCTGCCAACTTTTGCCAGTGCCCAGTGACACTCATATCTGGTGTCACTGTAGCTTGCAGTGAAATAAAACAACCCTTTTTTTACTGTAATCGATTGAATATCAGTAGCCTGCCTAAAGGCGTGTGTGTGAGGCCTATTGCATCTAGTCTGCCAACTTTTGCCAGTGCCCAGTGACACTCATATCTGGTGTCACAGTAGTTTGCAGTGAAATAAAACAACCCTTTTTTTACTGTAATCGATTGAATATCAGTAGCCTGCCTAAAGGCGTGTGTGTGAGGCCTATTGCATCTAGTCTGCCAACTTTTGCCAGTGCGCAGTGACACTCATATCTAGTGCCACCGTAGTGTGCAGTGAAATAAAACAACAGTTTTTTTACTGTAATCGATTGAATATCAGTAGCCTGCCTAAAGGCGTGTGTGTGAGTCCTATTGCATCTCGTCTGCCAACTTTTGCCAGTGCCCAGTGACACTCATATCTAGTGCCACTGTAATGTGCAGTGAAATAAAACAACCCTTTTTTTACTATAATCGATTGAATATCAGTAGCCTGCCTACAGGCGTGTGTGTGAGGCCTATTGCATCTAGTCTGCCAACTTTTGCCAGTGCCCAGTGACACTCATATCTGGTGTCACTGTAGCTTGCAGTGAAATAAAACAACCCTTTTTTTACTGTAATCGATTGAATATCAGTAGCCTGCCTAAAGGCGTGTGTGTGAGGCCTATTGCATCTAGTCTGCCAACTTTTGCCAGTGCCCAGTGACACTCATATCTGGTGTCACAGTAGTTTGCAGTGAAATAAAACAACCCTTTTTTTACTGTAATCGATTGAATATCAGTAGCCTGCCTAAAGGCGTGTGTGTGAGGCCTATTGCATCTAGTCTGCCAACTTTTGCCAGTGCGCAGTGACACTCATATCTAGTGCCACCGTAGTGTGCATTGAAAAAAAACAACCCTTTTTTTACTGTAATTGATTGAATATCAGTAGCCTGCCTAAAGGCGTGTGTGTGAGGCCTATTGCATCTAGTCTGCTAACTTTTGCCAGTGCCCAGTGACACTCCTATCTAGTGCCACCGTAGTGTGCAGTGAAATAAAAAGACCTTTTTTTACTGTAATCGATTGAATATCAGTAGCCTGCCTAAAGGCGTGTGTGTGAGGCCTATTGCATCTAGTCTGCCAACTTTTGGCAGTGTGCAGTGACACTCATATCTAGTGCCACCGTAGTGTGCAGTGAAATAAAATAACCCTTTTTTTATTGTAATCGATTGAATATCAGTAGCCTGCCTACAGGCGTGTGTGTGAGGCCTATTGCATCTAGTCTGCCAAATTTTGCCAGTGCGCAGTGACACTCATATCTGGTGTCACAGTAGCTTGCAGTGAAATAAAACAACCCTTTTTTTACTGTAATCGATTGAATATCAGTAGCCTGCCTAAAGGCGTGTGTGTGAGGCCTATTGCATCTAGTCTGCAATTTTTGCCAGTGCCCAGTGACACTCATATCTAGTGCCACCGTAGTGTGCAGTGAAATAAAACAACCCTTTTTTTACTGTAATCGATTGAATATCAGTAGCCTGCCTACAGGCGTGTGTGTGAGGCCTATTGCATCTAGTCTGCCAACTTTTGCCAGTGCCCAGTGACACTCATATCTAGTGCCACCGTAGTGTGCAGTGAAATAAAACAACCCTTTTTTACTGTAATCGAGTGAATATCAGTAGCCTGCCTAAAGGCGTGTGTGTGAGTCTTATTGCATCTAGTCTGCCAACTTTTGCCAGTGCCCAGTGACACTCATATCTGGTGTCACAGTAGTTTGCAGTGAAATAAAACAACCCTTTTTTTACTGTAATCAATTTAATATCAGTAGCCTGCCTAAAGGCGTGTGTGTGAGGCCTATTGCATCTAGTCTGCTAACTTTTGCCAGTGCCCAGTGACACTCATATCTAGTGCCACCGTAGTGTGCAGTGAAATAAAACAACACTTTTTTTACTGTAATCGATTGAATATCAGTAGCCTGCCTAAAGGCGTGTGTGTGAGGCCTATTGCATCTAGTCTGCTAACTTTTGCCAGTGCGCAGTGACACTCATATCTAGTGCCACCGTAGTGTGCAGTGAAAGAAAATGACCCTTTTTTTACTGTAATCGATTGAATATCAGTAGCCTGCCTACAGGCGTGTGTGTGAGGCCTATTGCATCGTCTGCCAACTTTTGCCAGTGCGCAGTGACACTCATATCTAGTGCCACCGTAGTGTGCAGTGAAATAAAACAACAGTTTTTTTACTGTAATCGATTGAATATCAGTAGCCTGCCTAAAGGCGTGTGTGTGAGTCCTATTGCATCTAGTCTGCCAACTTTTGCCAGTGCCCAGTGACACTCATATCTAGTGCCACCGTAATGTGCAGTGAAATAAAACAACCCTTTTTTTACTATAATCGATTGAATATCAGTAGCCTGCCTACAGGCGTGTGTGTGAGGCCTATTGCATCTAGTCTGCCAACTTTTGCCAGTGCCCAGTGACACTCATATCTAGTGCCACCGTAATGTGCAGTGAAATAAAACAACCCTTTTTTTACTGTAATCGATTGAATATCAGTAGCCTGCCTAAAGGCGTGTGTGTGAGGCCTATTGCATCTAGTCTGCCAACTTTTGCTAGTGCGCAGTGACACTCATATCTAGTGCCACCGTAGTGTGCAGTGAAAAAAAACAACCCTTTTTTTACTGTAATCGATTGAATATCAGTAGCCTGCCTAAAGGCGTGTGTGTGAGGCCTATTGCATCTAGTCTGCTAACTTTTGCCAGTGCCCAGTGACACTCATATCTAGTGCCACCGTAGTGTGCAGTGAAATAAAAAGATCTTTTTTTACTGTAATCGATTGAATATCAGTAGCCTGCCTACAGGCGTGTGTGTGAGGCCTATTGCATCTAGTCTGCCAACTTTTGGCAGTGCGCATTGACACTCATATCTAGTGCCACCGTAGTGTGCAGTGAAATAAAACAACCGTTTTTTTACTGTAATCGATTGAATATCAGTAGCCTGCCTACAGGCGTGTGTGTGAGGCCTATTGCATCTAGTCTGCCAAATTTTGCCAGTGCGCAGTGACACTCATATCTGGTGTCACAGTAGCTTGCAGTGAAATAAAACAACCCTTTTTTTACTGTAATCGATTGAATATCAGTAGCCTGCCTACAGGCGTGTGTGTGAGGCCTATTACATCTAGTCTGCCAACTTTTGCCAGTGCCCAGTGACACTCATATCTGGTGTCATAGTAGCTTGCACGCATAGTACCACTAATCGTAAAAAAAATGACAGGCAGAGGCAGGCCAGCCCGCAGGGGCCGTCGTGGTCGTGGTGCTGTGATTCCCTTTGGCCCTAGAATAATGCCCTGTTTTCAGAGGCAACGTACCCTGAACTTGAACAGTTCTGAGGACATGGTTGACTGGCTAACACAGGACACCCAATCTTCTACAGCTTCCAGACGGAACCTAGACGCCCCATCCTCCTCTAGCTTAGCTTCGGGCACCTCTCCAGTTACCACTCGCCCGCCTGCCGCCACCACCAACACTAGCACCACAGCCGCTTCACTTAAACCGTCAGCAGAGTTATTTACAGATCCGTTGGAAGAAATGAGTGATGCACAAACATTAGTGCCAGAGGATTTATATAACAGGGATATGTCCCAGTCAGGCAGCATTACACACATGGACGTACGGTCTGATGATGATGATGCTGTACCCGGTGCTGCTTCCTTTGTTGAGTTTTCAGTTACAAGTGAAGCGGTTGATGATGACGATGCGTCCGGGGATGTCACGTGGGTGCCTGCTATAAGAGAAGAAGAACAGGAGGAAAGTTCAGATGGGGAGACAGAGAGGAGGAGGAGACGAGTTGGAAGCAGGGGGAGGTCGTCGAAAGTAGCTAGTGGCACAGTCAGACAGCATGCATTGGCACCCGGGGTCAGCTAGACAGCACGCCAGTAAACGCATGCTTTTGCCACCACCAGAATGCCGTCATTGCAGAGCTCAGCAGTGTGGCAATTTTTTCGTGTGTCTGCCTGTGACAACAGTGATGCCATTTGCAACCTGTGCGAAAAGAAACTGAGTCGTAGGAAGTCCAACACCCACCTAGGTACAACTTCTTTGCGAAGGCACATGATGTCACATCACAAACGCCTATGGGATCAACACATTAGTACAAGCAGCACACAAAGTCAAATCTGACCACGGATACCTGGTCTGCAAAGCATGGTCAGGGCAGGTATATCACCTACACTGCGCATTGGGTAAACCTGGTGACGGCTGCCAAGCATGGAATACGTGGCTCTGCAGAGAAGTTGGTGACACCGCCACGACTTGTAGGCAGGCCTGCTGCCACCTCCTCTACTCCTCCGACTTCATCCTCTTCCATAACCTCCTCAGCTGAGTCCTCTTCTGCTGCTGCTATGTCTTGCTCCACATCAACGGCACCCCCTAGCTCCACAGGTACTATTCCACATCCCGGATACGGCAGTTTCACGCCGTCTTGTGGTTGACTTCCCTGAAAGCAGAGAGTCACATCGGATGCGCACTCCTGTCCGCCCTGAATGCACAGGTGGATCAGTGGCTGACTCCGCACCAACTGGAGATAGTCAAAGTGGTTTGTGACAACGGAAGAAATTTGTTGGCGGCATTGAATTTGGTCAAGTTGACACATGTGCCGTGCATGGAACATGTGTGTAATCTGATTGTACAACGCTTTGTGCATAAGCACCCAGGCTTACAGGACGTCCTGAAGCAGGCCAGGAAGGTGTGTGCCCATTTCAGGCGTTCCTACACGGCCATGGCGCACTTTCCAGATATCCAGCGGCGAAACAACATGCCAGCGAGGCGCTTGATTTTAGACAGCCCATTCAACACTCCTAATGTTCGACCACCTGCTCCAACAAGAAAAGGCCGTTAACGAGTATTTGTATGACCGGGGAGCTAGGACAGCCTCTGCGGAGCTGGGGATTTTTTTGCCACGTTACTGGACGCTCATGCGCAATGCCTGTAGGCTTATGCGTCCTTTTGAGGAGGTGACAAACCTGGTCAGTCGCACCCAGGGCACCATCATCGACATCATACCATTTGTTTTCTTCCTGGAGCGTGCCCTGCGAAGATTGCTGGATTAGGCCGTAGATGAGCGTGAAGAGGAAGAGGAAGAGTTGTGGTCACCATCACCGCCAGAAACAGCCTTATCAGCATCGCTTGCTGGACCTGCGGCAACGCTAGAAGAGGATTATGAGGAAGAGGAGTCAGAGGAGGAATGTGGCTTTGAGGAGGAGGAGGAACACCAACCACAACAGGCATCCCAGGATGCTCGTTGTCACCTATCTGGTACCAGTGGTGTTGTAGGTGGCTGGGGGGAAGAACATACCTTCAGTGAGATCACTGAGGACGAGGAACGGGACATGACTAGCTCGGCATCCAACCTTGTGCAAATGGGGTCTTTCATGCTGTCGTGCCTCTTGAGGGACACTCGTATAAAAAAGATGAAGGAGAACGACCTGTACTTAGTGTCCACGCTACTAGACCCCCGGTATAAGCAGAAAGTGCCTGAAATGTTACCGAATTACCACAAGTCGGAAAGGATGCAGCACTACCAAAATAAATTAAAAAGTATGCTTTACACAGCGTTTAAGGGTGATGTCACAGCACAAAGGCAATCTAACAGTGGAAGAGGTGAACATAATCCTCCTCCTCCCAAGACCACGCCGGCAAGGAGAGGATGCTTTACAGACGTGTTGTTGATGGAGGACATGCAGAGCTTTTTAAGTCCTATGCATCGCCACAGCCCTTCGGGGTCCACCCTCAGAGAACGACTCGACTATCAGGTAACAGACTACCTTGCCATAACTACAGATATCGACACTATGAGGAGCGATGAACCCCTTGAATACTGGGTGTGCACGCTTGCTCTGTGGCCTGAGCTATCCCAATTTGGCATAGAACTTCTGTCCTGCCCAGCTTCAAGTGTCCTGTCAGAAAGGACCTTCAGTGCAGCAGGAGGTTTTCTCACTGATAAGAGAAGTCGCCTAGGTCAAAAAAGTCTAGATTACCTCACCTTTATGAAGATAAATGAGGGATGGATCCCGAAGGGACTTACAGTGGGCGATACATTTGATTAAAAAAGGCCTGATAGATGAGCTGCCTTGAGCTAATAATGGTCTACAGGCTGTTGTATTTTATCCCTGAATGCCGGATGACATGCGTGACTTATCCGCCACCAACTAGGGTTCAAGAAGCAATGTTTTAGGGCACTTTCTGCATGGCAAACTAACATCAATTTTTCTGGTCGCTGCAACAATACACAATTTTTGCATTTTAATTATTTTATTTTAGAAGGCATACAGCATGTAATGAAGAATAAAGCCTTCTTGCATAACAGTTGTGCAAAAATACATATTTACAATAGAGACATTTTGTGAAAGTTAGCTGGCTATTCCTTCTTATTTTTACTTTTTAGGTTAATAACTTTTCTTATTTTTTACTGTGATTGCAATTTAAGAGATACCTAAAACATGATAAAACAGACAATAGTAAAGAGTATATCTGCAGGAAACACCAAAGTCCTATTAGCTATCATCCCTCCAGCAGTATTAGCTAATTATTTAATATCTAACCTGGGCAATCACCCTTGGGTTACCCATGGGCAGGCTTCAGTAAGCGACCTCTCCTTTCCTGGGATGATTTTGCCGCCGGTTGCTTCTGAAGGGTCTCCAGGGCTCCCCCACTCGGGTCCTTCCCCCAGTGTCGCTTCAACCAGTAACAAATGTTTTATATTTGTAAAGCGACCCAATGATCCCCCTTGATAGAGGTTTATCTTTACAAATTTTGGAGAACCAATTTAAGACCGGTGTCCCCTGTTTCTGGGTCTGTGAGTGTTTGAAATACCTCAGTCTACAGTAATTGTAATGTTCTGACAGCGGTAGCTCATGCTTGTCCCTCAGTTCCTCATAGGTTAGCATCTGGCCCTTTACTAACCAGTCTCCCAGTCTATCTAGTTTCCTTGACCTCCACCAGTGTTGTGATGTTGTGCTCATGTGTTTCGGGGCCTGAGGGTGGTCAAGAATTGGGGTCATTTGGGTGGATCCAGGGAACAAACCCGTGCGTTTCTTGGCCCATTTCCAGTATGATAGTGAGTGTCTGATTAGGGGGCTTGGCGAGTTTTTAAGGCTCTGAGGCAATTCTGATAGCCAAACCACCTTGTCCCAGGTTAAGGGCCTTAAAGTGTGGTTCTCTAAATACACACAGGCCGGTTGATGACATATAAAATGCGCTATTGGGAGGAAAGATAGGTAACGTAACAGGTATTAAACTGATAGGAATGAGGATTACAACTTAATACAACTCTCCTATCTGGTGGCACCTTAGGTTGCACTTGCAGTGCTCCAAATTCGAAGTAGGAGGTCCAACCAAGCATCTTTTTCCATCTCCCTGTTCCAAAAATCCATGCCATATACACGTCCCCTGATAGGTAACGTAACAGGTATTAAACTGATAGGAATGAGTATTACAACTTAATAAAACTCTCCTATCTGGTGGCACCTTAGATTGCACGTGCAGTGCCCCAAATTCGAAGTAGGAGGTCCAACCAAGCATCTTTTTCCATCTCCCTGTTCCAAAAATCCATGCCATATACACGTCCCCTGATAGGTAACGTAACAGGTATTAAACTGATAGGAATGAGTATTACAACTTAATAAAACTCTCCTATCTGGTGGCACCTTAGATTGCACTTGCAGTGCCACAAATTCGAAGTAGGAGGTCCAACCAAGCATCTTTTTCCATCTCCCTGTTCCAAAAATCCATGCCATATACATGTCCCCTGATAGGTAACGTAACAGGTATTAAACTGATAGGAATGAGTATTACAACTTAATACAACTCTCCTATCTGGTGGCACCTTAGATTGCACGTGCAGTGCCCCAAATTCGAAGTAGGAGGTCCAACCAAGCATCTTTTTCCATCTCCCTGTTCCAAAAATCCATGCCCTATACACGTCCCCTGATAGGTAACGTAACAGGTATTAAACTGATAGGAATAGTACTACTTAACAGTACACACCTTATAATAACGCAGACAGAGGCAAAGCGTATAATCTTCCATGCTGTGCAGTGTAAGCCCCCAGACTCTGACCTGTGTATAATATTCCATGCTGGGCAGTGGAAGCCCCCAGACTCTGACCTGTGTATAATATTCCATGCTGGGCAGTGGAAGCCCCCAGACTCTGACCTGTGTATAATATTCCATGCTGGGCAGTGGAAGCCCCCAGACTCTGACCTGTGTATAATATTCCATGCTGGGCAGTGGAAGCCCCCAGACTCTGACCTGTGTATAATCTTCCATGCAGGGCAGTGGAAGCCCCCAGACTCTGGGAGTCTGAAGAAGAGGAGTCAGAGGAGGAAGGTGGCTTTGAGGAGGTGGAAGACCAAACACAGCAGGCGTCCCAGGGGGCTTGTTGTCCCCTTTCGGGGACCCTTGGTGGCTGGGTGGAGGAAGGGACCTTCAATGACATCAGTGAGGACAAGGAACGGGACATGGCTAGCTTGGTATCCAAACTTGTGCAAATGGGAAGCTTGCGGTTTTGCAAAGGGACTGTTTGCGGTTGTTTACGGTGCATTAAACAGGGATATTGGTCTGTTACTGTGAAGCGGGTGTAACCCTTACACTACCTGATCAATACAACATAATACCTGATGTTTTAAAGCATGTTATTCCAAACAATTTAGGAATGGAATTTAGGAATGTTAGGTGATTTATGCCCTTTATGGCTTAAAACCAGACTCTGCATCAACTATGTAATTTTCCGTGGGAGTTTTGCCATGGATCCCCCTCCGGCATGCTACAGCCCAGGTGTTAGTCCCGTTGAAACAACTTTCACATCACTATTGTGGCCAGAAAGAGTCCCTGTGGGTTTTGAAATTCGCCTCCCCATTGAAGTCTATGGCGGTTCGCTGATGTTTGCCCGTTCGCGAACATTTGATGGAATTCGCGTCCGCGGTTTGCGAACTGAAAATTTTATGTTTGCGACATCACTACATGTGAGTCAAAATTACTGAAACCCATTTCAGACAGTGTCAATTTCATGTACTCCCACCCCACCCTATCAAAAGCTTTTTCAGCATCTAAAGAAATAAACAGGATGGGAGCACAAGAGCTCTTAGAAATAGATATTAAATTCCTAAGTTTTCTGAGCCGTGTCTTCCAGGAATAAAGCTGGCTTGATCCGTAGATATCAAGTTATAGATTATATCTCCCAGTCTAGTAGACAACATTTTAGAATAGAGTTTCAAATCTGCATTCATTAATGAAATGGGTCTGCAGCTAGCACATTTTTGAAGATCTTGATCTTTTTTTGGAATAAGAATAATTGGACAGGTGTTGTGTAGTTTTTTAATTTATTTATGTTACTACTGATTTCTAAGTCAGAGATGGGAGCATTTAATACCTCCAATTGCGATGGCGTAATTTTTGGAAGATTATATTTCCTTAGAAATTTTTTAATGTCTATCTCTGACGGAGGTTTGGCTTCTATATATTGTGAAAGATTGTATTATTTTGAGTAATATGAAGAAAAGGCTTTAGCAATGTCAAAAGGTTTCGTGACCCATTTTCTTGACTGAAAATCCCCTAAATTCTGGTATATTGTTTTTTGACCTTGATTTTATTTGCTAATAATTTACTACTTTTATTATCATATTGATACAATTTTTGTTGTAAACATAATAAGGCCTTGTCAGAAATTAGCTGGTTGATTTTATTGATTTGTTTTTGTAAATTTTTAATCTCAGTAGAATTTTTTTCTGATGGATTCAGTTTGTTATCTTTCTCAGGATTTTACAACTGGATCAATAGATTGCGCAGTGAAGTACCTCTTTGTTTTATTAAGTTACCTTTCATTTTAATTAGGATACCTCTGATATACGCCTTTTGAGTAGTTCATAACAAACTGTTATATGAAGCAGAGTTTTTATTGAGCTCAAAGAATTCCTTGATTTGAGAAATAAGATACTTCTTGTTATTATCATTAGTGATTAATGAATCGTCCAGTTTCCACACCGGCCTTAACTTTTTATCTGAGTCTAATTTGATCTTTAATGATACATAGGCATGATCTGAGATGGTGATGGGACCTATTTCAGCATAAGTTATTAGATTCATAGTAGGTTTATCAAACAAAAAGAAATCTAGCCTTGAGTTCATTTTATGGACTGGAGAGAAAAATGAAAAATCAATCTGATTAGGAAACAGAATCCTCCAAGCATCGTATAAATTGTTATCCGTGATCAACTTATGAAGTAAGTTTGAGTCATTTTGAATCTTAGTGTGGTTTTTAATAGATATGAAATGCACTTGTTTTAAGTTTGGAGAGTATAGGTTAACCAATGTAAACCTCTGATTATTTATTTCACCCAGCCAGAAAATGAATCTACCATAAGTGCCTATTTCCACTAGTTCTTCCTTAATAATAAGTTTTTTACTAAATAATATTGAAAAACCTCTAGAATTTTTTTTAAATGTGGAGTTATATTTTAGATAATAAAATAGATAATATTCATTAGAACCAAAATGTTTTGTCTTATTCCCATCCCAAAGTGTTTAAAATATCACATCTTTGTTGTTTCATCTGTCTCAATAAAGAACTCCTCTTGCTAGGGGAGTTAAGACCTTTTACATTCAACTGACATTTAAATTGCTAATTTTGCTAACTTTGAATTTGTTTTTTAATTCTAGCTAGTTCATACAGATAAATGATGAGAAATTGGTAATGGAAACAACCCAACCTTATCCTATTCTTAGGGACCTTGAAGTGAGTAAGTTATATTTTAGTTACATAACCATTCATACTAACATACATACCTATAAAAAACATAAAAAAACTACATTTGAGGCCTGTTATTAGGCTCTACGCCGATAATAAGAAGTGTGAGGCCCCTATAAGCCGAAGGAAGTGAGGATAAGTAAAAAAAAAAAAAAAAATTATTTAAAATTTTGTTGTTCGAAACAGCTCTGCAAAGTACAATTAAATACATTGGGCCTCATTCTATTATCGGCCGTAAATCGGCCGTAAGGCTGCGATTCCTTGCGGGGGTTCTGGTAACTCGCAATTCTATTATAAGTCCCCGCAAGGATCTCCTCTTACGGCCGGCCGTATATCTTGCAACCGGCCGTAAGCTCAGAAATCTTTAAAGTCAAAAATAAATTCAAGACAGCACTGTACAGCTCTGTAAATGCTAGGGATCATATTGGGGGACATGAGGTTAATATTAACCCCCTCTCAAGCTTGCACATCAGCCCAAATCCGAGTTTAAATTAACTGTTTATTTTCCGGCCGCAGCTTGGCCAGGTCTGAGGTGCTCCAAGCACTCTGGACTTTTTACATGGATATTTGACGTATATTAAAAAAAAATTATTTTACGGATTTGAGTATAGGGGAAATTTGTGCTATTTTTGCTAACACCTAAAATCATTTTATAGTCTTCTCAAAGTGCAGGATGGCTTTATTTGGGCTATATTTCGTGCTTAATTGGTGCTAGCGGGACCTTTTTCCTGCAAGTAAGCTGCGGCTCGCTTTTAGCCTTGCAGAGAGGGTACCCGGAGCAATAGAATTGCAAATAGGATTTTCTTACGGCCGATTTCCTTGCGGCCGTTTTAGATGAAAGGCTTTCCTCCGGCGCGAGCAGCCGCAAGAGATAGCAAGGCGCCGGCCGCAAGCCTGCCGGAAGCCCCAGCCGGAGGGGAATAGAATAGCCGATTAGCTTGCGGCCGGTCCTTGCGACCCCGCAACGGCTGCGGCCGATAATAGAATGAGGCCCATTCTATTTTAATAAAAATAGTGTCTTGCTTTAAGAAATAAGTGAACCAAGTTTTTGTCTATTAAATTCTACACATTTTAAATATGTATAAAAAATAATGTGACCACTCCTATGTAGAGAAAAGTGTAAAAATACAAAAATACAAATTGATTAAAGGGCTAATTTAGTTTTAGTAGTGTTTACAATAACTAATAAGCCTACCGCTCAGGCGATATATTTTAGTGAATTATAATACAATCCAGTGAATAAGGTGTTCTGTAACATGGGTGCCAATTACGATAAATTAGCAGAAGTATTTAAGTGATTAGTCATGAAACCCCATGGGGACAAATATTCAGTGAAATGAATATAAAATACATTTCGGCAAAAAAAAAAAATATCCAGTCCTCTTTTAAAGTTATCTATTGAATCCACTGTCACCACCTCCTCTGGTAGAGAATTCCACAGATTAACCACCCTTACTGTGAAGAACCCTTTTCTTTCTTTAAGGTGGAATCTTTTTACTTCTAACCTCAAGGAATGTCCTCTTTTCAGTTGAAAACCTATTGGCACAAAAAGCTCACTTGACAAATCTTTATACTGACCCTGGATGTATTTATATAAGGTAATCATATCTCCTCTTAGACGAATTTTTTCTAAAGAAAATAAGTTTAATTTTGTTAGTCTTTCTTGATAACTTAGCCCCTCCATTCCCCTTATTAGTTTTGTTGCCCTCCTCTGTACCTTTTCCAGCTCTAAAATGTCCTTTTTATGAAGTGGTGCCCAAAATTGTACTCCATATTCCAAATGAGGGCATACTAGAGATTTGTATAGTGGCATTGGAATTATATTTGCTTCCTTTGCTTCTACACCCTTCCTAATGCATGCTAATATTATTTGCCTCTGTAGCTGCTGCTTGGCTTTGAGCACTGTTACCTAGATGGTTGTCCACAAGCACTCCCAAATCCCTTTCAATATCTGATACACCTAGATTTGCTCCATTATGATTATAAATTGCATGGCTATTTTTCCTTCCCAGATGCCCGATCCTCAATTTTATGTAAATCCCTTTGGAGGGAAAGTACATCATTATATGATTTAATTACCTTGCACAACTTCGTGTCATCAGCAAAAATGGAGACACTACTTTCCAGTCCCACCTCTAAGTCATTAATAAATATGTTAAAAAGGTGAGGACCTAATACTGAACCCTGAGGCACCCCACTTACCACATTAGTCCAATCGGAGTATGTTCGATTTACAACAACCCTTTGCTTCCTGTCTTTTAGCCAACTCTTCTTCCTGTCTTTTAGCCAGCTCTCAATCCATGAGCAGATATTTACTGCAATTCCTGTATCTCTTATTTTGCATAATAGTCTCCCATGTGGCACTGTATCAAAAGCCTTTGCAAAATCCAAAACGACTACATCCACTGAGTTGCCTTGATTCAGGTTCCTATTAAATATAATGGCTTGGCTATTTCAGAACCCAGTTCACTCAGTACCCGTGGATGTATTCCATCAGGACCCGAGGCTTTATTAAAAAAATTTCCAACCTCTTTTGGATTACTTCCTGTGTTAACCAATTATTTGGCAAGGGTAGTGTAGCCCCATTATGTTGCAGTGTCCCATCCACTGGTACCACCATTGTGTATACAGAAGAAAATAACCTATTTAGCACATCTGCCTTTTCCTGGTAACTAATTTTCAGATGGCCTGTGTCACATTGTAATGTTCCTCTAGCTTCCTTCCTCGCCTTCTTCCCATTAATATACTTAAAAAGTATTTTTGGGTTAGTCTTACTCTCTTTTGCAATTAATTTTTCATTTTCTATTTTAGCCAATCTACTAGCGCTTTTGAAAGCCTTTTTGATTTCCTTGTACTCCCGTAAAGCAGTCTCTGTCCCCTCTTGTTTGTATAAGTTAAATGCCTGTTTTTTTTTACTCCATAGCTTGATCTTTAAATCATTGTTAAGCCACACTGGATGGTTTTTACTCCTTTTACTTTTTTCCCATTTATGTGATGGATCAGAACACAATAGTCTAAGTTGGTGAAGTGAAATGAGAAAAATATATACCGTATATACTCGAGTATAAGCCGAGTTTTTTAGCCCTTTTTTTAAAGCTAAACGGGACCCCCTCGGCTTATACTCGAGTGAGGAGGGGGGTTAGAATGGGGGAGGGGGTTGAGGATGAGGAGGGAGGTTGAGGATGGGGGGTTTGAGGATGGGGTGGTTGAGGAGGGGGTTGAGGATGGGGGGTTGAGGTTGAGGAGGGGGGCTGAGGATGAGGAGGGGGGTTGAGGAGGGAGGTTGAGGATGGGGGGGTTGAGGTTGAGGAGGGGATTGAGGATGAGGAGGGGGGATGAGGATGAGGAGTGGGCCTGAGGATGAGGAGGGGGGTTGAGGAGGGAGGTTGAGGATGGGGGGTTGAGATTGAGGAGGGGATTGAGGATGGGGATAGAGGTTGAGGAGGGGATTGAGGATGGGGTAGAGGTTGAGGAGGGAGGTTGAGGATGGGGGGAAGTTGAGGGGTTTGAGGATGAGGAGGGGGCTGAGGATGAGGAGGGGGGCTGAGGATGAGGAGGTGGGCTGAGGATGGGGGTTGAGGATGGGGGGGTAGAGGTTGAAGAGGGAGGTTAAGGAGGGGGTTGAGGATAGGGGGTTGAGGTTGAGGATGAGGAGGGGGTTGAGGATGAGGAGGGGGGTTGAGTAGGGGATGTTGAGGAGGGAGGAGGGAGTATGAGGAGGGGGGTTGAGGATGTGGGGTTGAGGATGCGGGTGTAGAGGTTGAGGAGGGAGGTAAAGGAGGGGGTTGAGGATGGGGGGTTGAGGTTGAGGATGAGGAGGCGGTGGAGGATGAGGAGGGGGGTTGAGGAGGGGAGGTTGAGGAGGGAGGTTGAGGATGAGATGGGAAGATGAGGAGGGGTTTGAGGATGTAGGGGTTGAGGTTGAGGATGGAGGTTAAGGAGGAGGTTGAGGATGGGGGGTTGAGGTTGAGGAGGGAGGTTGAGGATGAGGAGGGGGTTGAGGATAAGGAGGGGGTTGAGGATAAGGAGGGGGTTGAGGATGAGGAGGGGGCTGAGGATGAGGAGGGAGTTTGAGAAGGGGGTTGAGGATGAGGAGCCGGGTTGAGGAGGGATGTTGAGGATGAGGAGGGAGGATGAGGAGGGGGGTTGAAGATGGGGGGTTGAGGTTGAGGATGGAGGTTAAGGAGGGGGTTGAGGATGGGGGGTTGAGGTTGAGGAGGGAGGTTGAGGATGAGGAGGGGGTTGAGGTTGAGGACGTGTTTGAGGATGAGGAGGGGGGCTGAGAATGAGGAGCTGTGTTGAGGTTTAGGAGGGAGGTTGAGGAGGGGGGTTGAGGATGGGGGGTTGAGGTTGAGGATGGAGGTTAAGGAGGGGGTTGAGGATGGGGGGTTGAGAAAGGGGGGTTGAGGTTGAGGAGGGAGGTTGAGGATGAGGAGGGGGTTGAGGTTGAGGACGTGTTTGAGGATGAGGAGGGGGGCTGAGAATGAGGAGCTGTGTTGAGGTTTAGGAGGGAGGTTGAGGAGGGGGTTGAGGATGGGGGGTTGAGGAGGAGGGGTTGAGGAGGAGGGGGTTGAGGATGAGGGGGTTGAGGAGGGAGGTTGAGAATGAGGAGGGGGAAGAGACACATGGAAGGGAGAGGGGGAAGAGACACAGGAAAGGGAGAGGGGGGTAGAGACATTGGAGAGAGAGAGGGATACAGAAGGAACAAGTGGGACACAGGGGGCAGCACATTTCCCACCCTCGGCTTATACTCGAGTCACTCATTTTACCCAGTATTTTGTGGTAAAATAGATGCCTCGGCTTATACTCGAGTCGGCTTATACTTGAGTATATACGGTACATAAAACTATTTTTTAGAAATCGAAAACAGAAAATTGGCATGTGCGCACGTAGCACATAAAAAGCTCTGGCGCAACCAATTACCTTCAGAAGTCACATCATTAGTGAAATGGTGTCAACCTGTGTGCAATCTAAGTGTCACATGATCTGTCATTACATATACACACTTTTTTTGAAAGGCCCCAGGGCCAGCAACACCTAAGGAAGAGGCACCATTAACCAAACACTGCCATGAAGACCAAGGAACTCTCCAAACAAGTAAGGGACATTATTGTTGAGAAGTACAAGTCAGGGTTAGGTTATAAAAAAATATCTAAATCTTTGATGATCCCCAGGAGCACCATCAAATCTATCAGAACCAAATGGAAAGAATATGGCACAACAGCAAACCTGCCAAGAGACGGCCGCCCGCCAAAACTCATGGACCAGGCAAGGAGGGCATTAATCAGAGAGGCAGCACAGAGACCTAGGGTAAACCTGGAGGAGCTGCAGAGTTCCACAGCAGAGACTGGAGTATCTGTACATAGGACGAAAATAAGCCGTACGCTACATAGAGTTGGGCTTTATGGCAGAGTGGCCAGAAGAAAGCCATTGCTTTCAGCAAAAAACAAAATGGCACTTTTTGTGTTTGCGAAAATGCATGTGGGAGACACCAAAAATGTATGGAGGAAGGTGCTCTGGTCTGATGAGACTAAAATTTTACTTTTTGGCCATCAAATAAAACGTTATGTCTGGCGCAAACCCAACACATCACATCACCCAAAGAACACCATCCCCGACAGTGAAACATGGAAACAGGGATGCAGAGAGAGGGATGGAGAAAGAGAGGATGATAGCAAGAGGGATAGATAAGCAAGCAGTAATGAACAATTCAGCATAGAAGACAGAATTTCCAGAGAAGACCCTGATGGTGGAAAATATGTAAGGCATACGAATAAGGGGATGACAGAGTAGAAGATTGATAGATGAGGTTATTGCAGCAATAAACATGAACTTGAGGAAGCTCAGAGGGTCATGACAGACATATGGGCTGATATGCTGTCTATAGGGTCACAGAGAGATAGACATGACTGAACAAAAACAAAAGTAACATGGAAAACAATACTATATCTGAATATATGGTTGATTATTCATACATAGGATTTTGTTTGAATTTTTAGAGCACTGGGCTGACTTCTCACCTGGGTTCAATGTCTCTATAGCAGGGATGGATTGTGTGCTAGGGGAAAGGATGGCAGAAAGGCTGGAGGAATTGTTAAACTAGTAAATAGGGGGAGGACTAGATGGAAGTATTAGAGTAGAAAGTGTAAAGGGGGTAAGAAATGAATGAAATAGTCATGGGGAGGAGAAGGGGGAGGGTTAAAAAGGAGGTATTGCTATGTAACTTAAGTACAGAGGCACGCACTTCAAAACTACAGACTCATAACGACATAAGTTGTATGTTTGCTACTGCTAGAAGTTTTACAGAAAAAATGGTAGAGTGAGAATTATTAGCAGTTAATGAGATATGGGATTTCATAGGCATTACTGAAACATGGTGGGATGACTCTCATGACTGGACTATTTATCTGGATGGTTAGAACCATTTTAGGAAAGAAAATAGCAATGGTAAAAGAGGAGGAGGGATTTGTCTGTATGTTAAGCCTGAATTTAAGCCTATAGTCCGGGAAGATATTTATGATGGAAATAGCAATATTGTTGAATGTTTATTTATACAGTTAAATTCTAAAAGAATATAAAACATAGTTGGACTATGCTATAAACCCCCAAATATAATTGAAAGTGAGGAACTGCAATTATTGTTACAAATTTGAAATGCAGCTAAGAGTGGTATAGTTTTAATTATGGGACATTTACCTACCCTGAAATAAACTGGATTAATGAGACCAGCAGTTCAGCTAAGGGGAGCAGGTTCTTGAATAAACTTTGAGATCACTATCTGGTAAAGAAAAATAGCTATGCAATGTATAATCATATAGCCCTATTAAATTCCCTCCATGTGTAAAACCGTAGCCCGCAAGACTTGTGGCTATTAAATTGGCCCTGTAAAGCAACCCACCAATGACTTGAGGGGTAAGGGCGAGAAAAGGCTAGGGGACGTGGAAATTTATACTATGCGCCCGCAAATTCTTTGATCTGCAAAAAATTCACTGGCGCCCAAGTACGTAACCCTCAAATGGAACCATAGAGGCCCTGCAAGGGGTTTAAAGTCCAATCCATAGAACTGTAAATGCAATTATACACACACTACTGTACATATAACTAAAGGGAAAGTGATGTTAGGTATTAAAATGAAAAGCACAACAATATCAAGCTCTCAAATCTGCAAAATAAAATACTTTATTTTCAGTTTAATTTCCGTGTTATATTGATCCCGGCAATCAATGTGTTAATACATATAATGGAACTTGCACGGATTTATATTTACGGGTTTATCAATATTTCTGGAATGTGGGTCCGATCAAAACTCGCAATTGAAGCCCGTAAGTCTTTGAAATCTAGCCTCCATGTTTCAGTGACGTAATTATGACGATCTCTGTTGCCCTTGGCTCCCTACCTGTACCTACAAGTTTGACTAATTGATCATGTTCACGGCCGTACATCCAATGTGCAAAAAATGGTTTACAGGTTTGCATCTCAAGCCCGTAACACGTCGCATGATCTAATTTAATAGCTCTGTAACGCAGCCAAATTTCAAGCCTGCAGCCTTTGCGGGATTGCCAATGCTGCTACGAGCTTCTGATTTATTAGAGCTGTTTATGGAGCAACTCTCGGGGTATTAGATATTAAAAGGGATTTGGGAGTGCTTGTGGACAACCACCTAGGTAGCAGTGATTAATGCCAGGCAGCATCTGCAAAGGCAATTAAAATAATATCATGTATTAAGAAGGGTATAGAAGCAAGGCAAACAAATAATTTTACCACTATACAAATCTCTAGTACACCCTTATTTGGAATATGAAGTACAATTGTGGGCACCACTTCATAAAAAGGACATTTTAGAGCTGGACAAGTTACAAAGAAGAGCAACAAAACTAATAAGGGAAATTGAGAGGCAAAGGTATGAAAATAGACTAACCAAATGAAACTTATTTTCTCTAGAAACAAGGTGGCTATGAGGGGATATGATAACCTTATATAAATATTTCTAGGGTCAATATAAGGCTTTGTCAAGTGAACTTTTTGTGCCAAGAGGTTTTCAACTGACAAGAGGTCATACTTTGAGGTTAGAAGTAAAAAGATTCCACCTTAAAGAAAGAAAAGGGTTCTTTACTGTAAGGGTGTTAATCTGTTGTATTCTCTACCATAAGAGATGGTGACAGTGAATTTTATAAATAACAAAAAAAGGGCATTCAGGGTTATCCAGCATAATTAGAGATGGTGTATTGATCCAGGGAGGATTCTGATAGCCAGTATCTGGGGTCAGGAAGGAGCTGTCTTTATTCGCCTTTTGAGACAATTTCCAAAGGTTCACTGTTTTCTTTCTGTTTGCCTTCCTCTGGATCAGTTCACAATTAATCTGCATATTGCATTTCAGTGGAGATCTAAATAGTTTGAACTTGCTGGTCTAAAAGTCTATATTCAAACTGAATATTCTATGTAACTATGGGCCCTATGCTAATCTCAGAAAAAGCACTTACGAGTGCCCTAACTAAAGAGCAAACTCTACCTAGCTATGCTAATCCTCCATCCCTAAAACATTGAGAGAAACTGCTACAAGTCACTGTACCAAGTGAACTTCACAACACAGCCAAAAAGCTCAGCACAAATCTCTATTGAGTCTTGCCCTGACAATAAGTTACTCCCTGACACTCTGACACCTTATCCATATTCTAATAAAACATCTGCCATCAATGACAAACTATAGCACTCTCTTAACTCCCAAAGTCTGAAGAAATACTTACGGGTACCAAAGAGCACTTGTATAGGCTTTAAAATATTTTGCTGTGTTCCACAGCAGCCCTTAACGAGACACTACACTGTCCCTGCCCAACTACCCCAGCCCCTAAACCCCCAAATCCTGCAAGGTGTGGTTATTAATGGACGCCCCCTTGCACCTACAATGAAAAACCATGCTGCAGGGGGTCCCGATCGGGATGCCAGGGGATTCCTTCCAGTGGGGATTTAAATGTAAGTAATCCCCAGTGCATGATGTTGGTTTGGGTACCTTACACACTGAAACCTTTTACTGACAAGGCAAGGATTTATGGATCAGAGCTGAGTGTCCTAATGTAGGGGAGCTAAAGTTAAGCATAGGGTTGTAACTTAGAGGAAAATAAGCCGCCTCAGACTTTTTACAGCATTCCTCGAAGTATGAGCACCAGATTAAAATAGGGCTCTATGTTATACATCTGGTTGGTATTCCAGAATATGTATTTCTTAGGAGGATGAGGAAATAACATGGTGGTGGTGATGGTGGCAGTGGTATATCCTGCTGCAGGTGGTGGATAATAGGCACTGGTGCTGGTAGAGATGATGACAGTTGCTGATACGAAGCTGGTGAAAGTACTGGTGATGATGGTGGTTGTAGTGCAAGTGGTTCCTGACAATGGGAGGTTGTTTTGAGGTAGTAGCATACCTTATCTTTACAAAATCTTTAGAAACCAGATTCAATTGAGCTATTGCAAGGTACTGTAGCCCGTAAGTGATGCATCAAGTTAATTTGCTATTCAATTGTGGGCTCCAAACAGGTTACGGGTTACGGTTGTGAAAACTATGTGATGGTTAAACCCAGAACTAACAACCTCCTGAAGCCTTTGATCTTTCACTTCTGCAAGAGTTACGATGGCTAAAATCGCAAACCGCTATTCAATTACAAATGGTTTCACACCTGTAAATAGCAAATGATGGAAAAAATACCATGAGTGCTAGAGAGGACCCACAAGGGGGTTAAACACCTGTTCGCAGCACTGTAAATGCAAATAAAAAAATCAATACTACACTGTAAATAACGGGGAAAGCAATGAAAGACAGTAGAATTAAGTGCACAACAGTCTTAAGCTCGCAAATAGGCAGTTAATAAAATGTACTTTTATGTTTAATTTCGTGGTTATATCGATCTCAGGAATCAATGAGTTAGTACATATCAGGCCACTTATGTGGACTAGAACAGTATTGGCATTCATTTTCATAATTCTGTATTTTGCGGTTTTGCAAGTCTGATAAGATTTCCGAACCTAATTGATTGACATGTATTCTCCATTTTTTACTGCCGTAATAATGACGGTCTCAATTTCTAATGGCTGATTTGAAATGGGAGGTTACAGTCTTGCATAATTGTGTCTGATGTTTATAAGTGCAGTTTAACTGTTGTTGTATTAGTTATTTGTGGCTTCACTTAGTTGTCAATTGTCATGGCTGATTTTAAATGGGACCCTCTGCACTCCACAAATAACTCTGTTATCTGGGACTCTTACATATCTCATTGATAGCATAAAGGATATCAAATGAATGGGGATCCCTGGTGGCCCAGCTTTCACCACAGCATCCTGGGTTGAAATCTATCCAGGGAACCAAGAGGTCACACAGGTCAGTACTTGGATGGGAGACCACCTGGGAATACCAGGAGCTGTATGCTGCGGCCCACTGGAGAGGGAACTGGCAACCCACTCCAGTATTTCTGCCATGAAAACCAAGTGGATCAGCATGGTGTGCTCTCCATGAGGTCACGGAGAGTCGGACAGGATTGAGCGACGCCATTTACAATTTTTTATCAAATAGACATGGGAGGTGTTGTAATGATTATAACAATTTGTCTTTCATTTATGTGTCACATTTAAATAATTAATGTGTACATATAGTTACTGTCATGGATGTATGCCCTATCCTCTTTTCCTCTCTCTTGTGTGTCTTACTCTCTAACCTCTATTTGTGCTTCTCTAATCCTGCTACCTCTCTTTGCATCCTCTCTCCACTTCAGCTGCCCTCCCTACTCCGCCTTTCCCTACTCCTGCTCTCCTTCACTCCTTTTATGCACTCTTCTTCCTCACCTTCCACTCCCATGGGCACCCTCTACCTCCATTTCTACTCCTCTTCCTACCTATCTTGTCTATGCTCCTGTCTCCCCTCTCACTTCTAACACCATGCACTCTCATTTTAAAACACCTCCTCTCAGGACAGACCCTTCAAGATTAAAGAAGAGCCAAGAGGTAATTACTACCGGGGAGCTGAGACAAAGATAGACGCGGTATAGCGTCTTGAAAAAAATAAAAAAAAAGAAACCTTGCGAAATAGACAGCGCTAGCTGGAGTGGAGACGCTGAGAAACTCTTACAGCCAGCCCGACACAGTAGGGCACAGTAACAGCTACCCGGTAAGGTTAAACTAATCTGGAATAGCCAGCAGAGCTGGCATAAAATGATTACCTACCTATTACCTAGTACCGCAAGAGTTTCTATCGGGGTCAGAACTGAAAGCGATGCACTGTGGACTAAAAGGAGGAGTGCTGGAGTGCTTAGCCGGTTCTGTGTGCTGGGCCTGTCCTGGAGGAAGGGTAAGTGGCTTGGCTGTGGCTTTTACAGCTCTTGTTTTTGCAGAGGTGCATAGATATTATACTTGGACACTATATAACTGGAACCTAACATATTATATACACCTCTGGCTGAGGATAAAAAGGAATGGAAATAATATTGGCTTAAGAATATCTCCCAAAAGATAGCTATCATATAGCTCATATGCTGAAGATTTTGGAGAATTAGAATTTGCCTTGCAAATTCAAAAAAAAAAAAAGCTGAAAGACAACCTGTGCTTTTTATCTCTGTTATTAAGGAAAATAAATATTTGAAGAACAAAGTGCATACATAAGCTGTTACAGTGAAATAATCATCTTGAAATCTGTCAATCATGATGCTAAAGGTAGCAGACAGGAATATCAACTAAGATATACCACATCTTTTGGAAATTGAAAGAAAATTTAACCCACCCTTAAAGATACATTTCCCATATACAATTAAGCAGAAAGGAAAAGGAAAGGAAAAAGAGAAAGAGAGAAAAAAAGGGAAAAAAAAAGAAAGAAGAGAGAAAGGGAAGAAAGGAAGAAAGAGGAGAAAGAAAGGAAAGAAAAAAGGGGAAAGAAAAAAAAAAAGAAAAAAAAGAAAGGGGAGAAGGAAAGAAGGAAAAAAAAGGAAAAAGAGAAGCTCTTAGCTAAGAGCTATAAAAGTCTAACAGTTTAAGAGCTCAAGATAGGCTTAAGATAAAGCTCGGGATATCAAAAGAAGTTACACTATAAAAGGATATCTATCGGTGGTAACGTATCTTCTGATCCTTAGAAAAACTCAGCTCTCAAAATAAAGAACTCTCCTATTCTTTGCTTGAAAGTATATAATTGCAATCTAAGATAAAAAAGAAAAAGGGAAAAAAGAAAGAAAGAAAGAAAAAAAAGCAGGGAAGGTCATAAGAGATCTAACTATGTCAAATAAAAAGAGTAATACAGCTAATAAAACAAAATTGAAGGAGAAAGTAAAAGATCCAATAAAACCAACAAGCTTCTTTTCTCCTAGAAATAAAGGGACAATTTCAGATTCCTCTTATGCAGACACCAGTTCAGACCTGATGGGAAATTAAGACCCCGGAAAAACTTCCTCAGGGAAATCTGAAAGATAATTCCACTCAAAGAGAGGAAATACTTACGTGCTCTAAGTTAAAGTCTATTCTAAAAGAATTTCAAGTCAACCTGACTAGAGATCTTTCAAAACAAATGTCTGATATCACTGAATCCATTAATAATATAACACAAAGAATTGAAGCTAATGAAAATGCCTGTGATAAAATTATAATGGACAATAATGTAGTCTTCAATTATATAACCTCTTTAGAAAACAAAATCGTGGAACTTTCTTTCAAAGTTAATAACTTGGAGAATCGATCCAGAAGGAATAATTTGCATATAAGGGGGATACCAGAAGCGTTCCAAGGAGATGACTTGATGTCACATGTCAAAGGACTGTTCAACTATTTGGCCCCGGAGGTGCAGAAAGATCAATGGAAAATGGATGCACTACACAGACTCCCCCTGGCCAAAGTGATGGACAAATCTACCCCTAGAGACATTATACTGAGACTACACTACTTACCCTCAAAAGAAACTGTTCTGAAAAATGCCTTTTTAAAGAAACAGCTAGACCATCCATATGAGATTATAAACATTTTTCAAGATTTATCGGCATATACGCTGGGAAAAAGAAGGGAATTTCTCCAAATAACCAGAGCCCTTAGGCTAAATGAAATCAGATATAAATGGGCACAGCCAGTAGTCTTTTTAATTCATAAAGACTCAAAGTGGGTAAAAATAAATTCAGTTCAAGAAGCCACAGAATTATTAAAAGATTGGGACATACATATAGAGGGTAATGTGGATGTTGCTAAAAAACTGGAGTTGAGAGCAGGAAATCTTGACTGGAAAAAATATAAGAAATAATCTCTGGAAACTGTAAAATAGGGACATGGGTACCCAATAAGTTCAGGAGTAGTGAAGTAAATCAAACGGACAGAGAGAGGTATAGAATTGCAACTTTGAAGTAAGGTGGAGGGGGAAAGGTGGATCACATATTAACACAAAGGTCTTTGAAGATTTAAAGAAATGTATTAAATAGAGAGGTATGAAAAAGACTATAGATTTTCCTAACACAAGGGATTTAGTATATGTGAAGAGTCATGGTTAGTTGGGTTTAAGATAAAACAAAAAAAACTTATAACACAAGGGATTTATTATATGAAAAGTTATTTGGGTTTAAGATAAAATAAGAAATATTAATACATACACATATAATATAACTTAATAGATAGATGGGGTAAATAAACCCATTCTTTCCTTATGGAAGTAATATAAAAAGAAAGTAGATTTTAGTAATAATGCTTAATAGAATTAACACTGCACAGAAAAGTTAAAGAAAAATATATAAAACTTGGATCAGACAAAAAATTAGGATTAGATACACTCACTAGGCTAGAATCCCCCTAAGTAAGTGCCTCTGGAATGAAAATTATAATTAATACTATACAATAATATCAGAACATTTAAACAATGTAAAAAATAGACGTATATATGGAAAATGATTAGTAATATCTATAAAGTACATTCTCTAATGGATTCTTTTCTCTCTGGACAACTAGAAGGTAGTAAATATAGATCTGTTTTTAGTTGGAAGATCAACATTTTGAACAATTTAAGTATGACAGCACAAAAGGTGAGCTATGCTCAAATAAAAATTGACAAATTTATAGTTCATGGTTAAGAAGATTCTCCTTCTTGGCTGTCCGAGGAGTAAAAGCCTCCCTTTTAAGGGAAGTATGAAATGAAGTACCATATATATAAATACCCTCCTGAAATCTTACTTATAAGATCTGTACCCTAGACCCTATCCCCTCGCTCAGAAATAGTGCGATACATTTTCACTTCCTAAAATCTAATTCGCCTAGCTATATATCAGCTGACATTCGTTTAGTCTGCAGCTGGTTTTTAGGATCATTTTGTTTGTTTTGTGGGTTTACTCTTTCTGTATGTGTTTTTTTTTTTTGTTTGTTTGAAATCTCGAGTCATGGAGACACCCAAGGAATATCACATACATGTACTTTGGTACCTTTTTAATAAAGTAAAATGCAAATAAAAATAATTTCACATAATGTGAATGGTCTCAATTCTCCAACAAAAAGAAAAACAGCATTTTTAGAGAATAATAAATTAAACGCTGAAATTCTATGCTTGCAAGAAACACACCTAAAACAGGAAAATCTAAAATATATGAATAATAAAAAATTTACAACTAGAGTAGATTCTTCCGTTAAGAATAAATCAAAAGGGGTTCCATTTTTTTTTAAAATAATTTAAAAATTTCAGAAGAAAGAAGCAAGATTGACCCAGAAGGTAGATCATATAATATGGGCCAGATTGATTGATGGGTTTTTAACAACACTGGTTAATGCTTATGTACCAAATAAAGGCCAAATATGGTTTCTTAAAAATCTCCTCAAAGAGATTAACAAAATCAAAGGAGGCCTGATAATAGTCTGTGGCGACTTTAACATGATATTGGATGATAAGTTAGATAAACAAATAGCTGGGTCAAATAAATTTGTATCTCAAATAAACCATCTTTCGAAAGCATTCTGTAAAATAAAAGAGAATAACAACTTGATTGACCCGTGGAGGATTTTACACCCAGATGTACGTGAATACACTCATTTTTCACATTGATACAATTCATTCTCTAGAATTGATTATATACTAACGGATCTTCCAACTTTAAAAGTAATTAAAAAGATAACCATTCGACCTACCCCGTGGTCAGACCACTCTCTAAATGATTTAATTATACAAGATCTGAATTTAAATAACAGAAGGAAAAAGGGTAGCTGGAGGATGGACCCTGGCTTCTAAAAAATGAAGAATTTGTTACATATTTGAAAAAGGAAACAATGGAATTTTTTAAAATTAATAAGATGTCTGTTAATTCGGATATAACCTCATGGTGTGCGTATAAAGCATATATCAGGGGCATATTTATCTCAAAAGCAGCTGAAATGCAAAGGCTAAAAGGCAAGTCTTTAAGGACACTTTATTTGGAATTAAATAGGATGAAGGATATTTTCAGGGGGACACCAAATAAAGAGAATAGTAAGGCAATAAAAGACATAAATACTCAAATACAAAAAATTCTTCAACTTCAATCAGACAAAATAACATGGAAATTTCAGCTGACACAATTTCTTGAAGGGGGCAAATCAGGTAAATTCCTGGCTAATAAATTGAATAAACAGTACATTAAAAATAATATTGAAAAATTTTAGATCTAAATAATGTACCTCAATTTCATCCAGATAAGATAGGAGTGGTATTCCAGGAATATTATAGTAATTTAGACAACTTAGAGAAAGATCATCAAGTAGATAAACCAGGAATAAAAGAGATTAAACAATACCTAAATAAGATAAAGCTCCCCAAAGTATCGGAAGAACAGCTTAGTTATCTGAATAAACAAATAGAAAGTACAGAGATAATAGAAATTGTGTCTAAAAGCAAAAAAAATAAAGCACCTGGGGTAGATGGGTTTGATAATCTATTCTATCGATATCTTAGTAAGGAATTGAATAGAACCTTATGTGATCTCTTTAATGAGATCAAACGGGAAGGGGAGATACCATCAGAATTAACGGAAATAAAAATAGTTAATGTATTAAAACTGAAAAAATCCCGAAGAATATAAAAACTACCGCCCAATTTCTTTAATCAACGTTGATATTAAAATCTATTCTAAAATTCTGGCAAATAGATTAAGTAAGATCATCTCTACTCTAATAGAACCGGATCAAACAGGATTTATTCCTAATAGACAATCGTCGGATAATACCAGACATCTATTAGACATTCTAGCCTATGTAAAGAAAAAGAGGATCTCCTCCCTGACCCTGTCATTGGATGCAGAGAAAGCTTTTGACAGGGTCAGGTGGGATTTCCTGGAAGTTGTTCTGGAGAGATTTGGCTTGGGAAGCTTTGCCTCATCTGCAGTAAAAGCCCTGTATTTATATACCATAGCACATATATCATCTTCACAATTTAGTTCGGGCAAATTTCTAATAACTAACGGCACCCGTCAAGGTTGCCCGTTATCTCCCCTGCTTTTCATTTTATTCCTTGAACCTTTATTGATAGCCATCAGAGAATCACCAGAAATTAATGGAATTGAGATAGGGCAGGAGGAATACAAGATAATGGCATATGCCGATGACATTTTAATAACAATAACAAATCCAGAACTTTCCTATAGAGCCCTGCAGTCTGCTCTTGAAGAATTTAGTAAATTTTCTAACTTTAAGATAAATCAACAGAAATCTGAAGTACTAACTTGTAATATATCATTAGAGGAAAAAAATAGGTTAGCGAACCTATATTCATACTGCTGGAATTCCTCCCACATAGTACACCTGGGTATAAGATTCCCAGGTCATATAAAAAATATTCTTAAAGACAACTATAGCGAAATATTGAAACAAATTAGGAAATTATTAAATGACTGGAGACCGCTAAATTTATCATGGATAACTAGAATAAATGCAGTTAATATGAGCTTAATCCCTAAAATTACCTATATTATGAGGTGCCTTCCGGGCAAAATACCGTCTTATTATATTAAAATTATCCAAGAAGCATTAGACGACTTTATATATCAGGGGAAAAAACCAAGAGTTAAAAAATCCATAATATGTAAGAAATTTTAGAAAGGAGGATTAAGCTCCCCTTCTATTAAAGACCTAAATGAAAAAAATATACTTACACAAGTGGCTGGATATAATTACATACAAAATACCCCAAGATGGCTAATAATAGAGGATGCCCTACTGGGAGAATCATCTATAAAAAATATATTATGGACTGCTAAGTATAAACAGAAGCGAAGTTCAGAATTAACCCCTAATATCAAAAACATTATTAATGTATGGCATAAAAATAAAACAAAACTATCATTGGTACAATCTCCTTCTTTGGCAGCACCAATAGACTTTATTAATAACAATTCGAATGGATTAATTTTGTCACTATTAAAATCACATAACATTAGAAATGTGGGGGATTTATATGAAAAAGGCAATCTATTGGAACTGAAAAGAATTAAAGAGAAATTCAATATTGATAGGATAACATGGTTAGAGTATGAATGCTTAAAAGGGTATTTTAGACTGTCAGGATATAAGATTACTAATATGAACAAAATGTGGAAAATGGAGGAATATTTAATCAAAGGTGAATCATCACATATAATCTCTAAATTTAGTAATATAATTGATGAAAATACCCCCTTGGATAAAAGCCTGGGAATACTAGCCTGGGAAGATGATATGAAAATTACAATTTTAGAGGAAGACTGGATTAAAATCTTTAATACGGTTAAGAACTCATCAATCAATTCCTCATATAATGAAATGATGGTAAAACTAATTCACAGATGGTACTATGTTCCTAATAAATTAAAAAAATATATAGTCATTTAGATGGCCTATGCTGGAAACAATGTGGACTACCAGGCACAACCCTCCATATGTGGTGGGACTGCAAAAAAATTAAAAAATACTGGATGAGATTAAGTCAAGAACTATCGACTCTTGTGGGTAAACAAATCATCTGTAATCCTCTAAAATTTATTCTACATACGCAAATGGAAATGTTTCCCTTAGGGGAAAGATATCTAATATCACACATATGCCTTGTTGCCAAATGGTTACTCTTGAAATATTGGAAACAACCACAGGTACCCTCTTGGAAAGAATTAGAGAATACCATCTCAAATAATAGAGAAATGATGAGAACAGAAGTGTCCGATAATGCATGGGATAAAACTCCTAAGGCCATTCATCTGATAAAATGGCAGCTTTGGGACCAATATTTGGTATCAAGTTAGAGAGTTAGCAGACGTGGGTGTTTCCTCGGTAGTGTTTCCATGACAGTTTTCTTCTTTTTTTTTTGTTTGTTGTTTGTACAGATCTTAGAAATATAATCAGAATTTGAGTGATATTGTAAGGAGGTTGGGATAATAAGATCCTGCACTGTAATGTTTATGTCTTTTCTGTTATTTTTTCTTGTATATTATAAACAAATTGCTATATTCGTTTTATTTCTCTTTTTCTGTATAAGACATATTTATATGAATAAAAGAAATTATATAAAAGGAAAAAAAAAAAAAAAGAAATAAATCACAGTTGCAAACAGACCAAGATAAGTTACAAACTTATGTGCAAGTTTAACACAGGCAAACGTTCCTCTCACCTGGAGAAAATTAGTGCACACAGCAAATAAGCACACTTTACTTGCAAGAAGTAAATCACAGTTGCAAAAGTTACATATACACTTATTTTGATTTATCCTTATATTATTTTTGGGATTGTTATGGGGTCATGTGTCGTTTTGATGACTGCCAGGACAGGGTGATGAGGATGATGTCAGCGGAGAAGAGAGAAGTGAGAGCTCCAAGTGGTGACCCCCAAGTGACTGTCAAACACAACAAGTGTAAGAGGGTACTCAGGGAGATGGTCAGGTGCCAGTTGCTGTAGTTCAGGCCTGGTGGCCCAACACGATCTGGCCTCCTTGTCAGGAGAATATTAGATACACCAATATGCCACCAGATGTACATACACACAGACATACAAAACACAAAACTCATGTAAAATGCTGACCACCAATGAGACTAACATGTCAGTTGCCTGGATTTACCAAGGGATATTCAAGGATCATTCAACATAAATAAAACATATACCATTATTTTCTCAGCTGGCAAGAGTTCTGAGTCCGCTGGTCAGTCAGAGGCAGGGGTGTCTGCTCCTTTGGAGCAAGATGTCAAGGACAGTGCCCCCATGTCCTGGTGCCTCTAACAGCATGTTCCTTGCATTCTTCCTGGGCCAACACTGTGCCTGTACTATGTAGCAATATACCCATGTATCCAGCATATTTGTCCTCCTCTCTTTCAGGCCTGAGGCTGCCCATGCTCACATTTCTCACACCACATTTTCTAAGAACTACAATTCTGGTATAGATGATATACCTTTCCATGGATGTGGTTAGATGATCTGTGTCAGCAATGTGCTATGGAATGATCAATTGCTGAGTATTATCTGCGGTATGTTTATCCCTTTACAAGTCAGTGCATCAGAGCACATGTTGTGGTTCCTGTGTGTTTCCATATTGGTATTAAAATCTTGCATACTGTAGTGTATGCTCCCCATGTAATTGATATATATCATGTAGACATGTTGATTAAAATATGTCAATGAATTTATATATATATTATTTAAAGTCCACAATTGAGCCTCTGTGAGTGCTACGTATAATTTCTAAGGCAGTTACATACCTCTGTCACGATCATGTGTCATGTACTGTGTCTTTAACTGCTTTGTATATCTTTCAGCAACACTTTTTATAGTAATCTATGCATGACCAGTCAAAAACACTATAACATTGTATGATTTTAAAGTACAGTAGTGTGTGTTTAATTGCTTCTACATCTCTAATAAGTTTTTTTAAAAAGCTCTATTTAGTATTCATTATATTTTTTACAGAAACTTGATACTTTTTTAAGTTGCGGGTCCAACTTAATTTACGAGCCAGACCTACAAGTCTAATAGAATATTGATTTTGCGTAACTTTAATTAACTAGCGCTCATAATGTTCAAACTGTGCTAAATGCAATGGAGTCCTAAGCCCAAATTTGCGTCTTTGACTTGCCCATAGTGAATGTGACTCGTTGTTAGTAGCGAATAGAATATAGTGGTTTTAAGTGTGTATAAATGTATGATTTGGGCAGTAGTATAGGGCCCTATGATCTTAACACTGTGAGATTATTTCATAATCTTAAAGTTGATAGCAGTCAAATTTAGGTTTTGGATCTAGCATATCATTCCCTTTAAAATTGTACACAGAATGGATGCTGAATAGACTAAACAGTTTTTATATTCCTGGACTAGCGACTTGCCAGTCAAAAATGACGGCAAGAAAATTGTACAGCTGGGAATGCTATTTGCCACACAATGTGAGTCTCTGACACTCTTAACCTTTTTATTTATCTACAAAGAAGTACAACAATTATAATAAATGTGTTTATTTTTTTAACATGCAATTTGTAGTTCAACAATTGGTCAACCATTATTTTTTAACAATATTAACGTTTTTAATTGTAATCTATGTATGAATAATATAACAATAGGTCAACTTTGTATGAATGTGTATTGTAAGTCATTACATAATGATTTGTAACATGCAACTTTTATTTAAAGTACTGTTAAACCACATAGGTATTGAATCCAGAGGAAGGCAAACAGTAAAAAAATAATAATTAAACTTAGCCAGTCAAAGGGGGAAAAATGTATTCCTTCCTAACCCCAGTAACTGGCAATCAGATTACTCCCTGGATCAATACTTTCTATTTAATGATACATTTCAATTTTGCAACAAATGATTATCCACCTACTAACCCTTAATTACATACAATGAAACAACTTTACACACCATGTAAAATACAATTTTAACATTTCAACCATTAAGTTCCTCCCAGAAGGCCACTCACAAGACATTTCAATATTGTTTTTTTATTTTATGTGGCTTAATTTTGTTCATTTTTTTGTTATTGCTGTAGTTATTGAAAATGGCACAAAGAGATTCCTATGTGAAATAGTGGTCCTCTAAAAAGAGTTTAAGTGAAATAAAAGTTTATCCTCAAAAAAAAAAACACTGTTCTCTATGTTTTTGTGTTTTATTTTTGTGAATGTGTCCTTGAGATAAAAGCACTGTTCCTTTAAAATATATATATATATATTTTACATCTGTGGTATTGTTATCCGTTTTTGTAATTGAATTTACAGCACCTCATAGTAAACAATGTTTTTTGTAAACATTCGGCCATCTTCTAATAAATCACCCTGACTTTGGGGGTTTTCAATATAAACTTTAATGTAATCTGGATTTTTGCATCTTGAAAAAGCAACATAGAGTATTCCATGTGCAAATACAGGTTCCTGTAAAAAAATCCCACAGACTTGAAAGTTTGCTTTTGGGATTCATTTATGGACATGGAAAATGCCATGATAACGAGACATTGTCTCATTTGAAGGACAAAAGGCAAACCACTCTCACTCAGAGCCAAATCAATTCTTGGTATAAAAACTTGTTCATCTTTATGGGTACCATTCATAATTTCTGCATGTATGAAATGTTCTCTTAAATCCTGCACCATTAATCTGGTCCATTACAAAGTCCTTTTTTTGGGGATTCATATTTCTCAGTATCATGACCATTGCCCTATTTTTTTAATTGCAAAACATGTAGTGGCATTCCAGGTGGTGTTATAGAATTGATAAATTATATACTAAAGTTAGATTCACTATCTTTGTTATCAGCCATAACTGAATCTGCACTGTAATAAAAATGTGGGTGCATTGATTCATTTTAAAATGTCGTTATTTAGATTCGATGCATCTATATTTTTTGATGTTAATATCACTTTGCTTGCAATGTCTGAGTAATCGTTGTTATTGATAGTATTTAGAAAAATTGCCAATATTAGGGATTCATTGCAAATCATTTGTGATAGAATTTCAACGGTATCATCAGGTAGATTATTTATTTTTGGATGTTTTCCTTCTCCAATTTGAATTTGCAAATCATTTAATTCATTTTGGCCTTCAGATCTCATATTTAGTTCTAATTTCAGGTGTGTAAATATTTTCCACAGTTTACTTGTCTGTATACATGTTTCAAAGATCTCAGTCCTATTTCCATGTGGCACAACAGGTAATGTTTGCCTAAAATCTCCTCCTAACAACATCATCTTTCCACCAAATGGCAAATCATTATCCATGACTTCCTTTAATAATCTATCAATACATTGTAGGGCTTGACATGACATCATTGTTGCCTCGTCTATATTTTTGGCTTGTAAAGTATTCATTCAAATATTCGACACTGATGTTTCTAGAATGGGAACTGGCAGTTTAAATCCCCTATGCACAGTTCTGCCACCTTCTAACAAAAGTGTGGCAATTCCAGTTGTTGCAAATGGCATTGCTATTTGACCCTGTGCTCAAATGTATCTCATCAATAAATTAGTCAGATACATTTTTCCTGATCCACCTGGGCTATCTAGATAGAAATAATGCTCTTTGTGCATTTTATCCTGTATTGCATTTGTGATGACGTTAAATGCTTGCAATTGTAATGTATTTAAAGTTGCAAATTTGTCTTGTGGTTTTTGGTTTTCAAACTCAGTGTCATAGTCTTCAAAGTTTATTTCATCTATATGTCCTGGATTAGGCAGATTAAAATTTGCACAATTTAATCCATGACAAAGAAAAATGTCTTGAATTTCAATTAATGCTTTTAATAGCGCATAGGTCTCATTGAAACATTTCAAAAACTCTTCACACATATTTAATTTAAATGTTTCCCACAAAGCAAATGCATCAGGTACATTTCAAAAGATGCAAATTGTTCTCTCATTTGCTTTGGCATTTGACATAGTGCTGCTTCTTCCAGACACCTCTCCCATTCTGTATCATCTTCAAGGAAGTTTTGATGTCTTGCAGCTAATAGGAAAGTATCATAAACTATGTCATTCACTGTGCGTAAATGTTCATAACTTTGTGCACCGGGAACATGTAAAAGAAGTAATATTAAACTGAAACGTTCAATGTCTCTTGGGATGACAGTATAAATTTGTGGTATAATTTTATGAGTATCACTTTTTCGTTGTCGCCATTGGCCATTTACAAATACATAGTGATATGGAATCTCAATGTATAAAAATTGTTTGGCCTCAGTGTCCTGGCAGTTTAATTGAAAGCAAGCAGTAAATGTTGTTTCTCGATTTTCACTTTTGGCTAAGGCAGTTCTTTCATTACCTGAAGTAAAGCAAACAAACTAACTTTGTGGCAAATGTAGAGCTAATTGATACACAGCATGTGACCGATCAGGCATCTCAAATTTCAGAAGACGCCACATTGCTTCTAGAGCACTGACATAGTGAGCATCTAAATAAAATGAAAGTTCATCATGTATATTGGATTGTCTTGTTCATTTTGTGCACATTGCACAACAACAGTTGCTGCATCATATCCTTTGTATATATATATTTATACACATAGTTTCTGGATTTGTGCATTGTACTTCATCAGCAAATTAGGATTGTATGGAACTACATATCTATTATCAACCTTTTGGCCAAGAATAATAGCAGTTTGCCCTTCTCTTCTTTTATACAAAGGGTATCCATCACAATTATCATAAGTTTGCATTTGAAATGTCTTTTGTGAAATCTTTTGTGCATTTTTTATTTTCCATACATGCTGCATTTGGATTTATATCTCCACATGGACCATGAATCATTAGGTGTGTTACAATGTCATAAAGATTTGAATATTTTTGTGGATGTGGCATTTCAGCACTAATCACTGAATCCACTCTCTCTGCAGTATCTTTTCTCGCAGGATTAAAAGTATATGTGCATGTGGTAGGCCTCTTTTTTGAAATTCAATGGTATAAACAAAAGCCACATATTTCCCAAATAAGTGTGCTTTAGTTATAACATGTATTAATGTATTTAGTTTTATTTTGAATACTCCAGCCACTAAATCTGGTCAATCAGAAGTATTTTGGCCACCTTTAAAATTTTGCCTAGATCTCTGACGATTGTGGATTACACGTGAATGTAATGAATAAATCTGGTTTTCTAAATTTAGTCACAATAGCCATGGCATCATTGTATTTTTCTCACATATTGCGAGGAGATCCTTGGAAAGAGGATGGCAAAATGATTGCTCTTCCAACTGGAATGTCTCTGTTGGTATCCAATTCAGCAACAGTATCCATCAATCCACAATATTGTTCTATGCAAAGCTTGTTTTGTTGAAATTGGATAAAATTTAGATTATTAGCTTCAACTTGTAGATATGAATCAATAATCCATTGTTGTGTGAGTTTCTCCCCACATAAAATAGGATTTAAATGATCCCAAATAGCAGTTTGTGCCACTTTATATTCCAGCATAGAAATATTGTTTCTAACACAAACTTTACTATTAGGAAAACTTTGCAGTTGTAATTTTGGTTCCCATCCTGGCTCACCATTTGGAAAGAAAATGGGATATGTCATTGGATTCAAATTACAACTTAATATATTTATGTTCATTAATTGCGTGGATATATTCTAATATCCCGCTGAAATGGTGGTTCACCATCATAATTTTTAAAGACCATGGAAACCTCATTTACTGTTGGTAAATTATAACGTCTTTGATAAGAATAGCGATCTCTTTTCAGAACCATATTTACTCTTGGCATTGGCAATTGATTTATTTGAGCATCTGCTTTTCTTTTTCAACCTCTGCTAATTTTTTGTATGCTTGACTATATGTGTTGTTGGCCATCATTTTACCAGCTATGCATAAACATTGTTTATTTTCAGGAAGCGTCATCTGTTGTTTAACAGCTTCCATTGTATCTAGGACATATAACTGTGCAAATTTCCTTTGCTCTCCTGCTTGTGGGTATAAATGTGAAGTCCGGTGGTAAATTTTTCCTTGTACTCTAAAACAGTACGGGCCATGTCCGGTCACCTTTTCTGCTAATGTAGCACCCATTGAAGCAAATGAAATTGCACTGTTATAAGACCTGATGTTTTTAATTTTTTTAATTGCTGTAATATGGAAATGTTGGATCACTCATTATACTTTTAAAATATTCTGGAAATGTGTGTCTTTCTGGAAGTCTTACCTTTCCTTTCTGACAGCAACTAATAAACTCTCTATCAGTTGGCCTTTCCTTGAGAAAATGATAGGCCCTACAAAACTGACAAACCACATTGAGTGATCCACAATAATGACTGTCTACTGGTAGTGCTAAAAATAAAAGACTATACTGAGCTTCACCAACACAGGTATCACTACAACTTTGTATATCAACATTGGTGTCATGTATATCAACATTGGTGTTATTAGGCAATATTTGGTCATTAGGCAATGTTTCACAGATATTATGCTTTTTACTTTTTCTTCTCTTTGTTGCTCCATCACACTCAGTTTATCCTTTTTGAGCCATTTTTCTTTTATTGGCAAGTCTCTATTAGTCTTCTTCTCTTAATCTTTGTGAAGTCTCCGGGGACTGTGCATTTCTCCATCTTTGCTTACGTTCCCTTGCCATTCTTATTTTCCATTCTTTCTTTGTTTCTGTATTGTCCGCCATTGTAATCTGTAATTATAAATACAAGTGTTTTAGTTCCAATTGTAATGTTTTCTTATATAACAAACAATGGCAATCATAACATTAGTAAGATTTTTTTTTTTATTAGCTGGAGGAAGTTCTTTTGCACTTTCTGATGGTCTTGTAGTTGTGGCCTTTTATTTTTTCTAATCTGTAAGATATAATGTGTTTTTTTATTGTACATATTGCTTTTAACTGTCATCAATGCAAAACCTAAAGAGCAGTAATGAAACATTAAAATTACCTGAAAAGCATTTGTAATTTTTTCATTAAATTAATTAACCAATCTATGTCTTATTTTTTATTGGAATACATGAAAACCTAAAGAGCTAAGCATATATATATATATATTGATAAATAAGGTCAGTGTAAAATAAAAATAAAATGTTTTATAATTAAATAATAAGAAATTAATAAAGTAACATACACTAATTAATTAATCAATAACTGTCATCAATGCACAACATAATAATGTATTCATGTTTTCCTAAAGAAGGGCATCATTGAAATGTAAATTTAATATCCAAACACAAAGAGCTATGAGCAAACTATAGATTGGCCTGAAAAGGATTTGTAATGTTTTGATTGAATTAATCAATCAAGTCAATATGTTTAATTGGCATACATTAAAACGTAAATTGATAATCATCTATGTATTCATAAATAAGTTTTTTTTATTTTTTTATTATTTATTAATTAATAAATATACATTAATTAATCAAGAACTGTCATCAATGCAAGATTTACTGTTCAGGCAGGTGCAGATATGAGCAAACTGTAAAATGACATGACAATAAGTTTTTATGTTTGATTCAATTAATTCATTAATCATTTAAAGTATCATGTTTAATTGGCATACATGCAAAATGTAAAGGCCTAAGCATCAATACATACATAAATAAATGCAGTATAAAACATTAAATGCAGCAGGTGTCAGAGCCTAATAAACTAATTTAAATATTTAACTGCTTTGAGGGCCCTATCCATGTCAGCCAATGAGCAGTAATACAGATACAGAGATTATGAGTTAATTAAATGTGGCAAAGTCCTCCCCCAATGGTGGTCTCAGACGATAATAAACTGATTTAAAAATGTAACCGCTTTGTGGCTCCTATCAGTAATACAATTAATAGTTAATAAATTAATGTACGTTAATGAGCAGTAATCCAGATATATAAGTGCAGTGTAAAATATAATTTTTTTTAGTGCAGTGTAAAAAAAATTTTTGGGGTGATATTCATTACTAATTAATGAATAATAAATTAATGTACGTTAATAATTAATCAATGAATAGATATATTAGAAAGAGCTAAGCAATTATGTATTCATAAAGTAAGGGCAGTGTAAAATATAAGATTTTGTATAATTATTTTTTTAATAATATATTATTTTTTTTTACTAATAATTAATGTAGTAATAAATTAATATACTTTACCTATTTGAAATTAATATCCAGCAATCAATATCCTGAAGAGCTAACAATCTCTTTGGATTTTCCAGCAGCAGAAAATGTACAGTTGCACAGTTCATCACCTGAGGAGGAATTTTTAGAAATTTGCAAACTGCAGTATATATATATGCTGCATGCGCAAGGCGAAAGTTTATTTAGGCGGGAAAACCGCCATTTCAGATTTGCAAGTTGTTATTTGCAAGTTAGTGTTGTAAAATGGCTGCGATTGTCTAAGTCTCTCGAGCATTTTGCGTCCGTCGTTGTGGTCTATTTTGGAACACGTACGTGCCTGTTGGTGTTGCGCGCTACGGCCTTGTTTTGCCTCGTATTCATTTTTTTCAGCCGCCATTTTTTTTCTCGATTTATAATGTTAAAAAAATGCCAACTATGCCTTTAAATTAACTTGAAACCTCAGTCACAGGCTTCCTGGCTCTCCCCTTGTGCTGTGTGTGAGTGTTTGAGTTAATTTGAGACATATTTATGTTTTTCGGTTTATTTTTCGATGTCTGCGGTACGGACGTTAAATTCATACTTTTCAACTGCTTGCAGCCTAAGTCCTGCGTGCCTCAACTGCTTGCAGTCTAAGTCCCACATGCTTCAATGCCTCAACTGCTCGTCTCCCTTTGCGAGGCTCACGGGGTTCAGCGCTCATTGCCTAAGTCCTCCAAGCTTAGAAGACTTCCATTCCCTTTAACGGCTCGCTACATGAGGCTTGCAAACTTGACGACAAATTGCAGTTTGACAATTATATTATGTGACTAGCGACTTGCCCGTCAAAAAAAATATGGTCAATAAAATTTTAAAGCTGGGAGTGCTGTTTGGCACACAATGTGAGTCTCTGACACTCTTAACCTTTTTGTTATATACAAAGAAGTACAACAATTATAATAATATATATATATATATATTTTTTTTAACAGTCAACTTGTATTCCAACAACTGGTAAACAATACTTTTTTAACCATATTAACCTTTTTAATCGTCATGTATGCAGGAATAATGTAACAATGGATGTAGTTTGTATGAATAAATTGTTGTAAACAATTACATAAGGCTTTGCAACATGCAACTTAAATTTAAAACATTAGTGAAGCATTTTTATCAACAATACTAACATTTTTAAATTTGAGGTATGGATGAGTAACATAACATTAGATCAACTTTATATCAATTAGTATATTAAACCATTACATAATGGTTTGTAATATGCAACTTTTATTTAAAGTATTGTTAAACCACATAAGTATTGAATCCAGAGGAAGGCATACAGTAAAAAAAAAAAAAAAACATTAAAACTTAGCCAATTGTATGAAAGAAGGGAAACAATGAATTCCTTCCTGACCCCATTAGATGCTGACAGGATTACTCCCTGGATCAATGCTCTGTATTTCATTATACATTTAATTTTTACAGCAAATGATCATCCTCCTACTAACATGAACCCTTAATTACATACAATGAAAAAACTTTTGTGGCCTTTGAAAAAAACTATTTTAACATTACCAACATGAAGTTAATGTATTAAAATGTAAACAGTAAAAGTCATAAAATGCAACGTAACTTTTTTGTGGGGCCAACCCTGGCAAAAGGCAATTTCCAAGACATTCCAATACTTTTTGTTTTTGCATGTTCAAGTGGTTACCTTAAAAAGAGCCCCAGAGACTTTTCATTTTGTCTATGGTATTTACCCACTCTTTATTCTTGTTGTTTTCTTTTCCAGTTTTTGTTGTTATTTTTGTAGTTTTGTGAAATAGTGGTCCTCTAAAAAGAGCCAGAGTGACATCAAATTTCATCCTCGAAATAAAACCACTGTTCTCTATGTTTACAAAACCTCATAGTACACAATGTTTTTTGTAAAAATGCATCCATTGTGTAATTATTCAACCTGACTTGGGTTGTCTTGAATTGAAGCTTTAATATCATCTGGATTTGTGCACCTTGAAAAAAAATACCCAGAGACTTAAAAGTTTGTCCTTGGGATTTATTGATGGCCATGGCAAATGCCATGATAATTGGAAATTGTCTCCTTTGAAGGACACAAATTTAAACCACTTTCACTTGGAGCCAAATCAATTAGTGGGGTTGTCTTGAATTGAAACTTTAATATCATCTGGATTTGTGCACCTTGAAAAAAAATACCCAGATACTTAAAAGTTTGGCCTTGGGATTTATTGATGGTCATGGCAAATGCCATGATAATTGGAAATTGTCTCCTTTGAAGGACACAAATTTAAACCACTCTCACTTGGAGCCAAATCAATTAGTGGTATAAAAACTTGTTCTCCTTTAGGGATACCAGTCATAATTTCTGCATGTATAAAATTATCTTTTAAATCCTGCACAAATAATCTGGTCCCATTACAAAGTCCTTTTTTGGGATTCATATCTCTTAATAGCATGGCAATTGCCCCTTTTGTCAATTGCAAAACATGTGGTGGCATTCCAGATGGTGTTGAAGAATTTATAAATTCTATTCTAAAGTTAGATTCACTGTGTTTATCGTCAGCCAGAACTGAATCTGCACTGTAATAATTCTTTTGGGGTGCGTCGATGAATTTTTAAATTTCATTATTTAGATTCAAGGCATCTATATTTTTTGACGTTTATATCACTTTGTTTGCAATGAGTGATTCCTTGCAAACCATTTTGATGGAAACATCCGGTAAATTATTTATTTGTGGATGTTTTCCTTCTCCAATTTGAATGAGCCAATCATTGAATTTATTTTGGCGTTCAGATCTCATATTTAATTCTAATTTTAAGTGTGTAAATATTTTCCACAGTTTACTTGTCTTGATAAATGTTTCAATGATTGGCATTTGACATAGTGCTGCTTCTTCCAGACACTTCTCCCATTCAGTATCATCTCTTATGATGTTTTGATGTCTTGCAGCTAATAGGAAACTATCATAAACTATCATTCACTGTGCGTAAATGTTCATAACTTTGTGCACCGGGAACATGTAAAAGAAGTAATATTAAACTGAAACCTTCAATGTCTTTTGGGCTGACGGTATAAATTTGTGGTATAATTTTATGAGTATCTCTTTTTCGTTGTCGCCATTGGCCATTTACAAATACATAATGATATGGAATCTCACTGTATACAAATTGTCTGGCCTCAGTGTCCTGGCACTTTAATTAAAAGCAAGCAGTAAGTGTTGTTTTTCGATGTTCACATTGGGCTAAGACAGTTCTTTTATTTCCTGCAATAAACCAAACTAACTTTGTGGCAAAGGTACAGTCAATCGATACACAGCACGTGACCAATCATGCATCTCAAATTTTAGAAGACGCCACATTGCTTCTAGAGCACTGACATAGTGAGCATCTAAATAAAATGAAAGTTCATCATGCATATTGGATTGTCTTGTTCATTTTGTGCACATTGCACAACAACAGTTGCTACATCATATCCTTTGTATATATATATTTATACACATGGGGCCTCATTCTATTATCGGCCGCAGCCGTTGCGGTGCCGCAAGGACCGGCTGCAAGCTAATGGGCTATTCTATTCCCCTCTGGCTGGGGCTTCCGGCAGGCTTGCGGCCGGCGCCTTGCTATCTCTTGCGGCCCCTCGCGCCGGAGGAAAGCCTTTGATCTAAAACGGCCGCAAGGAAATCGGCCGTAAGAAAATCCTATTTGCAATTCTATTGCTCCAGGAACCCTCTCTGCAAGACTAAAAGCGAGCCGCAGCTTACTTGCAGGAAAGAGGTCCCGCTAGCACGAAATATAGCCCAAATAAAGCCATCCTGCACTTTGAGAAGACTATAAAGTGATTTTAGGTGTTAGCAAAAATAGCACAAACTTCCCCTATACTCAAATCCGTAAAATATATTTTTTTTAATATATGTCAAATATGCATGTAAAAAGTCCAGAGTGCTTAGAGCACCTCAGACCTGGCCACGCCACGGCCGGAAAATAAACAGTTAATTTCAACTCGGATTTGGGCTGATGTGCAAGCTTGAGAGGGGGTTACTATTAATCCTCATGTCCCCCAATATGATCCCTAGCATTTACAGAGCTGTACAGTGCTGTCTTGAATTTATTTTTGACTTAAAAAAATTTTGAGCTTACGGCCGGTTGCAAGATATGCGGCCGGCCGTAAGAGGAGATCCTTGCGGGGCCGTATAATAGAATTGCGAGTTAACAGAACCCCGCAAGGAATCGCAGCCTTACGGCCGATTTACGTCCGATAATAGAATGAGGCCCATAGTTTCTGGATTTGTGCATTGTACTCTTTTGTACATTTATTATTTTCCATACATTGTGAATTTGGATTGATATCTAGACATGGCTCATGAATCGTTCTGTATGTTACAATCTCAAAGTTTTGAATACTTTTTGGGATGTGGCAATTTAGCACTAATTATTGAATCCACTCTCTATGCAGTATTTAATGTATCTGATCTTCCTGGATTAAAGGTATATGTGCATGTGGTAGGCCTTTTTTTAAAATTCAATGGTATAAACAAAAAACACTTATTTCCCAAATAAGTGTGCTTTAGTTATAACATGTATTAATGTATTTAGTTTTATTTTGAATACTCTAGACATCTGGTTGATCAGAAGTATTCTGGCCATCTTTCAAGTTTTGCCTTGATCTCATTGTGGATTACATGTGAATGTAATCAATAAATCTGTTTTTCCAAATGTAGTCACAATAGCCATGGCATCATTGTATATTTCTCGCATATTGCAAGGAGATCCTTGGAAAGAGGATGGCAAAATGCTCTTCAAGCTGGAATGTCTCTGTTGGTAGCCAATTCAGCAACAGTATCCATCAATCCACAATATTGTTCTATGCAAAGCTTGTTTTTTTTTAATTTGATAAAATTTAGATTTGCTGCTACTTGTATATAGGATTCAATAATCCATTATTGTGTGAGTTTGCCCCCACATGAAATTGGATCAAAATGATCCAGAATAGCAGTTTGTTCCACTTTCTATTCCAGCATAGAAATATTGCATCTACCACAAACTTTACTATTGAGATAACTTTGCAATTGTAATTGTGGTTCCCATCCTGGCTCACCATTTGGAAAGAAAATGGGATATGCCATTGGATCCAAATTACAATTTAATATATTTATGTTTATGAAAGGTTGGTCTTCATTTCATGGATATATTCTAATATCCCGCTGAACAGGTGGTTCACCATCCTCATTTTTAAGAACCATGGCAACCTCATTTACTGTTGGTAAATTATACCATCTTTGATCAGGATTGCGATCTCTTTTTAAAACCATATTTACTCTTGGCATTGGCAATTGATGTATTTGAGCATGTTGCTTTTGTTCTTTTTCAACCTGTGCTAATTGTTTGTATGCTTGACTATATGGGTTGTTGGCCATAATTTTATCAAGCTGTTCAAAGACTATGATCAAACACTGTTTATTTTCTGGAAGCGGCATCCGTTGTTCAACAGCTTCCATTGTATCTCTGACATATAAATGTGCAAATTTCCTTTGCTGTGCTTCTTGTGGGTGTAAATGTGAAGTGCGGTGGTAAATTTTTCCTTGAACTCTAAAATAATATGGACCATGTCCTGGGACATTTTCTGCTAATGTAGCATCCATTGAAGCAAAATTATAAGACCTGATGTGTTTTTTTTTAAATTGGTATAATGTGGAAATGTTGGATTGCTCATTATTAGTGATGTCGCGAACATCAAATTTTCGGATCGCGAACAGCGAACACGAACTTCCATCAAATGTTCACGAACGGGCGAACCCGGTGAACCGCCATGGACTTCAATGGGCAGGCGAATTTCAAAACCCACAGGGACTCTTTCTGGCCACAATAGTGATGGGAAAGTTGTTTTAAAGGGTCTAACACCTGGACTGTGGCATGCCGGATCCATGGCAAAACTCCCATGGAAAATTACATAGTTGATGCAGAGTCTGGTTTTAAGCCATAAAGGGCATAAATCACCTAACATTCCTAAATTGTTTGGAATAACATGCTTTAAAACATCAGGTATGATGTTGTATTGATCAGGTAGTGTAAGGGTTACACCCGCTTCACAAAAACAGACTAATCTCCCCGTTTAATGCACCGCAAACAACCGCAAACAGTCCGTTTGCACAACTGCAAACTCCCCATTTGCACAAGGTTGGATACCAAGCTAGCCATGTCCCGTTCCTTGTCCTCACTGATGTCATTGAAGGTCTCTTCCTCCACCCAGCCACCAAGGGTCCCCGAAAGGTGATAACAAGCCCCCTGGGACGCCTGCTGTGTTTGGTCTTCCACCTCCTCAAAGCCACCTTCTCCTCTGACTCCTCTTCTTCAGACTTTGCCTCTGTCTGCGTTATTATAAGGTGTGTACTGTTAAGTAGTACTATTCCTATTGGTTTAATCCCTGTTACGTCCACTATTAGGGGACGTGTATATGGCATTGAATTTTGGAAGCAGGAGATAGAAAAAGATGCTTGGACGGACCTCCTACTTCGAATTTGTAGCCCTGCATGTGCAATGTAATGTGCCACCAGATAGGAGTGGTGTATTAAGTTGTACTATTTATTCCTATCAGTTTGATACCTGTTACGTCACCTATCAGGGGACGTGTATATGGCATGGATTTTTGGAAGCGGGAAATGGGAAAAGATGCTTGGTCGGTCCTCCCACTTCAAATTTGGGGCCACTGCGCATGCAATCTAAGGTGCCACCAGATATGAGTGTCACTGTGCACTGGCAAAAGTTGCCAGAGTAGGCGCTGTAGGCCTCACACACACGCCTGTAGGCAGGCAACTGATATTCAATCGATTACAGTCAAAAAAGTGTTGTTTTATGTCACTGTACACTACGGTTGCACCAGATATGACGTATCACTGTGCACTGGCAAAAGTTGGCAGAGTAGATGCAATAGGCTTCACACACACGCCTGTAGGCATTCAATTGCTATTCAATCTATTACAGTCAAAAAAATGTTGTTTTATTTCACTGAGCACAATATAAGCTGTGAGCCTGACACAGGCAGGCAACTGATATTAGATTACAGGAAAAAAATGGTTGTTTTCAATGTATGGTACACCACCAGGTATGAGTAGTGAAAATAAGCACAATATAAGCTGTTAGGTGTTAGCCTGTCACACACACACGCTGGCAGGCAGGCATATGCAATTAGATTACACAGAAAAAAATTATAAAATAAAATAAATTATGTTCTAGCCCTAAAAATGGCTTTTTGGGTTGCTTTCTCTGCAGCAGATATCAGATGAGTCCTTCAGGTCTGTAATGGAAGCTAAATACGCAGCCTGACTATCTATTTCCCTATTAATACTCCAGCAGCTACACTATCTGTCCTCTCACAACGAATGCAGCTTCAGAATGATTCTAAAATGTATGCTGTCCTTTAGATGGAAGGCTCTGGAAGGGAGTGTATGCTGCTGATTGGCTGGAATGTGTCTGCTGACTGTGAGGTGCAGGGTCAAAGTTTCCTCAATGATAAAGTATAGGGGGTGAACCGAAAAGCGCATGTGTTCGCCGTCCGCTGCGAACGCGAACATGCCAAAATCGCCGCGAATAGTCCGCGGGCAAACTGTCCTCGACATCTCTACTCATTATACTTTGTAAGTAATCTGGAAATGTGTGTCTTTGTGGAAGTCTTACCTTTCCTTTCTGACAGCAACTAATGAAGTCTCCGTCATGTGCATGTGGTAGGCCTTTTTTTAAAATTCAATGGTATAAACAAAAAACACTTATTTCCCAAATAAGTGTGCTTTAGTTATAACATGTATTAATGTATTTAGTTTTATTTTGAATACTCTAGACATCTGGTTGATCAGAAGTATTCTGGCCATCTTTCAAGTTTTGCCTTGATCTCATTGTGGATTACATGTGAATGTAATCAATAAATCTGTTTTTCCAAATGTAGTCACAATAGCCATGGCATCATTGTATATTTCTCGCATATTGCAAGGAGATCCTTGGAAAGAGGATGGCAAAATGCTCTTCAAGCTGGAATGTCTCTGTTGGTAGCCAATTCAGCAACAGTATCCATCAATCCACAATATTGTTCTATGCAAAGCTTGTTTTTTTTTAATTTGATAAAATTTAGATTTGCTGCTACTTGTATATAGGATTCAATAATCCATTATTGTGTGAGTTTGCCCCCACATGAAATTGGATCAAAATGATCCAGAATAGCAGTTTGTTCCACTTTCTATTCCAGCATAGAAATATTGCATCTACCACAAACTTTACTATTGAGATAACTTTGCAATTGTAATTGTGGTTCCCATCCTGGCTCACCATTTGGAAAGAAAATGGGATATGCCATTGGATCCAAATTACAATTTAATATATTTATGTTTATGAAAGGTTGGTCTTCATTTCATGGATATATTCTAATATCCCGCTGAACAGGTGGTTCACCATCCTCATTTTTAAGAACCATGGCAACCTCATTTACTGTTGGTAAATTATACCATCTTTGATCAGGATTGCGATCTCTTTTTAAAACCATATTTACTCTTGGCATTGGCAATTGATGTATTTGAGCATGTTGCTTTTGTTCTTTTTCAACCTGTGCTAATTGTTTGTATGCTTGACTATATGGGTTGTTGGCCATAATTTTATCAAGCTGTTCAAAGACTATGATCAAACACTGTTTATTTTCTGGAAGCGGCATCCGTTGTTCAACAGCTTCCATTGTATCTCTGACATATAAATGTGCAAATTTCCTTTGCTGTGCTTCTTGTGGGTGTAAATGTGAAGTGCGGTGGTAAATTTTTCCTTGAACTCTAAAATAATATGGACCATGTCCTGGGACATTTTCTGCTAATGTAGCATCCATTGAAGCAAAATTATAAGACCTGATGTGTTTTTTTTTAAATTGGTATAATGTGGAAATGTTGGATTGCTCATTATTAGTGATGTCGCGAACATCAAATTTTCGGATCGCGAACAGCGAACACGAACTTCCATCAAATGTTCACGAACGGGCGAACCCGGTGAACCGCCATGGACTTCAATGGGCAGGCGAATTTCAAAACCCACAGGGACTCTTTCTGGCCACAATAGTGATGGGAAAGTTGTTTTAAAGGGTCTAACACCTGGACTGTGGCATGCCGGATCCATGGCAAAACTCCCATGGAAAATTACATAGTTGATGCAGAGTCTGGTTTTAAGCCATAAAGGGCATAAATCACCTAACATTCCTAAATTGTTTGGAATAACATGCTTTAAAACATCAGGTATGATGTTGTATTGATCAGGTAGTGTAAGGGTTACACCCGCTTCACAAAAACAGACTAATCTCCCCGTTTAATGCACCGCAAACAACCGCAAACAGTCCGTTTGCACAACTGCAAACTCCCCATTTGCACAAGGTTGGATACCAAGCTAGCCATGTCCCGTTCCTTGTCCTCACTGATGTCATTGAAGGTCTCTTCCTCCACCCAGCCACCAAGGGTCCCCGAAAGGTGATAACAAGCCCCCTGGGACGCCTGCTGTGTTTGGTCTTCCACCTCCTCAAAGCCACCTTCTCCTCTGACTCCTCTTCTTCAGACTTTGCCTCTGTCTGCGTTATTATAAGGTGTGTACTGTTAAGTAGTACTATTCCTATTGGTTTAATCCCTGTTACGTCCACTATTAGGGGACGTGTATATGGCATTGAATTTTGGAAGCAGGAGATAGAAAAAGATGCTTGGACGGACCTCCTACTTCGAATTTGTAGCCCTGCATGTGCAATGTAATGTGCCACCAGATAGGAGTGGTGTATTAAGTTGTACTATTTATTCCTATCAGTTTGATACCTGTTACGTCACCTATCAGGGGACGTGTATATGGCATGGATTTTTGGAAGCGGGAAATGGGAAAAGATGCTTGGTCGGTCCTCCCACTTCAAATTTGGGGCCACTGCGCATGCAATCTAAGGTGCCACCAGATATGAGTGTCACTGTGCACTGGCAAAAGTTGCCAGAGTAGGCGCTGTAGGCCTCACACACACGCCTGTAGGCAGGCAACTGATATTCAATCGATTACAGTCAAAAAAGTGTTGTTTTATGTCACTGTACACTACGGTTGCACCAGATATGACGTATCACTGTGCACTGGCAAAAGTTGGCAGAGTAGATGCAATAGGCTTCACACACACGCCTGTAGGCATTCAATTGCTATTCAATCTATTACAGTCAAAAAAATGTTGTTTTATTTCACTGAGCACAATATAAGCTGTGAGCCTGACACAGGCAGGCAACTGATATTAGATTACAGGAAAAAAATGGTTGTTTTCAATGTATGGTACACCACCAGGTATGAGTAGTGAAAATAAGCACAATATAAGCTGTTAGGTGTTAGCCTGTCACACACACACGCTGGCAGGCAGGCATATGCAATTAGATTACACAGAAAAAAATTATAAAATAAAATAAATTATGTTCTAGCCCTAAAAATGGCTTTTTGGGTTGCTTTCTCTGCAGCAGATATCAGATGAGTCCTTCAGGTCTGTAATGGAAGCTAAATACGCAGCCTGACTATCTATTTCCCTATTAATACTCCAGCAGCTACACTATCTGTCCTCTCACAACGAATGCAGCTTCAGAATGATTCTAAAATGTATGCTGTCCTTTAGATGGAAGGCTCTGGAAGGGAGTGTATGCTGCTGATTGGCTGGAATGTGTCTGCTGACTGTGAGGTGCAGGGTCAAAGTTTCCTCAATGATAAAGTATAGGGGGTGAACCGAAAAGCGCATGTGTTCGCCGTCCGCTGCGAACGCGAACATGCCAAAATCGCCGCGAATAGTCCGCGGGCAAACTGTCCTCGACATCTCTACTCATTATACTTTGTAAGTAATCTGGAAATGTGTGTCTTTGTGGAAGTCTTACCTTTCCTTTCTGACAGCAACTAATGAAGTCTCCGTCAGTTGGTCTTTCCTTAAGAAAATGATAGGCCCCACAAAACTGACAAACTACATTGAGTAATCCACAATAATGAGAGTCTAATTTTAGTGATGTAATGAAAGCTGTATCCTGAACTTCCTCAACATAGATATCACTACAACTTTCTATATCTACATTGGTGTCATGTGTATGAACATTGGTGTCATGAGACAATATTGGATCATTAGGCAATGTTTCGCAGTCATGTTTTTCTTTACTTTTTCTTTTCTTTGAAGCTCCAGCACACTCACTGTGCTTTCTTACTCATTTTTCTTTTATTTAAAGAGTCTCTTTCTCTTGCCGATCTTCTTTTGCATTCAAAACTGTCTTCTCCGTTGTCCGCCATTGTAATCTGTAATTGTAAATACAGGTGTAAGCTTTAATGTATTTTTGTATTGTACATATTGTTTTTACCTACTTTCAATGCAAAACCTAAATAGCCTTAATAAAAGAATGAATTTGTAATTTTTCCATGAAATAAATTAATCCATTTAGGTTTTTTCTTTTATTGGCATACATTAAAAATGAAAGCGGTGCACATATATATTGATAAATAATGTTTTTTTTTTGTAATAATCAATTATTAATGTATTAATAAATAAATGTACATGAATGAATTAATCAATAACTGATATCAATGGTAAACCAATCCTGCCACTGGCAGTCATCATACATTACATTTTGCTAATAAACTAATATGTGTATACATATCATTTTTCACTATACCCATCATATGTGACATTTTGATATTGGTTTGATATGAGGCATTACAAACAAATATCATAATACACATCAATGACATCAGTGGTATTCCCTAGCCAATACATATTCCTCACGATTAATTGAACCATCAAGGATTAACTCATCATGAAGTCAGGTATATAATAACACCCATGAATTAATATGCTCATTCAATTTTGTTATCTAATATATTATTAATATCTCATTTCAGTATAGTGGATGTGTATAAATCACATATTATCATATTATCTGTATGATCAGATTGATAACATATGGATAACAGCATAATCATATTTACATGTCAACTATGTCTTCATGCATTTGATTACTGTACTCTTATGTTTCCATGTCAATAATGTTTCCTTAGTAAATAATGTTGTCATGGTCAAGTGCTTACACTATCCATGTTAAATATGACATTAACATTATCATAATTAACATCAGATTTACATATTGGTGCAAACAACACCCAAAATATGCATTAAGCGCTACATAATGATCAAATATTTAAGATTATCGTCTCTCAAAAACATGCTCATGTGAACATTACAGGCCATAACAATGATGCAGGCATGATTGTTGAGATGTCACCTGAATTAATGTGACCCAACATGCAGTATTCCATAAGTTGTTAGCACAGATTTCTACATTATGTATGAACACGAGTGACATTTATATGTGGAGGTAATACTACCAAATCATAACATAAAATTGTACTATATCACTATTCAGCTAATGTGGTTTTAAAAAAGTCAAATGTTATTATCATTAGATATGAATACGCAAACACTAGATTAAAAACTTTTTATTATTTGTATATTTATTATCACATGCACAACAGCAATGGACTTAATATGATATGTGTACACAATATTACTGTTGATGGAGGTAAGTTTCCTGGGGGCTTCTTCAGCCTCTCTTAGGCTTTTGTTGGCAATCTTAACATTAATGAAATCCCCCTGGTCAGCATTTGGCCCTATCTCCCCATACCCTTGTGCCTCTATAACTCTGTCTCTTCCCCGCTCCTGTAACAAAGAGCTGAGCAAGGCCTGTGCTGTATATTAATTTGCCTTTTGAGGTTCATCACTAGCATGGATTAGAGACCCACATTTACCTACAATGAGTGCCAACCACTCCTTTCTTTATGGCCTGAAACTGACTATTGTGATATTTATCACACCCTGATGTCTAACATGCAACGGTATTGTGTACATTATATGGATGTGACATACATGATCACTTTCAGTACTCTGATGTGCTTGGCATCCTTGCTGTTAATTACTTTTGTTTGGGATGTGGCTAGCCATTTAATAGGCAATGCATTAGAGAACCTAGTGTAGGTCATGTGGGTTTAATAATTTGTATTAACCTCTTGAGTACTGGAGCCTGTTTTACCATTGCAGTAGATATACGGGCTTTGAGGTAGAGGCTCTACGGCAACTCAATCTTGGTAAAAAATAACCAAGAAAAACAGGACATAGAAGAAAAAAAAACAACGAGGGATGAGGAAATACGACCCGCAGGAAAATACGAAGTTAATGGCCGAACCGCGAACATCGAATAACATCAAAAACATACAAAAAAAAACATACCAAAAAAACATCACACACTGCACAGGGGGACAGCCAGTCTGGGAGTTTAAGTCGAATTTAAGCAGTTTGGGCATTTGAAAATCGTCTAAGCGAGAAAAAAAATATCGGCAGAAAAAAATTAAAACGAGGCTACACGACCTTGTAGAGTACAAAACACCGCCAAGAACGTACAACTTTTACCCAGGCACGTACAAGGTACGAAATACACTATTAGTAAGGACAGAAAATGCTCGCAATGCACTAACTTGCAAATCAACACATTACGATTCTGAAATGGCGGCTTCTCCGCATAAACCAACGTTTTAGTTTTGTGCACGTAGCCTATATATACTGCATACTTGCCGCATTGCTGACACTTTCTCCTCAGGTGATGACAGTCTGACTTGACATTTTCTGCTGCCAGAAAATCCAAAGATATTGATTGCTGGCTATTAATTATACATAGGTAAAGTATATTAATGTATTTATTAATTAGTTATTAACATAAATAAAATAATATATAAAAAAACATATTTTACATTAACTTATATTATGAAGAAATAAATGTTTTGCTTTTTCAAATACATTGATTCATTGATTAAATAATTATTCACGTATATTAATTTAATAATTATTAATTCATGACAGAAAAATTATATTTTCCACTGCACTAAAAATGTTTTTATATTTTACACTGTATTTATATATCTTTATTATGCTTAGCTCTTTCTAATACATTTATTCATTTATTATGTAATTATTAACGTACATTAATAATTAATAATTACTTTTTACTAAAAAAATGTTACTGAAGAAGGAAAGTTTATATATTTTACATTGCACTTATATATCTGTATTATGCTTAGCTCTTTATAATACATTCATTAATTAATTAATTTATTAATAATCTTAAATTCATTTATTAATTGCTAATTACAAAAAAAAATTCTGCTCCACTAAAAAAAAGGTCTTTTACACTGCAGTTATATATCTGTATTATGCTTCCTAATACACTTAGGGCCTCATTCTATTATCGGCCGTAAAACGGCCGCAAGGCTGCGATTCCTTGCAGGGCTTCTGTTACCTCGCAATTCTATTAAACGGCCCCGCAAGGATCTCCTCTTACGGCCGGCCGTATATCTTGCAACCGGCCGTAAGCTCAGAAATCTTTAAAGTCAAAAATAAATTCAAGACAGCACTGTAAAGCTCTGTAAATGCTATGGATCATATTGGGGGACATGAGCATTAATAGTAACCCACTCTCAAGCTTGCACATCAGCCCAAATCCGAGTTTACATTAATTATTTATTTTCCGGCCGCAGCGTGGCTGGGTCTGAGGTGCTCCAAGCACTCTGGACTTTTTACATGGATATTTGACATATATAAAAAAAATTTGTTTTTTACGGATTTGAGTATAGGGGAATGTTGTCCTATTTTTGCTAACACCTACAATAACTTTATAGTCTCCTCAGAGTGCAGGATGCCTTTATTTCTGCTTTATAATGTGCTTAATTGGTGCTAGCGGGACCTTTTTCCTGCAAGTAAGCTGCTGCTCGCTTTTAGCCTTGCAGAGAGGGTTCCCGGAGCAATAGAATAGCAACCGGGCTTTTCTTGCGGCCGAAACTCTTGCGGCCATTTTAGATCAAAGGCTTTCCTCCGGCGCGTGCGGCCGCAAGGGATAGCAAGGCGCTGGCCGCAAGCCTTCAGGAATCCCCGGCTGGAGGGGAATAGAATAGCCGAATAGCTTGCGGCCAGTCCTTGCGGCCCCGCATCTCCTACGGCCGTTAATAGAATGAGGCCCTTATTCATTAATGTCAATTAATTGATTCATTAATAATTACAATATTTCCATAACACTTACTGTATTAATGCTCAACACATGACAGCAATAGGACCCTGAAATAAAATAAATGGATATTTCACACTGCAGTTACAAATAGGGACATTTTGTAGTGCACTTACTTCAATCAGTTTATTATGCTCTGAGACCTCAATATATATATATATTTCAAACTGCAGTAAAACAAATATATACTTTACAGTGCAATTACTTACATCAGTTTATTATGCTCTAAACCTTCAAAAAATGGATATTTTACACTGCAGTAAAAAAAGTATGATGATTATCCTGACAGGGATAGGACCCTCAAAGCAGTTACATATTTAAATCAGTTTATTATGAATTGACACCTGCTACATTTCATATTGATGTTTAGGCCTTTACTTTTTACATGTATGCAAATTAAACATGATTAATCAATTAATTGAATACAAACATTAACAATGCTTTTCGTGTCATTTTACAGTTTTTTCATCTCTGTGAACACTGCCCCTGAATCAACATGAGCTCTGCAGCATTTCATCTGCAATTACAGGTATTTGATTTAATGATGCCCTTCTTTATCAAAACATGATTAAGTCTTTTAGTTTTGCATTAATGAAATTGATTGATTAATTAATTAATTAATGTATGTTCAATAAAAATACATTATATATCTTACAGATTTGAAGACAGAAAAGAATACAACTTCAAGACCATCAGAAAGTGGAAAGGAAGTTAATCATTTAATACTTCAATTAACTAAGAAAAAATGTTAAGAATGTGAGGATTCATGTTGTTTGCTATGCAAGAAAAATTTACGATTGAAACTAAAATGCCTGTATTTACAATTCCAGATTAAAATGGTGGACAAATTAGACACAAGGAAAGAATGGAAAACAAGAGCAGCAAGGGAATGGAGGCAAAGATGGAGAGATGCCCAGTCGCCTGAGACTTCTCAAAGAGAAGAAAACCAACAGAGACTTGCCAATAAAAGAAAAATGAGTGCAAAAGGACAAACTGAGTGTGCTGGACCTTCAAAGAAAAGAAAAAGTAAATAAAAACATGTCTGTGAAACATTGCCTAATGATACACATGATGCCAAATGTTACACTGGTACTGATAGCTATGTTCAGGAAGCTCAGGATAGTCCTTTATTTACATCACTAACCATAAACACTCGTTATTGTGGATTAATAAATGTGGTTTGTCAATTTTGTGGGGCCTATAATTTTCTGAATGAAAGACCCACTGATGGAGAGTTTATTAGTTGCTGTCAGAAAGGAAAGGTAAGACGTCCACAAAGACACGAATTTCCTGAATATTTAGAAAGTATAATGAGCTATCCAACATTTCAAAATTATACTAATTTAAAAAAAAATCTGGTCTTATAACAGTGCGATTTCATTTGCTTCAATGGATGTGACATTCGCAGAACATTTTCACAGGACATGGTCCTTACTGTTTTAGAGTTCAAGGACAAATTTACCACCGCACTTCACATTTACACCCACAAGAAGGAGAGCAAAGGAAATTTGCACAGTTATATGTCTTAGATAGAATGGAAGCTGTTGAACAATGGATGACGCTTCCAGAAAATAAACACTGTTTGAGCATAGTCTTTGAACAGCTGGATAAAAATGTGGCCAACAACCCATATAGTCAAGCATACAAAAAATTAGCAGAGGTTGAAAAAGAACAACAGGAACACGTTCAAATACATCAATTGCCAATGCCAAAAGTAAATATGGTTTTGAAAAGAGATCGCAATACTGATCAAAGATGGTATAATTTACCAACAGTAAATGAGGTTGCCACGGTCTTTAAAAATGAGGATCGTGAACCCCCTTTTCAGTGGGATATTAGAATATATCCACACAACGAAGACCAACCTTTTATAAACATCAATATATTAAGTTGTCATTTGGATCCAATGACATATCCCATTTTCTTTCCAAATTGTGAGCCAGGATGGGAACCACAATTACAATTGCAAAGTTATTCCAATAGTAAAGTTTGTGTTAGAAACAAAATTTCTATGCTGGAATATAAAGTGGCACAAACTGCTATTCGCGATCATTTTAATCCTATTTTATGTGGGGGAAAACTCAAACAATGGATTATTGATTCATATCTACAAGTCAAAGCAAATAATAAAAATGTTATCAAATTTCAACAAAAAAGCTTTGCATAGAACAACATTGTGAATTGATGGATAATGCGACTGAATTGGCTACCAACAGAGACCTTCTAGCTGGAAAAGTAATCATTTTGCCATCCACTTTTCAAGGATATTCTCGCAATATGCGAGAAAGATACAATGATGCTGTTTGCTATTGTGACAAAATTTGAGAAACCTGATTTATTCATTACATTCACATGTAATCCACAATGGTCAGAGATCAAGGAAAATGTAAAACTTGGCCAAAATACTTCTGACTGACCAGATTTAGTTGCCAGAGTATTCAAAATAAAACTCAATTCATTAATACATGATATAACCAAAGCAGAGTTATTTGAAAAATGTGTGGCTTTTGTTAATACTGTTTACAAGTGGATTTTCCTTTACAGATAAAGGCTGATAAATTGCAGAGTGCACTAATTGTGCCCAGTTGAGAGGGGTGTGGCTTGACTGTTTAACCAGTATAAAAGGTGTGTGAGCTGTTTTGGTGCCTTTTTACAAGTGGATTTTCCATTACAGAAAAAGGCTGATAAATTGCAGAGTGCACTAATTGTGCCCAGGTGAGAAAGCAGAAGTTAGTATAAACGGGGAAGAGGGGAACTTGTGAGCTTGAGAACATTTTCGGTATCAGGTGCAGTTCTAGTGAAGGGTAGGAGTTTAAATAGGGGTAGGGACAAAGAAAAGGGAGGGCAGATTTATAGTACAAAGGAGGAAAACTTTATATAAATATATTATTTTATATTCTTTATTTTTCCCACTGAAATTTTGTAGACAATAATAATAATTATGAGTCAGTCCAGTGGCAACCTCACTCAGTGTACATCCTGTCATATGTATGCAATACTGGAACAGATGATCCAGGGTCCATACCTCTGTGACAGGTGTGAGCATGTTGCCTCTCTGGAAGCTCAAATTGGAGATCTGGAGCAGAGAATTGCAGCACTTGGTGATATTGCTCCACTGGAAGTGGGGTTAATGCTCTGAGCACAGTTTAGCTGGGCCTAGCATGGAGGGCTAGCTGGGGCTAGTGAGGATGTCCAGGGAGGTAGCTGGGTTACAGTTACAAGGGAAAGCAGGGGGAACAGGAGGAGGCAGGCCAGTTTTGTGTTGGCAAACACCAACAGATTTGCCAGATTGAGTGAAACTGTTGGTGATGTTCATTCAGGAATGGCAATGCCAGATAGAGCAGTTCCCTCTAACAGCCGGGAGAGCAGCTCTACTGGAGGAGTGGGAGGGCAGCATAGGCAGAGCAACAGAAGTTTTGGTTGTAGGGGACTCTATTATTAGGAAGGTAGACAGTTTGATTTGTCACCCAGATACCAGCATTTGAACAGTTTGCTGTCTCCCATGTGCTCGGGTTCATCATGTTGTGGATCGGGTTGACAATTTATTGGGAGGGGCTGGAAATGAACCGGCGGTCTTGGTACATATTGGTACCAATGACAAAGTTAGTGGAAGATGGAGTGTTCTAATGAATGATTTTAGAGAACTAAGTAATGAGCTGAAGGCAAGGACCTCCAAGGTAGTATTTTCTGAGATACTACCGGTGCCATGTGCTAGCCCAGGGAGGCAGAAGGAGCTTAGGGAGGTTAATGCGTGGCTAAAGATGTGGTGCACTAAGTAGGGGTTTGGTTTTTTAGAGCACTGGGCTGACTTCTCACTTCGGTACAATCTCTACAGTAGGGATGGATTGCACCTTAATGATGAGGGAGCTTTTGTACTAGGGGATAGGATGGTAGAAAGGCTGGAGGAGTTTTTAAACTAGTAGTTGGGGGGGGGGACTAGATATAAGTAATGGAGTAAAAATAGTAGAGGGTATAAGGGATGAATTAACAACTCATAGGGGAGGAAATGGGCGGAGGGGTAGTATAGTCAATAGGGAGGTAGTACTAAGTAATTCAAGTACAGTGGCAGACACTTCAGAACTACAGACTCATAACATAAGGTGTATGCTTGCTAATGCCAGAAGCTTGCGAGGAAAAATAGGAGAGTAAGAATTATTAGCAATTAATGAAAAATGGGATTTAATAGGCATTACTGAAACATGGTGGGATGAATCTCATGACTGGATTGTTAATTTGGATGGTTATAACCTATTTAGGAAAGACAGAGGCAATGGTAAACGAGGAGGAGGGATTTGTCTGTATGTTAAGCCTGAATTTAAGCCTATAGTCAGAGAAGATATTTATGGTGGACCTAGTGATAAAGCTGAATGTTTGTGGGTAGAGTTAAATAGCGGAGCAGCAAATTCCATAAGAATATTAGTAAGAGTATGCTATAAACCCCAAAATATAGCTGAAAGTGAGGAAATACAATTATTGTTACAGATTGAAAATGCAGCTAGGCATGGTCAAGTTCTAATAATTGGACGGACGGACGGTGATGGGCCACGCCCCCGGAAGATGTTAGCAAGTGCAGCTAACAGGGCAATGGCGCGTTCACCCGCGGCGTGCTGACAGTGACGCAGTAGAGAGAAGCGCGAGTTAAGCAGGAGCAGCAGGAGTAAGGGCATCAGCGTGCTGGTAGGAGAACCTGGCGTTTCGACCCTGCACCTACCCACCAGCGCTTAGCTGTGAGGACTAACGGTGCAGAGATGAGAGGAGCACCATGGAGAAAGACCACTGAGGCTGCACAGTGAAGCTGGCGGTAGGAGGGAGGTCAAGAGGCCAAGAGGCTGACCAGAGAGTTGAAGTGAGGGCGGAAGCCACGTTTTTCATATAGGATAAGGTGGAGAGGGTGAAGATATGGCTAGCCAAAAAATGTTGTGAACCTCAGTAGGACATAAGGCTGCAGGCCACAGAGATAAGTCCCTCAATACCCCTAAAACCTAAAATGTTTGGCAACCCCCAAAACTAAATGGGAAACCCGTCTCAAGACCCCCCAAAAAAAGAAAGTCAGATATGTAACTGGTCCTGTGGTTCAGAGAACCTTTTCCTCCTGGAAATCCCAGCTAAATACCCTTCCTCAGTCCAGTTGTTAAACAATGTTTTTATGGAATAAAATTCCTGTGCTAATATACATTGTGGAAGCACTTTAAAGTACCTTTTTTAGTCATTTTGGACATTTGGGTAAATGGACTATATGGGCAATAAGATTATATGGTTATACGGACTATATGGACTATAGCCCTCCAGCCCTTAAAGTACCTGAAAGAAATGATGCCTATAATATGAAAGACTGCTCCCTCGCCAGGACTTTTTTGTTGTGTTTGGAGTAAAAATTCCCTTTATTTGTGTATTGTAAAATTCAGGTCCATATATCAAGCACGCAATACCATCAAGACAAAGCAGTTAGGACATTGTATAAGGGCCTGATTGTGTTTTAAATCTTATTGATCCTATGGATTGCATACTTGTTTAAAATTGCTTAAGCATTCGCTTACTTACTACTGCAAACGTTTGGTGGGAAAAAAAAAAAAAAAAAGGGAGGGGGGGTCATTTGCTATCTGTGAGTGGGCTAAAGATAATAGAGGTCTGACGAGAGTTGGGGTTAAGAATAGATATTCTGGTTAGTGGGTACTGATAACAATATTAGACAAATAATAAAAAAAAAAAAAAAAAAGTGTAAACATGAATAAGAAACAAGGCCGAGTAGTTAAAAACAGACTTAAGGCGGATAAAGTGCAACAAAATCTAGTAACATCAAGACCCTTTTTCTCTCCATCTTCTAAAAGGAACACCGCTGTTCTAACACACCCAGAACTTAATAGGAAAGATAATCTTCCAAGTATGGATCAATCATCTTTGAACGAGACACTTAGATCAGAAGCGTCTAGCAAAGCTTCAGAATTAGAAGATAGTGGGGTGACATTGTCCGCTCTTAAAGAGCTCTTCCTTGAATTTAAAAACTCAATTATCTCTGATCTAACAGGGAAAATTGCTGAAAATGGAACAGCAATAAGTATGGTTCAAGTAAAATCAGAAAATCTAGGAAAAAAGATAAAATTACTAAGAGAGGAAATACAAACTTTAAAATATAATTATCAACGACTTGAGTCAGAAGTTGCTTTCCTTAAAATTTCTAATACTAAGTTAGATGATCACTCCAGAAGGAACAATATTAAAATCAGGGGGATAGGAGAAGAAATTGGAAGTACAGACTTATACAACTATGTAGCGACATTTTTATCCACCATAGTTAGACCAAACTTTGATATATCTAATTTGATTGACAGGATACATCGTCTCCCACTTCCAAAGTCTGCTCCTAAAGATCGCCCCAGAGATGTAATACTTAAAATCCACTTTGCTCCGTACAAGGAATCAATTATGAGATATTCGTTTGAAAAAAGATCATTTCCATCGCCCTATGAAAACTTGCAGATTTTTCAGGACTTTTCCAGGGAAACTACTCTGAAGAGATTGGAATTGAAGGGTATTGCCAAAATTTTAAGAAATAAAAATATTCAATATAAATGGGGGTTCCCAACAAAATTGATAGTTTCATTGGGCAATAAAACAGTAATAATTAAGAATCTTCAAGAAGGAGAAATAGTCCTGAAAGATCTGTAAATACGCCCCTCGCCTTCCAAATGTGTGGGTATAGGAGATTAGATTGTCGGGCTGTCATATAATCAGTAGTACTTAAATGTTTTTTTCAATGTATAGCACAATTAATATTCATCTAATGTATGGTGTGTCTGTAAAGATTTGTCAGTAATTTTAATCACTATAAGTTGAACTCACAATGCACCAAAAGATTTTATGTGGTGAAAGTAGATTGAACATTATATAATATATAGAGAGACCAAGTGGTAATGGACTGGACTTTCCCAGTTCCAATTAATTGTGGGATTAAGGATAAATTTAAAAGGTGAACCTTTTTTGGCACTAAATTATATCTTATTAGATATGTGTAGCAACACTAAGCTAATGTAATAGTACAATGTTTGGTTCAGAGCGAATAGTATTAAAGCTTTGTCTTAGGGTAAATGATAAAGTAATCACAATTGGTGTAAGGTATTAGATTTAAAGGGTACTCTTTATGTATTTGCTGGATGCCCGACAAACTGAAGGGGAGAGTATGAGGGAGGGATAGACCAATGGGCGCGAAATGATCCCCTTGGAGGAAGGAAGGGGTAGAGATCATTTGATGTATTACAAAGTGAAATGTATATCCTAGACAAATTATTCGTAAAAGCTTCTCACCCTATTTGGGTTACTGCGGCATGCCCGGGTGTAACTAAGCCTGTGGTTTGCCAATTTTGAGCTTACTGAAGTTCAACTTTCTTTTTCCCCACGGCAAACCAATTTTCTTTGTTTTTTGGTTTGCTCGGTGAGGTGATGGAGGAAGATTCACCGGAAGTGAGTGTATGGGTTATGAATGTTGTGGTAGGCATTAGTGCTTGGGAAGGGATCGGGAAGGAGGGGGGAGGGGGGGGGGAGGAGAAGCAAAGAATCTCAAAATAGTATGACTAATATAGATAAACTGAAAGAAAACAGACTGAGAATCTGTAGTCAGAATGTCCAAGGACTAAATTTAGGGGTTAAAAGACAGATATGCCAGAGATCGTTTGGTGCTGGCTCAGCTGATGTTGTATGCCTCCAGGAGACCCACTGGCAGACAGGTAAAATCCCCTACTTTAAAATGAATAATATAGGTCTGATTCTTAATTCTACCTACAGGAAAAAAGCCCGGGGAGTTTCAATTCTTTTCAACCATAAATTAATCTTGCAGGAAGAAATCTCCATAATAGACCCTAATGGTCGTTATATAATTTGGGGAGGTCTAATAAATAGCAAGAAATTTACAATAGTTAATATTTACGCCCCAAATCAAAGACAAATTAGCTTTCTGAACAGAACTTTTAAGCTGATAAGAAGATATAGTTTGGGTGCTCTTATCATTTGTGGGGACTTCAACCTATGCGTAGATGTCGACCTAGATAGGAAATCCCACAAAGGGATAGCTTTAGATTCTCACGTGAAACTAAAAAGTAATCTTTTTCATAACATTTTAATGAAACATCAAATATATGATTCATGGCGCACCTTTCACCCCCAGGAAAGGGATTACTCATTTTATTCCTATCGACATGATACGCATGTTAGATTGGATTATATATTTGTGAATAGCGCAACGTTAAAAAGAGTGATAAAAACAGAAATTGGTCCTATATTATGGTCAGACCATGGTATGGTCTCTATAAATATATCAATGGGTCATGTAGAAACTATTAGACCACCATGGAAATTAAACATTTCATTACTTCAGGACCCACAGATAAAAGAGTTGTTAAAAAAAGAACTCAATGATTACTTTAAAGCCAATAACCCGTCTGTCACATCTAAAGTTACAGTTTGGACTGCTCACAAAGCCTCCATAAGGGGCTATTTGATCAGCTGGGAGGTGATGAAGAAGAAACTTAGAGGTCGTTCTTTACGAGATTTATACATCGACTTGTCAAACTTAGATAGGCTTAATAAGATGGGCCCAAATGACAAAATGTTAAAGAATATGGCTGTAATAAGATCTCAGATTAAAAAAATAGAACAAGGTCTGTTAGATAAATCCTTATGGGCACTGCAGCAACGAATGTACCATATGGGTAACAAATCAGGGCGTCTCTTAGCCAATAAATTAAAGAACAAAACATCGTGCAAAAGAATAGAAAGGTTAAAGTATAAAAATGAAACCCTGACAAAGCCTAGTGATATAGGGAATGCCTTTGGTCTTTATTATCAAGATCTTTATAATTTGAGGGAAGATAAAAAATTTATTTCACCATCCAAAGAAGAGATACTTAAATTTTTGGATAAAATTGACTTACCAAGAATTTCGGATGTCGATTTGGACATGTTAAATAAAGAAATAACTGTGAAAGAAATTTTGGAAGCAATTGATAACCTTAAAAAATTTTCATCACCAGGCCCAGATGGCTTTAGAAATTGTTATTATAAAATCTGTAAGTCAGAATTAGTATTCCCTCTTAAAAACGCTTTGAATGAAATTATGACTTCAGGGTGCGCACCCAAAGAAATGTTGGAGGCCTCGATTATAACAATCCCTAAAGATGATCATAAAGAACCATCGTGTAAAGATTTTCGACCGATCTCCTTACTGAACACGGATATTAAAATCTATGCTAAAATCCTAGCTATTAGGTTGAATGCAATTTTAGGGGGACTCATTTCTTCAGATCAAAAAGGCTTCATTAGAGGGAGGCAAGGTTCTGACAATGTCAAGAGAATGGTCAATTTGATCTCTTATGCGCAGCGTAAGGGAGCTCCCACCGTCCTCGTATCATTAGACGCAGAGAAGGCTTTTGATAGGGTCGGGTGGGAGTTCCTGGAAGTACTGTTTGACAGATATGGGTTGGGTGACTTTGGTTCAAAGGCAATTTGGGCCCTATACACTAATCCCAACGCAAAAGTAATGGGGCCAGGTTATAGTTCATCCAGTTTCCCTATGTCAAATGGGACACGTCAAGGGTGCCCCTTATCCCCTGCTATCTTTGCTTTGTTTATAGAACCACTGATAATAATGATTAGCAATGCGAAAGAGGTGCAAGGAATACAGGTGGGAGCTATGGAACATAAAATATCTGCTTTTGCGGATGATATTCTTGTTGCATTACAAAACCCGGTAGCCTCTCTCGGATCCTTATTCCGACTGATTGAGGAGTATAGTAAAATATCAAATTTTAAGCTAAATATTAGCAAATCAGAAGCCATGCCCATTAATATCTCTTATGAATTGTTACTCAAATTAAAACAAGTATTCCCTCTCATATGGCAAAACTCCTTGAAACATTTGGGGATAATATTGGAGCCAAATTTGAAGCAGACAATAATAACTAACTATAAAACAGTGTACAATAAGGTGATAGAAAAGATTAATGCTTGGTCTGGTCTAAATATTTCCTGGTCTGGGAGAATTATTGCCATAAAAATGGTAATATTGCCAAAAATAACCTATATCTTAAGGAATATCCCCTGCCGAATTCCCACCTATTTCCTAAATCGATTACAAAACAAAATTGATATCTTCATTCACAATGGGAAAAAAATAAGAATAAAAAGATCAAGAATGGGAGGGAAATTTAAACATGGTGGTATGGCTTATCCATTACTTAAAGAATACCAGGAAGCTACATTAGTGGCAAATATGTTGGAATGGCTAGATCCTATTAATGACAATAATTGGGTTCAAATTGAACAAGAGCTAACAGGTTTAAAGAACATTAAAATTCTTTTATTTTTAAAAAAGATTAACTTTAAATATTTGATACAGGATGAAACTATGGCTAGAGTAAAGGGGAATGTATGGAATAAATTGAATGGCAAATATAATTTGATTCCATTTCCCTCACCAATTACTCCGTTACTAGATCTAGCATCACATATTGAATCTCCAACCCTAAGGAGGATAGCTAAAGTAGGATTTAACCGGCTCCTAGAATTGTTCTCTGGTAATAATTTCTCATTGGAGAATATTAAAACGAAAGCCCCTCAACTAAAGATTTCATGGCTAGAATCTTTATCACTGGAAAAGGCCCTCAAAAAATCAGAGTTTTACCTGACTAGATCAAGAGACTTAACTCCTCTGGAAAAATTGATTATGGCGGAATCTAAAACTCATATTATCTCAAAATGTTATGATATTATTAGAAGGCCACAAATGGAATATAAATCCAAGTGTATTCAGGATTGGGAAGAGGAATTGAAGCATAAATGGACCATTGAAGAGTGGTTTAGTTCATATGAAATTACGGACAGATTTGTTAAATACCCCTCTTATAGAGAACTCCACTTTAAAATCTGCAATAGGTGGCATTTTACCCCGGTTAGGATGGCAATGATTTGTGGGTTGGATCAGGAGAAGTTTTGTTGGCGTAAATGCAGTGAAATAGGTTCTTCCCTGCATATTTGGTGGCAATGTATACATATCAAAAAACTCTGGGCAGAGGTTTTTTTCCATTTGACTAGAATAAGTGGGGTAGAATTGTGTCCACACCCTGAGATAATTTTATTCCACATCTTCCCCCCCTTACCTTTAAAAGTTAAAGCTCTTATGCTACAGGTACTGATGGTAGCAAAATCATTAATAGCTTCCAAGTGGAAGCAGAAAGAGGTTCCGTCCTGGAACGAGGTTAAAGGTAAAGTAGATAAAAATCGTTTACTGGAACTAAACTTTACTGACCTGGGTGTGACCAAAAAAAGTAGCTTATCCTGGTCTCTATGGGACAGATATTTCCGCAATACGTAAATTGGAAGCTGTTGATTTGTCCAAGGTCATGCTGATCCTCCCACTCCGGTCCCACTCCACCTGTCTTCTCTTCCCTAGTGATACCTATGCCTGATGCCTTGTATGATAGTAGTGTGCTTGGTGGTGTGTTTTATTTTGATTATATATGATATTATAGTAGTTTGGAATACTATTGGGCTATCGTCGGGACAGTGTAGTTTAGCTTTTCCTTTAATGAACGTAATGGTGTAAAGGCTCCAATAAAGAGATGGTAGGCTTTAACAAATCGAAATAAAATTGGGGAAAAAAGGAAAAGAAAGAAAAAGGTAATAAAGGATAGAATGATAATAACAACATGTGTGAATTATAACGGTGTTATGTCTTGCACCCCCATGCCTCTTAAATTTTGGGTTGTTAATCCGGGAATATAGAGTAAAGATAAGAGGTTTGGGGTTTTGTATTTTTTTTTTTTGTACACAGTTGTTAAGTTGTATATATTACTTGCTCTGGTATACTGTTAATTTCCACATGTTGATGTGCAATTTTTCCAATGATAGGGCAGAAGATCTGTCTTTTTATGGAATGTATGTTATTTATACCTTTCTACAATAATAAAATATTTATAAAAAAAAAAAAAAAAAGTTCTAATAATTGGAGATTTTAATTACCCTGAAATAAACTGGATAAATGAGACCAGCAGTTCATCTAAGGGGAGCAGGTTCTTGAGTACACTCAGGGATCATTATCTGGCCCAGGTTGTACAAGAGCCTACTAGAAATGAAGCTATCTTAGATTTACTCATGACAAATTATATTGATATAGTATCTAATGTTGGAATAGGGCAACCTTTGGGAAACAGTGATCACAACCCAGTCTCGTTTGAGATTGAATTAAAAAAACTACATTTTAAGGGGCCAACAAAACTCTTAATTTTAAAAGGGCAGATTTTAACGGTCTAAGGGCAGCAATACAAAGTATAGACTGGGACAGAGAAATGGCAGGTAAAAACACTGACCACAAGTGGACAACATTTAAATCCTTACTAAATATACATACACATCGGCATATACTGTGTGGGAATAAAAGTAAAAGGAGTAAATCCCATCCAATGTGGCTTAACAATGATTTAAAGATCAAGATATGGAGTAAAAAACAGGCATTTAAATTATACAAACAAGAGGGGACAGAGACTGCTTTACAGGAATACAAGGAAATCAACAAGGCTTGCAAAAGGGCGATTAGACTGGCTAAAATAGAAAATGAAAAATTAATTGCAAAAGAGAGTAAGACTAACCCTAAAATATAATATATAAGTATATTAATTGGAAGAAGGCGAAGAAGGAAGCTATAGGAAAATTACACTTTGACACAGGCCGTCTGATAATTAGTGACCAAGAAAAGGCCGATGAAGTAAATAGGTTCTTTTCTTCGGTATACACAAGGGAGGTACCAGTGGTTTGGAAACGACAACATAATGGGGCTACACTACCATTGCCAAATAATTGGTTAACACAGGAAGTAATCCAAAAGAGGTTGGAAAAAATAAATGTTAATAAAGCCCCGGGTCCTGATGGAATACATCCAAGGGTACTAAGGGAACTGGGTTCTGCAATAGCCAAACCATTATATTTAATTTTTCAAGATTCACTCAACACAGGGTCTCTACCAGATGACTGGAGAAAAGCTGATGTGATACCTATATTTAAAAAGGGAGCAAGAGCAAATCCAGGGAATTATAGACCAGTGAGCCTCACTTATGTAGTGGGGAAGCTTTTAGAAGGGTTAATAAGGCATAATATACAAGAATATGTCCATTTGAACAGGATTATAAGTAGGAGTCAACATGGATTTATGAGGGATAGGTCATGTCAAACAAATCTAATTAGTTTCTATCAGGAGGTTAGTAGGAACCTGGATCAAGGCAACTCAGTGTATGTAGTCATTTTGGATTTTGCAAAGGCTTTTGATACAGTGCCACATGGGAGACTATTGTGCAAACTAAGAGATACAAGAGTTGCAGTAAATATCTGCTCATGGATTGAGAGCTGGCTAAAAGACAGGATGCAAAGGGTTGTTGTAAATGGAACATACTCCAATTGGACTAATGTGGTAAGTGTGGTTCCTCGTGGTTCAGTATTAGGTCCTCTCCTTTTTAACATATTTATTAATGACTTAGAGGTAGGATTGGAGTGTGGTGTCTCCATTTTCGCTGATGACACGAAGTTGTGCAAGGTAATTAAATCAGATAGTGATGTGCTTTCCCTCCAAAGGGATTTACATAAAATTGAGGAATGGGCATCTAAATGGCAGATGTGATTTAATACGAATAAATGTAAAGTTATGCATCTGGGAAGGAAAAATAGCCATGCAATTTATAATCTTAATGGAGTAAATCTAGGTGTATCGGATATTGAAAGGGATTTGGGTGTGCTTGTGGACAACCCCCTAGGTAACAGTGCTCAAAGCCAAGCAGCAGCTGCAAAGGCAAATAAAAATTAGCATGTATTAAGAAGGGTATAGAAGCCAGGGAAGCAAATATAATTCTGCCACTATACAAATCTCTAGTACGCCCTCATTTGGAATATGGAGTACAATTTTGGGCACCACTTCATAAAAAGGACATTTTAGAGCTGGAAAAGGTAAAGAGGAGGGCAACAAAACTAATAAGGGGAATGGAGGGGCTAAGTTATGAAGAAAGACTAACCAAATTAAACTTATTTTCTCTAGAAAAAAGGCGTCTAAGAGGAGATATGATTACCTTATATAAATACATCCAGGCTTAGTATAAAGATTTGTCAAGGGAGCTTTTTGTGCCAAGAGGTTTTCAACTGACAAGAGGACATCCCTTGAGGTTAGAAGTAAAAAGATTCCACCTTAAAGAAAGAAAAGGGTTCTTCACAGTAAGGGTGGTTAATCTGTGGAATTCTCTACCAGAAGAGGTGGTGACAGCATATTCGATAGATAACTTTAAAAGGGGACTGGATTTATTTCTAATTAGAAAGGGAATTCAGGGTTATCATGGATAATTAGAGAGGCAGTATTGATCCAGGGAGAAGTCCGGTCGCCGGTGTCTGGGATCAGGAGGCAATGGATTATTTAAAAAAAAAAAAATGTACATACAACTAATTAATTGTTAATCCGCATATTTCAGATCAGAGGAGATCTTAAAAGGTTGAACTTGATGGACTGAAAGTCTTTTTTCAACCTTAAATACTATGTAACTATGTAACTATGAATTTCAAAAAAGAGGCCTGCCACATGCTCACATACTTTTAATCCTGCAAGAAAAATATAAATTGAATACTGCAAAGAGAGTGGATACAGTTATTACTGCTGAACTGCCACATCCAGAAAAGTATTCAAAACGTTATGACATTGCATCACACAGAATGATTCATCGTCCATGTGGCGATATCAAGCCAAATTCACCATGTATGGAAAAAAAAAATGCACAAAAGAATTCCCAGAACAAGTTCAAATGCAGACTTTTGCAGACTTAGGCAAATTGTGATGGATACCCTTTGTATAAAAGAAGGGAACGACAAACAGCAATTATCCATGGCCAAAAGGTCGATAATAGATATGTGGTTTCATACAATCCACATTTGCTAATGAAGTACAATGCACACATAAATGAGGAAGCTTGCACTTCTAGCAAATCCATAAAATATGTGTATATATTGTAATAGAATCATACAAGGGGTGTATGTAAGTAGCAGACTTACCAGAGCCCTTTTTCCCCATGGAAGTGAAAGAGTTAAGCCTCCTGCAACAGACTAATCAAGCCCAGCTGCATTCTGCCTTTAAAAGGACTACTGAGCACTCAGCAGGTTGGGTTCAGTCTGGACTGAGAGCCAGGAGAGACAGCGCTGCATGCTGAAGCAAACCCACAGACTTTTGGAGCAGAAAACTTACAGGCCTGTATACATGAGCGCTTTATTTTTGCATCAGTTGATGGTAGTGAGGATGGTAGTGCTATTTCTGTTTAGTTAGTGCTTCAAGGAAAGCTAGGCTTTGTTTTGTATTCTTTTTGTTTGTATCTGCTGATAAAGTTTTCAGTAAAGCTCCTTAAAGCTACAACGCCTCCTGAGCTACTTCATTACAGAGACGGGCATTGACCCCGGAAGTGGCAGCCAGCCTGTCACAAAATACATATACAAAGGATATTATAAGAAAAGTTCATACATATTGGCCCACAATATGTTTATGTTATTATTTTCTCTCTCTTTATATATATATATATATATATATATATATATATATATATATATATATATATGTGTGTGTGTGTGTATATCTTTAGATATATAAATGTCAGTCATTCCCAGGTTAAATACCAAGAAACACATCAAAGGGCTGAGAAAAACACATAATTGCAATTCTCACATCTATCATATAGACAAGATATTTGGGGTCTATTCACATAAATACAGAGCACCACCCGTGGAGAAGATAATCAATAATAATGGTCATTGTTTTAGTACAGTTGATCAAAGAAATCTATTGATTAGGATTGAGAGAAAGTCAGAAGTGTCAACAGATCCAATTAAGATACAGAGGGGGGAAACAGCCCAAATATCAAATAAAAAAACAGCTTAAATTCACAATGGCAGAAGGAGAGGGGACATAGAGATCCCACACAGAGAGGTTCTGAGGTGACCGGTAGACCGTAGGTGGTAACTATACCCCTTAATATTTTTGATCCACCCAGGGTAATTATATTGCATGTCTGATTGATGACTAATTCTTTTTCTTTCTCCCTGTATAGTGATGTCCCGAACAGTTTGCCGGAGAACTATGCGCTTTTCGGTTCGCCCCCTATACTTTATCATTGAGGAAACTTTGAACATCATTTATTTTATTTTATAATTTTTTTTCGTGTAATCTATGCCTGCCTGCCAGCGTGTGTGTGTGACAGGCTAACACTTAACAGCTTCTATTGTGCTTATTTTCACTACTCATACCTGGTGGTGTAACATTCATTGAAAACAACCATTTTTTTCCTGTAATCTAATTTCAGTTGCCTGCCTGTGTCAGGCTCACAGCTTATATTGTGCTCAGTGACATAAAACAACATTTTTTTGACTGTAATAGATTAAATAGCAATTGCCTGCCTACAGGCGTGTGTGTGAAGCCTATTGCATCTACTCTGCAAACTTTTGCCAGTGCACAGTGACACTCATATCTGGGGGCACCTTAGATTGCATGCGCAGTGCCCCAAATTTGAAGTGGGAGGACCGACCAAGCATCTTTTTCCATCTCCCGCTTCCAAAATTCCATGCTGATAGGTGAGGTAACAGGGATTAAACCGATAGGAATAATACTACTTAACAGTACACACCTTATAATAACGCAGACAGAGGCAACGTGTATAATCTTCCATGCTGTGCAGTGGAAGCCCCCAGACTCTGACCTGTGTATAATCTTCCATGCTGGGCAGTGGAAGCCCCCAGACTCTGACCTGTGTATAATCTTCCATGCTGGGCAGTGGAAGCCTACAGACTCTGACCTGTGTATAATCTTCCATGCTGGGCAGTGGAAGCCCCCAGACTCTGAACTGTGTATAATCTTCCATGCTGGGCAGTGGAAGCCCCCAGACTCTGGGAGTCTGAAGAAGAGGAGTCAGAGTAGGAAGGTGGCTTTGAGGAGGTGGAAGACCAAACACCGCAGGCGTCCCAGGGGGCTTGTTTTCACCTTTCGGGGACCCTTGGTGGCTGGGTGGAGGAAGAGACCTTCAATGACATCAGTGAGGACAAGGAACGGGAAATGGCTAGCTTGGTATCCAACCTTGTGCAAATGGGGAGTTTGCGGTTGTGTAAAGGGACGGTTTGCGGTTGTTTGCGGTGCATTAAACGTGGAGATTGGTCTGTTACTGTGAAGCGGGTGTAACCCTTACACTACCTGATCGATACAACACCATACCTGATGTTTTAAAGCATGTTATGCCAAACAATTTAGGAATGTTAGGTGATTTATGCCCTTTATGGCTTAAAACCAGACTCTGCATTAACTATGTAATTTTCTGTGGGAGTTTTGCCATGGATCCCCCTCCGGCATGCCACAGTCCAGGTGTTAGTCCCTTTGAAACAACTTTCCCATCACTATTGTGGCCAGAAAGAGTCCCTGTGGGTTCCGAAATTCGCCTGCCCATTGAAGTCTATGGCGGTTCGCCTGTTTCGCCCGTTCGCGAACATTTGATGGAAGTTCGGGTCCGCTGTTCGTGAACCGAAAATTTGATGTTCGCGACCTCACTATCCCTGTATACTGATGATATATATATTGGGGTAAAAATATTAATTACTGTTTTCTTTTTTGCTGTATACCGATGATATGTGGGTGTATATATATATATATATATATATATATATATATATATATATATATATATATATATATATATATATATATATTAACTACTGTTTTTGTTCTTTCTGGATACTGGGGAAATGTTTGCTTTTTTTCTTTCCTCTAGGAGCCAGCCATTAAATATCAACTAATTGTGCATATATATATATATATATATATATATATATATATATATATATATATATATATATATATATATATATATATATATATATATTTATATCACTTATATAATTGTGAGCGTACGGGCCGTTGCTCACGCTTGCGGGCTCGCGTAGCGAGCCCGCGGCCCTCGCTACGCAAGGGATGCGTGCAAGGGCCTCAGTTGTTGGGATGGAGCAGCCACCTCCTCCCCACAATGCCCCGGTTCGGGTTCCGGAGGGGGAGCCAGACGCCGCCACTGCTACTAGCCGAACCCGCCAGACGCCGCCACTGCCAGTAGCCGCACCATACCTGGGCCCGGCAATCCAGTTGTTGGGATGGAGCAGCCACCTCCTCCCCACAATGCCGCCACTGCCACTAGCCATCAACTGAGGCCCTTGCCCGCAGCCCTCGCGTAGGGCCTCGGTTGCTGGGATGGAGCGACGAAGGCCTCAGTTGCTGGCATGGAGTGCCTTCGGCGCCATGATCCCCAGAGATGGTCGGTGATGTGTGTAGCCCTGCATTGTATCTCCCTCTGTCCCACCCCCTGGCCGGCTCCTCAGCCCCCTCCTCCTCCAGGTCACGCACACACAGAGGCTGAAGGTCGCTGCCTCCGGTAGTACTGCACGTAGAGCTCCTACACACATCACCGATCATATCTGGGGATCATGGCGCCGAAGGCGCTCCATGCCAGCAACTGTTGCTGGCATGGTGCGCCCTGCTGTGGTATGTAGCCCTGCATTGTATCTCCCTCTGTCCCACCCCCTGGCCGGCTCCTCAGCCCCCTCCTCCAGGTCACGCACACACAGAGGCTGAAGGTCGCTGCCTCCGGTAGTACTGCATGTAGAGCTCCTACACACATCCCTGATCATCTCTGGGGATCATGGCGGCTGTGGACCTGGAGAAGCTAAGGATGAGAGGGGCTGGGAAGGCCATAGCTGTGCTGACCAGCGGGGGGGATGCACAAGGTGAGGGGGCCTGTGATGAGCTGTGTTTGTTGATAATGGGGTCACAGACTGCCAGGACATGGACTTGCTGTTATATAGAGTAAAAGGCACCTGGATTGGTGGATTGACTCACGTGCAGAAAGGGTTAATAATCATTATATGTACGACATGCTTATAAACACTGATCATTAAATAATTTTGTGTGAGCTGCAGTTGTTTTGTAGTGGGGGCTGCCATGTTTGTTTCTGCCTAACTGCTGTAGGGAGAGCTGGCCTTAAAGGGGCTCTGTCACCCCAACAGAAAGCTGATTTAACTTTAAAGAGCATCAACAACTGGATATACATTGCACTAGAAGTTTTTCTTTACAGTAAATAATTGCTGAAATATTTAGAATAGATTTTGGGGCTTTTGTATGTTATGTGGCTCAGAGTGCTTGATAAGGTTGTGAGAGGGGCTTAACTGTTAGATAACATTGTGGGTCTTTGTTTTGCCAGATCTATCCTGTTATGTGCATGGACGGGAAGCCTCCTGTTGCCGGGTGCACCTGTGTCCTGTGTCCCAATGTACTCCCTAAGCTCCCAACCCCAACCCCCTACACCCCTTGCCGGCCCTAACCCTAACTTCAACCCCCTACAACACTTACCGGGCCTAACCCTACACCCCTTGCCGGCCCTAGCCCTTCTAGCCTAACGCCATTTTACACCAATGCAGAAGTACACAACTACGGTCTCATCTCGCACACGCACAAAATTACATTGCACACATTCAGCACGCTTACACAGCAGCTCAACACCACTAATGCTGCAGCAACATCAAAACAGATTGCCAGCTCTTCAACACAATGCTTCAAAATAGGTAAAGTATATATATTTATTAATTGTATTATATATTTCAGTAGTAGACACAAAACACCATTAGCTACCTTACAATTTCATTGCCGTCATTTTTTGACGGGCAATTCGCTAGTATATATATATATATATATATATATATATATATATATATATATATATATATATATATATATATATATATATATATATATATATATATATATATATATATATATATATATATATATATATATATACACACACAAACAAAAAAGCGGAGTGTGGAAATAGACCACAAACACAAATGGGACTACAGCGAAGGGGAAACGAGGAGCAGGGGAGGAAAAGAGGTGAAAGGAGAACACCCCTAAGTGTCCCAGACTGAGGGTGCAAAAAAATAAATAAAAACACAATGGTAATAGAAAAGGGCTGGAAAAGAGCCAGAAGAATGCTGCAAGAGCCTAATAAGTGAGGTAATAAATAAGGTAATAAAACAGTGACCCCAGACTCCAAACAGGAAACGTAACAATGTGCATATGAATAGTAAATAATAAATGATAATATAGATAAATATGCACAAAGTGGGAAAAATATATATATATATATAAAAGTAAAAAAGTAGGATAGATGGGAGTAAGTGCAAATAGCAAAAGTGCAAATAGCAAAAATGCAATGCAATAATTAAAGCTCTGTAAGTAGTAGGAGCTAAAAAAGTGTGATCAGAGTGTGAGGGTTTGTCCCCTATGAACAGGGAAAAACTCACTGCTCATCACTACTGAATTGGAGTCCTCCCATCATGTCATCTGGTGGTCACTGGAAGTGATCCTGGAAAAAATCAGAGGATCAGAGAAATGGACAATGGCAAAATGCAGCTTGCCTGACCGGACTGCCAATTTCGCGCACACGCGCTTTCTCAAAGGCAAATAATGGACTCTGTCTCGTGGTGGATTCGCGGGCAAAATTTGAACTCCCCTAGAGAGCAGCTGATTGGTGGCGCGTGGTATGGGCGTCACCAGGAAAAACCTGGGACGTCCCCCTCACGCCAAATGTGTGCAACGTCATGACGCTATGAGGCCGAAAGGAGAGGGACAGGAAGTGTCAGGGGTGGGATATACGAGCCCTGAACTGTCTCTATATGCCTTAGGGCACTCAGCGTGATGATGTAAAAGCCTCCGTGTACCCACACGGTGAGTGCACAAAGGAACCATGTTGTGGCAAACAATGTGCCCCAGAAAGGTAAGGGAAAACCAGGAAAAATAAAAATAGAAGAGGGAAAACGAGGGAATATAATGTAACATATGTATACATAAAAAACGAATAATGAATCCTAAAGAATTAATAAATGGGAAAGTCATAAATGAATCTCAATAATGATGTAGGTGGTAAAACCTAATAAAAAGGAAAAGAAGGGAAAAGCAGGAAACAAACGTCGGGGACAGAAAGAAAAGTAAAAAAAGGAAAGAAAAAGCAAGGGATGGGAAGAGGGAGGGGGGGGAAGAAAAGAGAAGGCGCAGCAAAAAGGGGAGAAATTGCATGTATGGCTGGGACAGGAATACACAAATCTGAAGAGAAACCCCAATGAGGGGAAACATGCCTATAGTGAAAAAACTACATGGTGAAAAAGAAAAAATGTGTGTATATATATATATATATATAGAGATAATATGGAGGAGGGTGAAGATAATGGAATGAGAAAAAAGACAAAGAGGGTGGGGAGAGACAGGGAAAAAGAAAAAATGGGTGAAAAAAGGGGGAGGGGGGGAGGGGGGGGGTGGGGAGAGGGGGTGGTGGGTACCCTGAAGAAAAACAGGGTGGTGAAGAAGTGGGTAAGGAGAAGGGGGAGGGGAAATAAGATGATGAACAGCAAAAAGAGAAAGAAAGAAAAAACAAAGATGGAATTAGATAAACGGAGAGAAGGAAAACCCTTCATTGATCCCCTTGGGAGACTGCGTTTGGAGGAGATAAATCCATTTACACTCTTTCTGCAACAGCATGGTTTTATAGTCACCTCCCCTGATGGTGGTTTTAATGATATCTAAGACGTGAAAAGTGAGGCCTGCCGTGCTGTTATTGTGAGCGATCCTGACGTGTCTGGCCACTGGAGTGTCAAGGAGATAAATATATATATATATATATATATATAAATATAAATATATATATATATATATATATATATATATATAAATATAAATATATATATATATATATATATATATATATATAAATATAAATATATATATATATATATATATATATATATATATATATATATAAATATATATATATATATATATATATATATATAAATATATATATATATATATATATATATATATATATATAAATATATAAATATATATATATATATATATATATGTATATTTATATATATATATATATATATATATATATATAAATGTGTGTGTTATATTTTGTTTACATCTATTATTTCATAAAACTTTGCATTTGTGATTATTTTTTTAGTTTTTACTTTGTTTTCCCACACGTTCTTGTATGATTATTTGTTTTTGTGCACAGAAATACATAAATATATGTTAATTCATAAATCTTATTTGTGTGTTTTATTTGTCAATCATTCTCAAAAGAATATAATCTCTAGAAATTACACTTTAATTTTCTTACAATATGATGCAGCAATCCAAATTTTACATGACAAACCTTCTAATTATTTAGATGCTCGTTATGTCAGTGCTCCAGAAGCAATGTGGCGTCTACTCAAATTTGTGATTCATGCTGTGTATCGGTTAGCTGAACATTTGCCGCAAGGTCAATTTGTTTGCTTTACTGAAGGGAAGGAAAGAAAGGCTCTAGCACAAAATGAACACAGAGCAACAACACTTACTGCTTGGTTTCAATTAGTTTTTCAGGACACTGAGGCCAGACAATTGTTATACATTGAGATTCCATATCACTATGTATTTGTAAATGGCCAATGAAGATAATGAAAAAAAACACAAAAAAAAATCCCAAGAATTTATACAGTCAGTCCAAGAGACATTGAACATTTCAGTTTAAGATTATTTCTTTTACATGTTCCCGGTGCACAAAGTTATGAACATTTATGCACAGTGAATGACTTAGTTTATGATACTTTCCAATTAGCTGCAAGACATCAAAATTTCATGGCAGATGATACAGAATGTGAGAGGTGTCTGGAAGAAGCAGCACTATGTCAAATGCCAAAGCTAATGAGAGAACAATTTGCATTTTGTGGGAAACATTTAAATTTAATATGTGTGAAAACTATTTGAAACCTTACAATGAGCCCATTGCACTATTAAGAGCATTAATGGAAATTTAAGAAATATTTCTGGCTTATGGATTAATTTATGCAAGTTTTAATTTGCCTGATCAAGGACTTATAGATGAAATTAACTTTGACTATGACACTGAGCTTCTACAACAAAAAACACAAGTAAAACTTGCTACTTTAAATGCATTACAATTGCAAGCATTTAACACCATCACAAATGCAACATATCTGGAAAAATGTATCTGTATAATTGTTTGAGTTTCATTCAAGCTCAGGGTCAAATAGCAATGCCATTTGACACAACTGGAATTGCCGCACTATTGTTAGAAGGTGGCAGAACTGTGCATAGTGGATTTAAACTGCCGGTTCAAATTTTAGAAACATCAGAGTTGGATATTCTAAAAAATCAATTACAAGCCCCAAGAAAAAAAATGATTGTAATAGATGAGGCTACAATGATGTCATGTCATGCCCTGCAATGTATTGATCGATTATTAAAATAAGTTATGAATAATGTTTTGCCATTTGGTGGAAAGGTCATGTTAGGAGGAGATTTTAGGCAAATATTACCTGTTGTGCCACATGGAAATAGGACTGAGATCGTCAAAACAAGTATAAAGACAAGTAAAATGTGAAACATATTTACTCACTTAAAACTAGAAAAAAATATCAGATCTGAAGGCCAAAATGAATTCAATAACTGGCTAATTCAAATTGAAGAAGGAAAACATCCAAAAATATATAATCTACCTGATGACACCGTAGAAATTCCACCGCAAAGAATCCCTAATAACGGCAATCTTTCAGAATACAACCAATAACCATGATTATTCAGACATTACAAACAAAGTGATATTAACATAAAAAAATATAGGATGCCTTGAATCTGAATAACAACATTTTAAAATTCACCAATGCAACAAAATTGTACTATAGTGCAGATTCAGTTTTGGCTGCTGACCAAGACAGTGAATCCATCTTTTCTATTGAATTTATTAATTCTTTAACTACCTCTGGAATGCCACCACATGTTTTGCAACTTAAAAGAGGGGCAATTGTCATGCTACTGAGAATGTGAATCCCAAAAAAGCACTTTGTAATGGCACCATATTAATTGTGTAGTTTTTAAAAGATCATTTTATACATGCAGAAATTATGACTGGTACCCATAAAGGTGAACAAGTTTTTATACCACAAATTGGTTTGGCTCCAAGTGAGAGTGAAGGACAAAAGGTAAACCAAAGAAGACAATTTCTGAATTTTCATGGCATTTGCCATGACCATTAATAAATCACAAGGACAAACTTTTAAATCTGTGGGTATTTCTTTACAGGAACCTGTAGTTGCCGATGGACAACTCTCTTTTGTATATTCCAGATGCAACAATTCAGAGGAAATTAAATTTCATGTTGAAGAAAAACAAAGTCAGGGTTATTTATTAGAGGATGGACGCAAGAAAAACAAACAAACATTGTGTACTATGAGATTCTGTAAACATAGAGAACAGTGGTTTTATTTTGAGGACAAAAGTTGATGTCACTCTGCTCTTTTTAGAGGACCACGACTGTATTTCAGTAAGAAACTCTATAAAATGGCAAAAAGAGTGGTTTTACTTCCAGGGCGAACTACAATGTCACTGGTACTCTTTTTAGAGGACCACTATTTCACTTTGGAAACTCTATCTGCCATTTTCCAAAACTACAAGAATAACAAAAAAAGTTAAAAAAATAAAAAAACAAGAAGTGGCTATATCTCATATACAAACTGTAAAGTGTCATCTGCTCTTTTCAAGGGAACCACTTGGACATACATAAAAATAAACAAATTGGAATGTCTTGGAAATGGCCTTTTCGCATGATTGGCCACACTAACAGTTATATTGCATTTTCGTGAAATTCAAGGTTACATGTTACTACATTAACTTACTGTTTGTAATGTTAAAATTTTATTTTAAAAATGTGGAGAATGTTGTTTCATTGTACATAATTAAGAGTTCATGTTAGTACGATGATGACCATTTGTTGTTAAATTGACATGTTTAATTACATATAGTATTGATCCAGGGAGTAATCCGATCACCAGTTAATGGGGTCAGGAACAAATTCATTTTTTTGACAACTTTGAAAGAATTGACCAATGTTATTAGATTATGTTAATGTTTGCATTTTTAACATTATATTTTACAAGGTTTTATTGGATCTTATTAGGGTTTATGTCAGTAGGCGCATAATCAATTGTTCAAAATTTGAATGTATAATTAAATACAGAGGACTGAACCAGGGAATAATCCGATCGCCAGTTAATGGGGTCAGGAAGTAATACATTTTTCCCTCTTTGATACAATCGGCTAAGTTTCCATGGGGGTTTTACGGTTTGCCTTCCTCTGGATTCAATACATATGTGCTTTACCAGTAGTTCAACTGCAAGTTGCATGTTAAAACAGCATTCTGTAATGGTTTAAAATACTCATTCATACAAAGTTGACTTAGTGTTATGTTACTCATGCATAGCTCAGAATTAAAAATGTTAGTATTGTTAAAAATAATTTGGTGACCAGTGTTTCAAATATAAGTTGCATGTTACAAAGCTTTATGTAATGATTTAAAATACTTCATCCATTGTTATATTATTCCTGCATACTTGACATTTAAAATGGTTAATATTGTTAAAAAAATATGGTTTGACAGTTCTTGAATTACAACTTGAATGTTGAAATAAAAAAATGTATTACAATTGTTGTACTTCTTTGTAGATAAAAAAAGCTTAAAAGTATCAGAGACTCACATTGTGTGGCAAACAGCATTCCGAGCCTTCCAATTTTATTGTCGTCATTTGCGACGGGCAGGTTGCTAGTAATATTATATTCTTGTAGTAGCATTCAATAGAAAATATACATTAAACAATTCATTAACTTGTTCAGGAACACAAGGTAGAATTGTATTAATAGATTTGGTAAAAAAAAAAAAACCTTTATGATCTGTGAAGCAGTACCTTGTAATTACAATCAAATGCATAATTATTCTTTGTTTCCTATTGGGTTTTATGAAAGTGGTTGTCTATTTTGCACAGCAGGGAAGTTGAAATTTGCTAAGAGCAAAATTGCATTAAAGTTATTATGAAAAAGCTTGTTTAGCACTGCAATGAAATATATCTACTCACTAACCAGAAAAAACAAAACATTAAATATGTAAATCACTCTATTTTAAATGTATTCTTAAGCTTCAAAACCAGCATAAAGTTTAGGCAACTGATGAATAACATATGTAAATCCCATTGATAAATACATTAGTTATTCCTAATTTAAAAAATTCAGTGACCATGTATGAAATTAAATTAAATATTGACACAAACAATGTTATAATTGTATTATATTTATTTCCTTTTTAATACAAGCTATCAAGCTGTAAATATTTTAACCTAAATTATATATAATTGTGAGCTAAAATAGTGATGGACCCTATTAAAAATGTTGTAAAAGAAAATTGAAACGTTAATAATCTTTTTTTACAATTGATACTGTTACAAACTACTTCTTCATTAGGTTTGAAAAGGTCCCTAGAATGATATCACTTCAAAGTACTTGACATTTCTTGACCCTTGTCCAATACAACAAAGTGTTTCCACTGTTGTCTGACTAGCTAGTTAACTGTGTTTGTTGTCTCAATCGGCTCCATGGAAAACCCCAAGTCTATGGAGCCAAAACCTATCTCTGTACTGGGAATGAACTGGATATCGTTGCGGGCTACTGGAAATGGCTACTGATCAGCCTTAAAGTGATATCAACCCCAATATATTTGTATTTGACTCACTTAATGTATACACTCTGAAACACATTATACACATAACTGCAAACAAATAGAATACACATACAATTAGACCCTTAGAGCATTTGGACATACAATATGTTACTGGGGGAAACATCAGAGACAATGTCTATTTTGCCCACCTTGGCTATAATCCAGGACAATTTGTACTATAGTATTTGAAAACATTTGCTTGCTATGAAAATATCCCTGGTCCATAGTAGTATCTGGGGGTTGTAGGGGTCAAATTGCCTGGCGCAAAGTTATAGTTATCCTGCGGGTTGTGACAACTTCTTCCCCCTTACACCAAAGGTGCCTAGGGGATGAACCGTATTGGATGGTCCCAGAGCTCCGCCTTCACTTGTCCTCCTGCTAGGAGAGGCCATTGACATTTTCAGAAATTTAAATATTGTAAAGCCAGGCTCCATCGGAGCAACCATTTGATTTTCCCATCTTCTAAGCATAAAGGTTTCTGATCCATGACCACAGTGAACTCTTACCCGTATATGTGACAAGAGGTATACCAATAATAAATATGTGAAATTACAGCTAGTGTTATTGCATTAATTAGCTATTAATAATACACATAATTCGGTTAACAACACTTCAGTGGAATGGTGATCCAGAACAATGTTATAATGTAAATATGTCCAAGTATTATCTCCCAAAAATCGGTATGACTGTTGTTCACACATGACTTGGAATTTTGTGATAATATGTTAATGTTGGCCATATTAATATATGTGACCACTCTTAAACCACACTTGTGTCATTTTGATAGGTTGTATTGTTCACATGACAATGTTCTTGGTAGAAAATAAGGCTAAATATTTCATCATGATGTCACATTTAATGCAAATCTTAGGTTCTTGTGTGCACCAATATGTTAACTGATGTTAAATAACGATGGTATTAACATCAGATTTAACATGGAAAGTGTAAACACTTGGCCATAACAATATTCATAACTAATTAACATGCATTTAGTGACATGCAAACAGAAGATTACAGTCATCAAATACTGTACATGAAGGGATGGGTATACAGAAAGATGATCTAATTACAAAAATATTATTGTTATGTAAATATTATGTTGATGTCCAAAATCAGTAACCATTGGAAACACAAGGACACATTGATAACTGTATAACAATGAAATAGTTTATTATATACATAGACCACAGTCATAAATGTATCCAACCATGCATTAATATCATGTGTGTGTTGTGCAAGATTCCCCAGAGGACAAGAGGCTGAGTTGAAGACCGGAAACATCTAAAGGGTTAAAGGTAATGCTGTATAGTAATAATGATGCATACTAGATTTACATGTGGTTACACCACAGTAACAATAATCAGATGAATATAAATGTCATCATTCATCACTTCATATAATAGAAGTAACCAGTAATGCCCATACCCCTAATATAGTGTCTTCATCTGCTCAAATTAAACAGATACATGATCTCCTGTATTATGTAATCTATTTCAATTAAACCCAACACAGGTAAAGTGGCTAAGGTGCTTTAATCTGGGTATTTACATGGAGGGGTGCTTCCAGGGATCTAAAAACTAACAATGTTTATCGTCAAAAAAGAAGAACCAAGATTAGACACATACAATTAGACACATACAGTGTGATAATCAAAAAAGCAAAAAAATGATGTTCATAATAAAAAAAAAAGACAGAGGAGGAGAAAAATATAGCAATATTGGTATGTACAGTAGAGTGCTTTATACTGTTACAATAAATTAACTTACCTGATGTTCATTCACAAGCATCATAACCCATGCTGTATCTGTTATGAGAAATCACTTGCCATGACCAATAGAAGTGATGTGGGATCTCACAAGGAATGCTTAGCTGTGACCACATTCCGTGGGCAAATAGTACAATCACTATCTCTTTATGATATTGGTTAGCCACATTTATATCACGTTATAGGTATCCAGGTGTTATCAGATAATAACTTATTGTTATGATATCATGATTTCTAAACAAATACTGTACGCATTAATAATGAAGGAAAACAGCCTTAATGTCTGTAAATTACATCAGAGAAATTAATCTGGTCTATTATTATTATTATTATTAAGAGAATGACATTCTTCACTAACACATGTTCAGCATAACTGTTGGGTTTGATTACCATATAGTAGGACTATGCACATCCACTATCATTTGTACATAGGTACTAATTAAACCTAAGAACAATCATGGTTATTAAAATACTAGCTACTTGCCCGTCAAAAATGACAGGAAATAACATTTTAAGCCATGGGAATGCTGTTTGACATCCTTCAGCGCTCATAGTGAGCCACTCTTCTCGTTTACATTTGGTCCTATGAGCGCCTTTGGCTCTCATCAGAAAGACAGATATATGTCTATTTTTTTCTTTAATAATTAATTATTTAATAAATTAATATACTTTACCTATTTGTAATTGATATATCCATCAATGAATAGGCTGAAGAGCTAAGTATCTATTTTTATTTTCCTGCAGCATACAATGTACAGTTGGACTGTTGCTGCCCTGAGGAGAAAGCGTCATCAATGTCGCAACTGTGCATTAGAAATATGCTGCGTGTGTGAGGGCAAACCGTTGGTTTATTTGTGTAAAGCGCCATTTTAGATTCGTAATGTGTTTGTGTCGCAAGCTTTTTCCGTGCTTCCTAGCTGTGTATTTTTCTACCTCGTAAGCGCCTTGCGGTGTTTTGCGCATTTCGGATCGTGTATCCTTGTTTCCTTTTTTTCGGCCGCCATTTTTTTTCTTGCTTAGCTGATTTTAAATTTCCTAAACTTATTAAATTCAACTTCAATTAGCGTGCAACCTCACTGGCAGGTGTCATGGCTGTCCCCCCATGCTCTGTTTTTTTTGTTGTTTGTTTGTTTTTTTCTATTTTGTATTGTTTTTTTTGTTTTTGAATTTGTACGCATTTCATCCGTTAACTTCGTATTTTTGCGATCTCGTATTTTTTTTTTTTTTACGTTCCGCAGGTCGTTATTAAAAGTCGGACGTCCTTGTCAGTGTTTTCTGCACTTCGGGGTCGTGGAGCCTCGTTTTCATTTTTTTCAGCCGCTTGCTTAGCCGATTTTCAAATGGCTAAACGACTTAAAATCGACTTTAATTTGCATGCAAATTACCGGGAGTGATGCATTGTAGAGCTTCCACCTCCACAAATGTGGCCTGTCACTTTGCAACGTGACGACGATTTATTTATGGTTTGTACGATCATTCTGCTGGGGGGTGTCATTGATGGCATGGCTATCTGACAGCCACTGTGTATATAGTTTACTTACATTAATTGGTAGCACTGCTGGCAGATGTACAAAATGCCTTAAGTGATGGGAGATTTGCCTAAAATAAAATGAAAAACAGGTTAATTAGTAAGGGAAATAATAGAATAAAAAATAGGGACTACGTCATCTCTTCTCAGTAGCATTTCTCAATAACACCCCATGTGTCCACAGAGATGAGGATTATGAACATTGTATGGGGGGGGTAGCCATATGATTACAAAATATCATCATCACATAGTCCCTGGTCATCTAATCTTGATTATTTTAACATTATGACCAGTAGATTGCCACTGAGGAGTGCTTTTGAGAATGTAAATAACAGATGCAGCCCCTATTTCCTCCCTTGTTTCTACATTGGGCCCCAAGCCCCATTGCTGGTGACCAGAGTATGTTGTGTAATTTCAATGTTCAATTGGGTGAGCACTCTCTGGTACTGCACTGCTTGGAGCGGCCTGGCCATGTAGCTTTCCATCTGTAGCTTGTGTCTCATTATCTCCCCATAGAGATTCCTGTGACTGCAGACCACCAAGGCTCGGTGGGAGGAAACACCAATCATAGGGCTCTGTTTAGCATCCAGTTGCCTCCAAAAAAAGGACCAGCATCTCCTCCATAGTATCCTTCAATGAATGGCTGGAGGTTCATCTCCTGCCAGGTCAGGCATAGCTGTGGAGGAGGTAGCGGTGGTGGCTGAGTAGGGAAGTGCTGAGGAGCCGTGGTATTTGAGGGGCTTGTGGTGGGCGTCAGGAGGTGGGAGTAACCTGTAGCTCACACTGCTCTTGCCTCCTCTGCAATCTTCCTCTTTATAAAGTGGCTCTAGGGAAGTCACTTCAACTGCCATTTCACTCCAAAACGGGGACAGTGGTCCAGGCCTAATGTCCCTCTCCTCTTGTAGTATTTGGATTGGGGTATAGATGGCATGGAAGAGGACCATCATCTCCTCCTGCCTGTAGTTAGAGGCATGTAACCACAGACTCTTTTTCTCCCAACTGTGGATGGGGACCTGTCCTCCCTTCTCTGACCTTGAGCCTCTTCCCTCCACCCCCACCCCCCCCCCCGGAATAAGGCCTCTCCCCCTCTGACCCAGCACTATGTAGGTCTACTTCATCGAGAGCATCCCTCCCTCCTCCTAGCTCTCCTCCTGACCTCCTCCTCGAAGAACTACCACTTCTAGCCATCTATCGTTCTCTCCCTCTCTCCCCACTACTCCCCTTCCCCCATCTCCCTCCCTCCCATCCTCTCCTTTGATCCTTTCATCTTCCTTCACTTCTTTCCCTCCCTCTCCTCCTGTCCCTCCCCACCTATCCCTTCCCTCCATCATCAATCCAGAAATAAAAAAAGGCTAAATCATAATAAATGTGGATATGTGTGTAGATGATGAAAAAGAAAAATGTTTGTTTTATGTGTTTTTTTTAAATAAGGATATAGGATGAGGGATATGGGTGTATGGGGTTATGGGTACTGTGGTCTGCCTATATGTATATCTATGTGTAGAAATGAATCTATCTCTGTGCAAGTTATGTATTATCAGTCATTCGGTAAATGTAAGTGTAAAGTAAAGTAAGAATTAAGAAACAACTGAAAAAATATATAAAGATTTACTTTATATTGGATGTCATGTTATGCCTTTCATGAGCAGTTTCACCCAGTGAGAATTTAAAATCAAGAACCTAAAAAAAAAAAAGCTTATAATTTCTTTATAAGCTTATATAAATTTTTATAGGGGATACGATGTTTTGAAGATCTTTTCGTTAGATAAGATGTGGAATGAATATTTGAAATATGTGAAGTATTGCACATGATCTAAATTATGACCTCAAAGAGAACACTGACTTGTTGATGTATTTTTAATCACTACTGAAATTATGAATTTTTGTGATAAAAAGAAAGATGGGCTAACAAATCTATGAATTGTGCTACAAGAAAAATGCTCACATATTTAATATTTAAAATTACACATGATCAACCATACCAGACACTTAAAAAGCAAATATTGCACTGGAAAAACGGACTTATCCCCACATTATTCTTCTTAAAAAAGATATGCCTTTTAAACATTTTATTCTATCACTAATACTTCTATTTACTAATACCAACTTCCAATCTAGTTTTAAAAATCAGATTTAGATACTAAGGGCCTCATTCTATTATCAGCCGTAAATCGGCCGTAAGGCTGCGATTCCTTGCGAGGTTCTGTTACCTCGCAATTCTATTATACGGCCCCGCAAGGATCTCCTCTTACGGCCGGCCGCATATCTAAGCTCAGAAATCTACAAAGTCAAAAATAAATTCAAGCCTGCACTGTACAGCTCTGTAAATGCTATGGATCATATTGGGGTACATGAGGATTAAAAGTAACCCACTCTCAAGCTTGCACATCAGCCCAAACCCGAGTTTAAATTACCTGTTTATTTTCTGGCTGCGGCGTGGGCGTGTCTGAGGTGCTCCAAGCCCTATGGACTTTTTACATGTATATTTGACATATATTAAAAAAAATAATAATTTTACGGATTTGAGTATAGGGGAAATTTGTGCTATTTTTTCTAACACCTAAAATCACTTTATAGTCTTCTCAAAGTGCAGGATGGCTTTATTTGAGCTATTTTATGTGCTTAATTGGTGCTAGCGGGACCTTTTTGCTGCAAGTAAGCTGCGGCTCGCTTTTAGCCTTGCAGACAGGGTTCCCGGAGCAATAGAATAGCAACCAGGCTTTTCTTACGGCCGATTTCCTTGCGGCCGTTTTAGATCAAAGGCTTTCCTCCGGCGCGTGCGGCCGCAAGAGATAGCAAGGAGCTTCCCGCAAGCCTGCCGGAGTCCCTGGCCGGAGGGGAATAGAATAGCAGAATAGCTTGCGGCCGGTCCTTGCGGCCCCGCAACGGCTGCGGCCGATAATAGAATGAGGCCCTAAGAAAATAAATCAATCCTCTTTTGTTCCTTTGATACTTTGTATACTTTTCAACATATCACTTGACAAAATAAATTATGTAAATATCCCCAGGGCATATAAAACTGAAACTACAAAAACATAATTTGATTAAATGTATTTGTAAAAAAAAAAAAAAAAAAGACCTAACTAATGAATGGTTTGTTCATGGATCCCAATACTAGCTTCCTGAGTTACAAAACCCAATATAGTATAATGTATCTATATCATTGTTTTATTTAATGCTATGGTATTTGTCAAATACCCATTTATTAAACCTCAGTCTTTTCAAAGTGTCTTTATTTTAGAACTCCATATAGAGCTAAATATATATTTGAAAATATTCATTAATAGAACATTAAAATAAAATTAAAAAAAAAAAAAAAAAACTTACAAAATTGTCAGTCTACATCCAACCCAAGAAAAACAATGGTATTGAAAAAATTATTCAAACTATGGTAAAGAGTGCTTTTTTTGCAAGTGAATCACAAACCTGAACTGCCCAGAAAATTAAAACAGGATGAGAATTAGTCGGTGAGGAGGATGTATAAAAACTGGAGCCTTCATGCAGAAATTTGAGGAGTAAATAAGCAAAGAAAAACTGTGGGCACATAGAAAATCTGAAAAGAAAATAATCCAGATAAATGATACTGCCTCATCCAATGTTTACTTTTAAACTTATACTAGAAAACTACTATCAATTTAAAGTAAACTGCATTTTATGATTAAACAAACCATGAAATAGAACTACGTAGCTTAAACTAAATTTACTACACTATAAATGAAGACAGTCAAAAATAACATTAATTCTTAATCATTTATTTATTTTATATAATTTTTATTTAAATGCTTTCCATCACAAAATTGGTACAGCTATACTTCTACTGAACAGAGAATAGTTTGCAGATGCATGGGTTATTTGCTAAAATTGTACAAAGGAAAGGTTTTTGGGATTGTGGAGATGAGCGCCATAGGCGATCATCCCTACGACCCCGTATGGTTCAGGCAGAGAGCGCCAAAGGCACTTATTGGGCTGATGGAGATGAGCTCATCCCTGCGACCCGCGGGAGTACAGTTCAACAGAAACCTTCACTATCAAATTCACACTGCGAGACCCAAAGCAGTTTGAAAAAATATTGTTGAAAAATTACAACCCGTAACACTTCACAAAGGAAAGGGGCAGAAAAGCGGGACGTAGAAAAAAAACAAAATACGATTTGAGGTACTTAGAAAAACACAAAATACGACCCAAGGAAAAAAAATACTAGGTCCAAAAAATACGAAGTTAACAGCCAAACAGCGCACATCCAAAAACAAAAACACAAAATACAAAAAGAAACATTCAAAAATATCACACACACACCACAGGGGGACAGGCAGGACGTCTGTCAGTGAAGTTGGTTGCAAATTTAACTTGCATTTCATCACTTTCGCGATTGGAAAAAATGGCGTCCCAAAAAAACGAAAATGAGACTAAGCACGTAAAATCAAAACACAAAACACTTCATACTGCACGTGCAACACATCATGCTGTACGTGACTCATACAAAATCGTGGACATTTTCTATGCAAGAACTAACTAACTTGTGCAAAATGTCGTCTGGAACGCAAATTGACTGCTGGAACGCAAATAGCGCATGAGTGTTGTGTTCTAACGGTTTCAGCTCAAAGTCTATAAATACTGCAAACTTTCCAGAAATTTATCCTCAGGTGATGAACAGTGTGACTGGACATTTCATTGGTAGCATTACTTCATTATCACTTTAGAAGTTTAAAAATCGGCAAATTATGGAAAATAGGTAAGCTATAATTAATTAATAAAAAATAAAAAAACATATATGGTTTCAAATATTGCCAAGAAAAACGTTATTCATGTACAGTAACATTTAAAACATATCTAAAGTAAAAAAAAAAATTGACTTTCAAATAGACAAAAAAAAACAATATTAATGTACAGAAGCAATTAGAAGACATTATTCATGTATAGTAAGATTTCAAAGACAGATAAATGTTTAAGTGGGGTAAAATGCTGTATATTTCAAAAGAAGAAAAAAGGAGACATTTCAACAAGAACATAGCTTTTATTAAGATATATTTTACAACATAATTCATGCTTTTAGCAACAACAAAAAAACATAGATATATATTTACACTGCATTTCAACATTTTCATGTCATTCTCAGACTCTGCCTGAACAGTGTCACTGAATAATTTGCAGCACTGCACAGTTTAACACAGACTCTCAAATCTGTAGCAATTTACATGCAACAAATTAAAACCAACAGGTAATGTATAAAAATACATTTCATTAGAAAAAATACTGTGGTTTTAGTAAAATAAAAAAATATAAATAATATTTCAACATTTGCATTTCTATCTTTTTCAACAGACACTGCCTGAAGAGTGTCGCAGGAAAATTGGCAGCAGGGACCCTCTGTCATTTATACACAACTAATAATTCAACACAATAGGTACAGTATAACAAGTAAAAAAAAACAAAAAAACATTTATCCTGTTTGGTGTGCGCTATTGTCAAAATGCACTGCTACATAACTGACCGTCTAAACCTAACCCCATAAACTAATGCCAATAGTGGCACACACAAAACAGGTTACTATAACAAATGTTGTTAATAGGTATAACATGGAAAAATATATTCTGTTTTCTGTGCCACAACCTGTAAGCCTAACCTCAGAACCAAAACAGATCATGTCAACAGTGGCGCACACAAAACAGGATACTACTACCAATATTGTTAACACATATAAAATCTAAAAATAAATCCTGTTTTTGTGCACCAACCTCTAAGCCAAACCCCATAACCTAAACCTCTAATGCCAACCGTGGTGCACACAAAACAGGATACTATAACAAATGTTTTTAACACATATAAAATGGAAGAATATATCCTGTTTTCTGTTCCCCAACCTCTAAGCCTAACCCCATAACCTAAACCTCTAATGCCAACAGTGGTGCACACAAAATAGGATACTACCACAAATTGTGTTGACACATAAAAAAAATGGAAGAATATATCCTGTTTTCTATGACCCAACCTATAAGCCTAACACCATAACCTAAATATCAAATACCAACAGTGGCGTACACACAACAGGATACTTAAAAAAATGTTGCTAACACATACTAAATCAAAGAATATATCCTGTTTTGTGTGCACCAACCTTTAAGCCTAACCCCATAACCGACACCTATAATGACTACAGTGGCAAACACAAACCAGACTACTACAACAAATGTTCTTAAAAACATAATAAATGCAACAATCTATTATGTTTTATATACACACACACAACTCTCTATGACTAACCCCATAAGCTAAACGGCTCTGAAAACATACAAAATGGAAGTATATATACGGTTTTATATGCTCTTAGTGCAAAACCTAATTTATTTAAATGTTATTTTAACATTTCCATCTCTCTCTTTCATTCTCAACAGACACTGCCTAAAGACTCTCATCATCCCTACAGCAAAAAAGTACTATAAGTAAGTTAAATCAAGTACTGCTGTTTACACATATAAAATCGAAGTACTTATCCTATCTGCCGTTGTGGAAACGTACTGCAATCTAACTAACACTCTAAGCCAAACCCCATAACCGTAAACCCCTAATGACAACATTGGTGCATGCAAAACATGATAGCAAGAACAAAAAAAAGGGGTACCCTAACCGCTAATGCCAACAGTGGTGCACACAAAACAGAAAACGACAATGCTCTTAACATATACAAAATGGAAGGATATTGTAGTGATATGGAATCACAAGGTTGTGGAGACCAGCAGCCAAGGTCAGCAATAATCCAGTTCAGCAATTTGTAGGTGAAACAGGAACAAGCTTTATTGAAGTGATCAGGAACCACACAATAATCTGGCAAGGTACATTGACAGGAAGTGCCTTAACTAGGCCAAGGACCAGACACCTGACCAGGCACAGCTGAAGAGACTTAGGCACTGATACAATTGCTAGCAGAGTCAAGGTTATCAGATCTCACTGAAATTCACAAAGGCAGGCAGGCGCAGTGGTAGGGAAGAGGTATAGCAGCCTGGGGACCAGGGTTCAAAACCCAGCAGAGTCATTTCCTCACAGATATATACTATTTGTGGTGTTCAACCATCTAAGCCCAACTCCATACCCTAAACACCTAATGACAATGGTAGCACACAACTAAAGACATTATGACAACACTGCCACACACAAAACAGGATAACACAAGAAATGCTGTTAATCTATACAAAATAGAAGGACCTATCATGTTTGCTGTGTGCCTTTCACAACATAGACTGTAACCTAACTAATCTGCTTAGTCTAAGAATATGGCAGATACTGACAAGAAACAGATAAAGAAAAGATGTCAAACTAGAGAACGTCAAAAAACATAGGCAGATCAAACACCAGAGCAGAAGGAGATATGACGACAAAAATAATGGGAGAGACTCACAAGCAAAATATTAGTGACTAACATCCAAGTCCAAGAAGGCTACTAAAAAACAGAAGCATTTAGAAAATTTTGCTGAACAATCAGAAAGAATGCTAATGAGGATTTAGACAGTCACATTGATATATCTTCTCATAATAGTCCTTTACTTAAATCTTTAGCAGTAGAGGTTTATAATTGTGGTAATATGAATATTGTCTGTCAGTTTTGAGGGGCTTATCATTTCCAACAGGAAAGACCCAGAGATGGTCATTTCGTTAGTTGCTGTCAAAAAGGCAGGGTAATACTTCCACAAAGACAACAATTCCCAACATATTTAAAAAGTATTATGGCAGAGCCTTCTTTCCCTAACTATCACCATTTCAAAACAAACATAAGATCCTATAATAGTTGTAACGGATCTCCTGGCTCCCCGACCGGGTACCTCCGTTGATAGACGCGTCCTAGTTTGCGTCGAGGCCTACAAGCACTGCACCGGACACCAAAACCACCACAGACTCCAAGGATAGTACATCAGGAACAAGCGTTCAGTAGTTACAGCTCAAGGGAGTATGCAAAAGCATAGCAATCCCCAGTATGATAGCGATCCCCTCCAATAACGAGACAAGGCTACGTTTTGAAGGGTCAAGTAGAACTATTTTTTAATAACAGGGAATCTCCTTTTATGCAATGGTGCCCTCTGAAGGGCTACACCCACATAATTATCACAACAGCCAATTATCTACATGGTTCAACCCCCACGTCTCCTCCCTTCAGATAACAGGAAACACAATTAAAACAGACACAATTTTAACCACATTCTGGATGTACCCCAAAAACAGGGGGTACACCTTTAAGTCCCGCACCATTCAATAGCTCTCACCCAGGGGAACAACATATAAAAAAATGGCATGAATCAGACCAGGGGTTCAAAAGTTAGTAAAAGTATCTTTTACACATAACACACAGACATTGCACATATCCCCCATACAATACACATATAGGACAATAGGTGAGTCACACCTCCCTGGCAACTTGGATACAATCAGACATTAATTAGATCATCCTTCTTTGTTCTTATCAAAAAATGAAAACACTTTGGAAAATGCAAGGATCCTTTACAACTTTCTTATCTCTTGAATCTCTGTAATAGGATTATCTATTAGCCTAGGTCTGCAAAAGTCTGGCTAATATTCTGCAGAGCATAAACCAGCATACATATAGTAGGATCATATTTTAACCATAATAATCATAAAACAGGGTAAAACAGTGATCGGTTCCGTTACAATAGTGCCATATCCTTTGCATCTATGGGTGCAACATTAGCTGCTAATGTGCCAGGACATGGCCCTTACTGTTTCAAAGTACAAGGATGAATTTACCATCGTACTTCTCATTTACATCCAGAAGAAGGGGAGCAAAGAAAATTTGTTCAACTATATGTCCTAGATACTAGGGAAGCTGTTTAACAACGTATGCAGCGTCAAGTAAAATAAAAAATGCTTGATAAAAGTATGGCCCAAAACCCACACACTCAAGCCTATAAAAAAAATTCAGAAATAGAACAAGAACAAATAATTCATGTAGAATTACATCAGTTACCAATCCCAGCAGTCAATATGGTTCTTAAAAGAAATTGCCATACTGATAAACTCTGTTACAACTTATCAACATCAAATGAGGTTGCAATGGTCTTTCAAAATGATGAGGGGGAACCGATATTAGAATATATCCCAGAAATGAGGAGCAATCTTACATCAACATAAGTATCTTTAGGACAAATTTAGATCCAATGACATATCCAATTTTTTTTCCAAATGGGGAAGCCGGATGGCAACCCAAATTAACACTTGACAGTTACCCAAATTCAAAAGTATGTGTCAGAAATAATATTTCTATTCTTGAATATAAAGTGGCTCAAACTGCATTTTGAGATGGATTTAATCCAATTTTATGTGGTGGAAAACTGACACAACAATGGATCATTGATTCATATTTGCAAGTTGAGGCAAATAATTTAAATTTCATAAAATATCAACAAGATAAACTACATGTAGAACATTATTGTGGACTGATGGATTATGTCGCTGATGCGCCTACAAACAGAGAGCTTGCAGCTGGCAAAGCCATAATTTACCTTCTTCTTTCCAAGGATCTCCTCGCAATATGCGAGAAAGATACAATGATGCTATGGCTATTGTAACTAAATTTGGAAAACCAGATTTATTTATTACATTAACATGTAATCCACAATGGCCAGAGATTGTACAGAATCTGCTAATTGGACAAACTGCTTCCGACAGACCAGATTTGGTGGCAAGAGTCTTCAAAATCAAATTAACTGAATACGTGACATAACCATAACTCAGTTGTTTGGCAAATGTCTGGCTTATGCTTATACCATAGAATTTGAAAAAAAAGAGTATATCGCTCACATGCAGTGTATCGATTAGCTGTACATTTGCCCCAAAGACACTTAGTTTATTTCAATGTTGTAAATGAAAGAAATGCTTTGACTCAAAGTGAGCATCAACAAACTACACTAACTGCGTGGTGTTAATTAAAGTATACTGACTTGGAGGCAAGGGAATAGTTGTATATTGACATTCCCTATCATTATGTTTTTGTTAATGGATTATGGCGAAAAAGAAAAAGCCGTGGAATTAAAATTATAACTAGAATATACACTGTAAGTCCAAGAGACCTTGAACATTTCTGCTAACTTTTACTCCTTTTAAATGTTCCTGGTGCACAAAGTTTTGAACAGTTGAGAACTGTTAATGACACAGTTTATGAATCTTTTCATTTAGCTGTGCGACACCGAAACTTCCTGGCTGATGATACAGAATGGGAAAGATGTCTAGAAGACGCAGCACTGTGTCAAATGCCATGGCAGATGAGAGAACAATTTGCATTCATTTGTAAATGCATTCATTTGCATGCATATTGTCCATGGAAATCACATAGACATTGTAGAAACATGTATGAAGTCAAGTACACTATGGGAACTCTTTACTCCCCTCAAATTAGAACAAAATATGAGATCACAAGGACAAAATGAATTCAATGAGTGGTTCATCAAATTTGGAGAAGGAAAAAGAGAACCAATTCAGAATTTACCCGATGATACCGTGGAAATTCCATCTCATATGATTTGCAAACAGGACATGATATCAGCTATATTCCAAAATACAATAACTAACGACGATTATGCAGAGCTTGCAACCAAAGTAATATTAAAGTGAAAAAATAAACATGCATTGCTTCTGAATAATGACATCTTAAAATTAATAGATGCACCACAAAAGAATTATCACAGTGCAGATTGTGTACTTGGTGACAACAAAGAGACTCAGAAAAACTTTTCAACTGAATTTATTAATTCATTAACTCCATCTGGAATGCCATCACATATTTTGCAGATAAAACAAGGTGCAATTGTCATGTTACTGTGAAATATGAACCCAAAAAAAGGACTATGTAATGGGACCAGATTAATTGTTCAAGAACTAAAACATAATTTCATAAATGCAAAAGGTGAAAGAGTTTTCATACCAAAAATAGATTTGGCACCAAGTGAAAGTAGCTTACCTTTTGTACTGCAAAGAAGACAATTTCCCATCATCATGGCATTTGCCATGACCATTAATAAATCACAAGGACAAACTTTTCAATCCATTGGAATCTTTTTAGAAGAACCAGTATTTGCCCATTGTCAACTGTATGTTACATTTTCAAGATGCAAGAATCCAGAGGAAATAACATTTTATATTGAAAACAACCAAAGCCATGGTGATTTATTAGATGATGGATGAATTTTTACAAAAAAAAACATTGCCTACTATGAAGTACAGTAAATTAAATTACAGACAATAAATAAATTACAACTAAGCCACAAATAACCCAATTCAATAACCAACAGTGCTCTTATATCTACGTCAAATTCACAACAAATATAGAGAACTGTGGTTTTATTTCAAAGACGCACTTTTATGTCACTCAGGCTCTTTTAAGAGGACCACTATTTTGCTAAGGTAACTCTATAAATTGCCAAAAAACATAGAGAACAGTGGTTACACCCCGCAGACAAACTTTGATGTCTGGCAGTCTCTTTTTAAAGGACCACTATTTCACTTTGGAAACTCTACAGTATGTGCCATTTTCAACAACTACACAAATGAAAAAAAAAGAAAAACAAAAAACAGTGGTTATATCCCATAGACAAAATTACAAGTCTCCTGGGCTTTTTTAAAGGGAACCACTTTGACAGACAAAACAAAAAAAAATGAAATGTCTTGGAAGTGAATTAATTATTTTGCCCACTTTGAAACACTTGACCAAGTTTCACAGTTTTTTTTTTTTTGGTTTGCCTTCCTCTGGATTCAATATTCATGATCACTATATTTTTAACTAACTTCATTTTAAATGTTATTACCTTATGTTAATGTTTGCATTGTTAACATTGTATTTTACAAGGTTTAAAAAGTTGATTTATTAAATTATTACGGATTTATGTCAGTAGCATCATAATCATTTGTTACAAATTTAAATGTGTAATTAAATAGACAGGATTCACCCAGGGAGTAATCCAATTGCCAGTTACTGGCTAAGTTTCAATGGGGGGTTTTACCATTTGCCTTCCTCTAGATTCAATACCTATGTGCTTTACCAGTAGTCCAACTACAAGTTGCATGTTAAGAAGCATTCTGTAATGATTTAAAATACTCATTTATACAAAGTTGACCTATTGATGTTAGCATTGTTAAAAATAATTAATTCAGCACTGTTTACAATATGTTGCTTGTTAGAAACCTTAATGTAATGGTTCACAATACCTATCCATACAAATTTAATGTATTTGATTATTACTGAATATATGACAATTAAAAAGTGTAATATGGTTTAACAGTTCATTGTTAAAAATATTAAAACAAAATATTAACATTTTTGTACTTCTTTGCAGATGAAGAAAAGTATAAGAGTCTCAGAGAATCACATTGTGCCACAAACAGCATTTCTAACTTTCAAATTTTATTGACCTTTTAATTTTTTGACGGGCAAGTCTCTAGTATTCAGATAAAAAATCAATTCTAAATAAGTTTATCTGGAGCAGTTTAAGGTTCTTTAAGCCCACAAAATATAATGATTAAATTCCTACTGAATGAACAAAATACCCATTATTCAACACAGGATAAATATAAGACTGCAACTAGTTTCCTCTCTCAGTACTATTTAAAAGTGAGGATGCTAATTCAATTAATTCTTAGCCATACCCCTTCTTAGAATAACACAGGAATTAAGCAGGATTGTAAAGCAATTTAACACACTTAAATTGTTTATTACCTTTGACAAGAACAATCTAGGCAAGCTAACCTTATCTTTTGTTTTCATAAATTCTATTTATTTTTGCTTAATCAGTGTGTCACAATGTTTCCTCAGGTTTCCTTTCGTCTTATTTATAACCTTCCTCTTTCTCAGACTATTCTCCTCAGTTGCTCCACATCATGTCTCAAACAACCTAACCATCTCATTTCTCTATCCTCCTTCCTCCAGTTGCTATCCCTTTCCTCTTCTAAAGCTCTATAGCAGAAATGCTTTTGTAGGTCCCACTTCCTATTCTTGTGACTGTCACTCCTTCTTTTTTTGGCTTCTTTAGATATATTCCCTAAACCAGGCACCTCACTCACTTCCACCTGCTGTCAGCAACACATAACGCCCCAGGGCAGCAAACACCCAAAACAAAAAAAATGTAATACCCATTACCTGTCACAAACCATCTACGTTGACCTTCTGCTGTGTCCTCTGGAATGCGTGGTATATTTGCAATACAATCTCTTTCATTCATGACCTATTTTTTTCCAACTCCCTCTACTGGCTGTCACTGAAACCTGGCTCACTCCATTAATGTCTCCCCTGCGGTACTCTCATATGTTGGCTTACACTTCAGTCACACACCTCGATCTGAGAACAAGCAAGAAGGAGGTGTGGGCATACTACTATCCTCTCACTGCACTTTTCCTCTCTGGTTCCCTTCCTACAATTCTCATCTTTTTTTCAGTTCACAGTATCCTCCTCTTCTCAGCTATCTCTATGGGATTTGCTGTGATCTATTGCCTGCCTGGACCACGCTTTAAATTTCTGGATCATTTTGCAACCTAGCTCCCTCTTGTTCTCTCCTCCAACTAATCTTCACTCATTCTTGGAAATTCCAACATTGTGACTGACACTCCAACCTCTCCTACAGCTGTTAAATTTATTTCAAATTAAAGCCAGTAATTAGAGAAGATATTTATGCTGGAACTAGCAGTAATGTTGAATGTTTGTGGGTAAAGTTAAATAGCGGAGCAGCAAATTCCAAAATAATATTTATTTTAGTATGCTATAAACCCCCAAATATAAATGGAAAGTGAGGAAATACAATTATTGTTACAGATTGGAAATGCAGCTAAGCATGGACAAGTTCTAATAATGGGAGATTTTAATTACCCTGTAATAAACTGGATAAATGAAACCAGCAGTTCAACTAAGGGAGCAGGTTCTTGAGTACACTCAGGGATAATTATCTGGCCCAGGTTATAGAAGAACCAACTAGAAATGAGACTATCTTGGATTTAGTTATCACAAATAATATTGATATTGTAATCTCACAACACAGTTTCACTTGAGATTGAATTAAAACAACAAAACTGAAAGGAGCAAACAAAAACTCTTAATTTTAAAAGGGCAGATTTTAATGGTATTAAGGCAGCAATACAAAGTATAGACTGGGACAAATAACTGATGGGTAAAAATACTGAACATATATGGACAATATTTAAATCCTTACTAAATATACATACTTATCACCATAGACCACGTGGGAATAAAAGTAAAAGGAGTAAATCACATCAAATGTGGCTTAACAACGATTTAAAGATCAAGATATGGAGTGAAAAAAACAGGCATTTAAATTATACAAACAAGAGGGGACAGAGACTATTAGACTGGCTAAAATAGAAAATGAATAATTAGTTGCAAATAGAGTTATGCTAAACATAAAATGTTAACAGGAAAAGACAAATGAGCTAAATGTGTATACTAAAGGAAAGAACCTAAGGGAGGTACCAGGGGCTGGGCCACTGCAACACAATGGGGCTAAACTACCTTCACCAAATAATTGGTTAAACACATAAAGAAATCCAAAAAAGGTTGGAAAAAATAAATGTTAATAAAGCCCCAGTTCCTGATGGAATACATCAAAGGGTTCTGAGGGTACTGGGTTCTGTAATAGCCAAACCATTATATACAATTTTTGAAGATCCACTCAACACAGGGTCGCTACCAGATGACTGGCAAAAAGCAGAGGTGATACCTATATTCAAGAAGGGAGCAAGAGCAAATCTGGGGAATTATAGACCAGTGAGCCTCACTTCTGTAGTGGGAAAGCTTTTAGAAGGGTTAATAATGGATAATATACAAGAATATGTCTATTTAAACAGGATTATAAGTAGGAGTCAACATGGATTTATGAGGGATAGGTCATGTCAAACCGATCTAATTACTTTCTATAAGGGAGTTAGTAGGAACCTGGATCAAGGCAACTCAGTGGATGTAGTCTTTTTAGATTTTGCAAAGGCTTTTGATACAGTACCACACAGAAGACTGTTGTGCAAATTAAGGGATATAGGAATTGCAGTAAATATCTGCTCATGGATAAAGAGTTGGCTAAAAGACAGAAAGCAAAGGGTTGTGGTAAATGGAACATACTCCAATTGGACTAATGTGGTAAGTGGGGTTCCTCAGGGTTCAGTATTTGGTCCTCTCCTTTTTAACATATTTATTAATGACTTAGAAGTGCAACTGGAAAGTAGTGTCTCCATTTTTGCTGAAGACACAAAGTTGTGCAAGGTTATTAAATCAGATAATGATGTAATTTCCCTCCAAAGGGATTTACTCGTCAGAATCATTCAGATGTTCATTGGCAAACTTCAGATGGGCCTGTACATGTGCTTTCTTGAGCAGGGGAACCTTGTGGGTGCTGCAGGATTTCAGTGTTTTACTGCGTTGTGTGTTACCAATTGTTTTCTTGGTGACTATGGTCCCAGCTGCCTTAAGATCCTTAACAAAATCTTCCTGTGTAGTTCTGGGCTGATTTCTCACTGTTCTCATGATCATTGAAACTCCATGAGGTGAGATCTTGCATGGAGCACCAGACCGAAGGAGACAGACAATTATTTTGTGTTTTTTCCATTTGCTAATAGTCACACAAACTGTTGTCATCTTCTCACCAAGCTGCTTGGCGATGGTCTTGTAGCCCATTCCAGCCTTGTGTAGGTCTACAATATTGTCCCTAATACCCTTGGACAGCTCTTTGGTCTAGGCCATGGTGGAGAGTTTGGAATCTGGTTGATTGAGTGCTTTAGTGGACAGGTGTCTTATATACAGGTAACAAGCTGTGATTAGGAGCACTCTCTTAAAGAGAGTGCTGCTAATCTGAGCTTGTTACCTGTATAAAAGACATCCAGGAGACAGAAATATTGCTGATTGATAAGGGATCAAATACTTATTTCCCTCACTGACCTGCAAATCAATGTATAACTTTTGTGACATGCGTTTTTCTTGTTTGTTTGTTTTTTGTTATTCTGTCTCTCACTGTTAAAATACACCTATGATTAAAATTATAGACTAATAATTTCTTTGTCAGTGGACAAACGTTCAAAATCAGCAGGGAAATACTTTTTCCCCCACTGTATCCCCTCTTAGGTGCCTTTTTTCTAGAGAAAAAAATGTTTACTGTATATACTCGAGTATAAGCTGACCCGAGTATAAGCCGAGGCACCTATTTTGCACAAAATACTGAGAAAACTTAGTGACTCGAGTATAAGCCTAAGGTGGGAAATGTGCTGCCCCCTGTGTCCCTCTTGTGCCCTCTGTGTCCCCCTCTTGTGTGCCCTCTGTGCCCCTTTCTTGTGTCCCCCCTCTTTCTTCCCTGTGTCTCTTCCCCCTCTCCCTCCCCTGTGTCTCTTCCCCTCCTCTCTCTCCCCTGTGTCTCTTCTCCTCCTCTCCCTCCCCTGTGACTCTTCCCCCTCTCCCTTCCCTGTGTCTCTTTGCCTCCCCCTCCCTTGTCACCCTCCTCAACCCCCCTCTTCATCCTCCCTCCTCATCCTCCCTCCTCATCCTCCCTCCTCAACCCCCCTCCTCATCCTCAACCTCCCTCCTCAATCCCCCTCTTCAACCCCCCTCTTTAAGCCCCCTCCTCAACCTCCCTCCTCAACCTCAACCCCCCATCCTCATCCCCCATCCTCAACCCCCCTCCTCATCCTCAACCCCCCCTCCTCATCCTAAACCCCCCTCCTCATCCTAAATTCCCCTCCTCGCTTTACCCCTCTAATTACCTCCCCCTCTCCCATTCCCCTCACTTACCTTCCATCTGCAGCTGCTCCTCCGCTTCTCTGCACTCCTTCCGGGAAATGCTAATGACGTGAAGCGCATGTGACGTCATGTCATTAGCATATGCTCGGTGCTATACTCATTTCCTATCCCTGCCACTGATCCACACACAACTGGCAGTGCAAGTGTTAAAGCACTTTAGTAGTGCAGTCTAATTCACATTCCATCTGGCAGCGACATTGAAGTGTATCACATAGTCAAGTGGCCACATTAATCCATCTCACAGCTGGGGCGGGTGATTTGTCATTTTAGAAAACATTCATGCACAAGGACAAGACCATTAATTCTATGATCGGATTCATTTCAGCATCAGATGTGACTGTAGAGTGCCCGTTCATCAACCACAGTAACTCCATATACACAGCAAAATCAGCTCAATTAAAGAACCACTGCAGTTTAGGAGGAAAATCATGTTGTGAAGTTTGCGAAGTAACAACATTAGTATGTGAGCCATACACATAAAATAATTTTTGAGAAAATGTAACATTTGAAGATTTGTTTATATGATGCAAATTTTCACCTTGTCTGACTTGAGAACTTCATGATAGCTTGAAGCAAAAGGCATGTAATAGGGTGCAGATAAACCACCTGTGCGTTACACTGGGGCCCTTCTAAAATGGTGTATTCATTTTTCTTCTAGAATGTAGTGGACCCCTCCACCCCCACAGGGGCCCCTTAGCACACCTCACCCCACCTGACCAACTCGCTACGCACCATCCGGCCCCTTTACTGTGGATCTCGGCAGTCATTGGTGGTTCAGCGTATCCTTCCCCTGCCGGTGCTTCTTTTTACTGGGGCGGGAAAGACCACTGGACATTCCCTGCCACAGAAAGTGGGCGCGCAGGTAGGGAAGGATACTGCTGTGATCCACAGTCCACAGTCCAGGGCTAATGATCCAACAATGCCCTGGGGAGGTGGGGGTCCATTACATTACAGAAAAAAAAAATGTAAGTACATATTTTATATATATATATATATATATATATATATATATATATATATATATACACATATATGGAAATGGGGGGTTGAGGATGAGGATGGTGGGTTGAGGATGATAAGGGAGGGGGAGGGAAAGAGCCACAGTGGGGAGAGACACGGGGGGAAAGAGAGACACGGGGGGAAAGAGAGACACGGGGGGAAAGAGAGACACGGGGGGAGAGACACAGGGTGAAAGAGAGACACGAGGGTGAAAGAGAGACACGGGGGGAAAGAGAGACACGTGGGTGGTGACTCAAGCCGAGGGGGCCCTTTTCAGACTTAAAAAAGGGCTGAAAAACTCGGCTTATACTCGAGTCTATACGGTATTTGGTTACTCTTTATTCACAGCTTAGTCCATTCATTCCCCTTATTAGTTTTTTGTCCTTCTCTTTTTTCAGCTCTAAAATATAATTTTTATGAAGTTGTGCTGAGAAATGTACTGCATTTTCCAAATAAGGGTGTACTAGGGATTTATATAATGGCAGAATTATATTTGCTTCCCTTGCTTCTATACCCTTTTTAATACATGCTAATATAGTACTTGCCCTGGCAGATACTGCTTGGCTTTAGTTGCCCATTCTGCTAATTTATGGAGGGAAGGTACATACTTTTCTAATTTAACCATCTTGCACAGCTTAGTGTCATCAGCAAGATTGGAGACAATACTTTGCAGTCCTCCGTCTAAGGCCCACATTAAATTCTAAGCCAGTAACCCCAACATGAAGCCCGTGATGGCTGCATGCTTGAAATTTGGCAGAGTTACAGTGCTATTAAATTAGAAGGGCTGCGAGCTACCAGCTGGAGAAGCAAAACCGTAAACCATCTGTCCAACAGCAGTTTTACAGGCTAGAACGTAATCAATTAAGCAAGCCTGTAGTTATGGGTTTACATGGAGCCAATGGAAACAGAGATCATCAGCATTGTGTCACAAGAAAATGGAGGATGGATTTCAAAGTCCTACGGGGTTCAATTACGATCTACGGGCGAACCCACATTCCAGTCAAGATGCAATATTAATAATGCCGCAAATATGATATTCTATCTGCAAGTTAAAGTATGTATTAACACATTGATTCCTGGGATCGATATAACACAAAAAATAGACATGAAATTAAGTATTTTACTGAGCCAATTTGCAGGCTTGAGAATGTTGCGCTATTAATTCTAAAACATAACATTACTTTCACATGTAATAAAAGTACAGTAGCGTGTTTTTATTCGCATTACAAGTGCTACGTATTGGACTTTACCCCCCTTGCGGGTCCTCTGGAGCACACATTGGGCTTTGGGCTCCATTTGCGTGTTACGGTCCTGCTTGCGAGTGACTTTTTTGCAATGTAATAGCTAAATTGAACAAGTAGCGGTTACGGCCTTGACAGATCAAAGGATTTAAGGAAGCAAAGTTCAACATTGCTCAACCCATAGGATTTTTTCAGCCCTTCTGCGTCTTAACCCACAAGTTGTCTGGGGGCTGCGTTACGGGGCTAATTTAATAACAAAACAGCCTAAAATCTATGTTACAGGTGACAATTTAACACGTAGCCCGAATATAATGTGGCTGCAAGTCATTAATAAATATGTTAAAAAGCAGAGAACCTTTTGAACCCTGAGAAATTCCACTTACCACATTATTTCAATCTGAGTAAGTTTCATGTATAGCAAGTCTTCGTTTCCTATCTTTTAGCCAGTTCACAACCCATGAGATTATAGTTTGGTGTTAGATTGTCTCCCTTCTTTAATGATTTAACTCTTCACAATGCTTTTGTCTTAATTGCGCCACCATGATACTTGTTAAATGTTTATTGCCTTCATCATGAATGGCTGCATGGCCTTTAACTTCAATGACTGGAGGAATACTTAGACTTGCTACAAAATTTATGTAAAGAACATTCCCTTTCCTACCCTTTTACTCCTTCTGATGTTCACTTTAACCTTTTTTTTTACTCAAATGTTGTTGTTTAGTTGTTCAGTCATTCAGTCATGTCTGACTCTCTGTGACTTTAGAAACCACAGCCCATCAGGCAAATCTTTCAGCTACTGCCCCACTGAGCTCTATTAAGCTCATGTTCATTGCTTCAGTGAACTCATCTATCCATCTCCACATCTGTTTCCCCCTTCTTCATGTGCCTTCAATCTTTCCCAGCATCAGAGGCTTCCCTAGGGAATCCTGCCTTCTCATGATATGGTCAAAATATGACCTTCAGCCTCATGATCATACCTTCCAGTGAACTGTTAGTCTTGATTTTCTGAAGTACAAAAGTTATTTGATTCTCTTGCAGGACACTAAGCAATTTTCACACACAATTCAAATGCATCAATTTGACAGTGCTCAGCCTACTTTATGGTTCAGCTCTCACATCCATATGTTACTAATTGGAATACCATAGTTCAAATTATGTAAACCTTTGTTGATAGTGTAGTGTCTTTACATGTTACCAGCTTGTCTAAGCTTGCCATAGCTTACCTTCCTAGAAGCACATGTATTTTAATTTCATGGCTACAGTCACCATCTGAAGAGATCTTGGAGCCAAGGAAAATAAGATCTGTCACTGCCTCCACTTCTTCCCCAATGATTTGCAGGAACTGAGATTGCTGTTGCCATGATTTTTGTCTTTTTAACGTTGAGCAAAAGGCGAGTTTTTGTTCTCTCTTCTATCACCATGATCAATAGGTCCTTTAGATTATCCTCACTTTCATACATACAAACATAAATAAATCAATAAATATATATATTGTGACCGTTTGCCCCCTAGAGGATGGTGCCAGCTACAGAGCTCTTGACAGGAGTGATGAGTTCAACTCCTGGAGGACTCCTAATTGGCCCAGCTGAAACTTCACTTTAAAGCCTGGAAAGAGATGGGAAAGACTGCTGATTAGGCTCCGGCCTAAGGGCTGTGAGCAGTGTGTGGATCTGCAGGCTGTTTGAAGGAGCTGGGATAAGCTATGAAAGGAGACAGTAAGGAACACTGCTTGAAATACAGAGAGACCCTGGCAAGTGAAAGTGGATTGCATGGAGTGTACAGCCAACATCATAACAAGAGACACAGAGTGTTCAGTGTGACCTGGGAGGAGAAAGAGACAGAGCTCCTGGTCAGAACCTAGCTGGACTTGCAGTGTGGGTGCCAGAGCAGCAAGGGAAGCTGCCACTTGAGGATCAGTCTGCGTGACTGCAACAATATTTACAAGAGAGATTGTTTGCTCTAAGCGCAGAGGACTTGCAGAGGATCCATTGCAGCTGAGAAGCTGGGAGAGAGAGACTGAACTTAAAGGTACATCCCTCTGTGTGAAAAGGTACTATTTTACCTGCAGACCGAGAGGCGGTCTCAGGGCTAGTCAGGTTGTTCCTGCAAATAAGCAAGCCCGTTTATGTAGATGCTTCTTTCATGCTGAAATTAAGCAATTGTTTGTTTTGAAACACTTTATTAAAAGCAAAGGTAAAAGTATATCGGGACTATCTGGTTTATGTGGAAATCACAGGAGCATCCAGTAGAGAAAAAGACCATACCTGTCACAGTATAAATATATATATATATATATATATATATATATATATATATATATATATATATATAAATATTTATATATACAGTAGCATCCCGGTTATCACACAACGAAGCGGGACTCTCAAGCAACTGGCACCGCCATCAATTTCCCAATTTCTCTATGCCGATAAAACGGCATAACCGACACTATTCAGCAGTACGAGACTGAAAAAAATTACTTTTTTCTAATTGTTTTTTCTGGACCTAAATGGCCCAGATTTGATGCTAATGCCTTTTTAAGGGTATTTTTATGTTTTTGGGGTGTTTAAGGGTCGCTTAGACCCTTAAATTCGGGGACTTCCAATTAACCAGCAACTACACTTATCGGGCAATAGGGAGTCCCTGTGCGTGCCGGATGAAGGGGATTTTACTGTGTATATATATATATATATATATATACACACACACACACAGTGCCTTGCAAAAGTATTCACCAACCCGACTTTTTACCTATTTTGTTACATTACAGCCTCAATTTAAGCCAAGTTCAATGTTTTGTTAATCTGAATTGTAGGTGATGGATCAGAACAAAATAGTCTAAGGGTGAAGTGCAATGAGAAAAATATATACATAAAACTATTTTTTAGAAATAGAAAACAGAAAATTGGCATGTGCGTACATATTCACCCCATTTGTTATGAAGTTCATAAAAAGCTCTGGTGCAACTAATTACCTTCAGAAGTCACATCATTATTGAAATGATGTCACATGATCTGTCATTACATATACACACTTTTTTTGAAAGGCCCCAGAGGCTGCAAATCTAAGCAAGAGGCACCACTAACCAAAAGCTGCCATGTGTATATAATATGTGTATATATGTTTCCTTTGCTATGTTGTGTTTATTCCCCATATATGTATTTACCTGATGCTGTCTCCACTCTATCTGCATCTGCTGTTATTATTCAAACTGAGGGTTCCATCTCATGTAGTATTGCTTGAGACTTGATAAAGGGAGGTTAAGCCTCTCGAAAGCTTGTCATTATAAATAAGACGTTTGTCCAATACAAAAGGTATCAAATTATATAGCAATACTCATTATTAATATATATATATATATATATATATATATATGGATTAATAATTACTAAATTACTAGATTACTGGACATTCACTCTGCTTCACTCTTCAATTACTATGGAAGATACCGCATTTAGCCGAGTCAAGAAGCTACTATTTAAAATAAAAACAAAAATAACACAACTTAACAGTGACATTTATTTTTTGTCACAATGCAAGAAAAGGAATATTATACCAAATGGACTTAAAATCAAAAATCCACTAAGATCTACAAATAACTCAATATATGCTGAAAATGTATGCAGAAGCACAAGTGAAAAACTAAGAAACCACCTAATACATCAACTTTATACAAAGAAACATCTAAATCACCAAAGAGTAAGCCTCCTTCAAAAACTGAAGGAGAGCAACATATATGAAGCTGAACACGTAGAAAAAGAAATATAACATATTCACAAGAAACAAAAACATGAATTTATAAAAAATAAAAATAAAAAACTTTGCTGCCTCTTCCAGCAAAACAGCATACAACAGAGAAAGGAAGAGAGAAGAAATTACCCAAATTTAGTCCTAAATTCTACTAACAACACATCTAAAAACCTACCAACTCAAACAAATAGTTTTTCTGAAAAATATACAGAACACACAGGAATTGTAAATCTCTCAGATCATCAACTATAACAAGCAGAGACCTCTGTTCTCTCCAAAGAATTATCTTTCTGTCCAGACATAAAACTAGATAAAATACAACTATACTCGGACATAGAAGAATTCTTCAGGAGATTAAGACTGGCATCCATTATAAGAACACAATATAAAAGAAACTTGCACAATCTTACTCCATCAGAAATAACTGCCATAAAGTTTTTAAAAACCAACCCCAACATCACCATAAAACCAGCAGTCAAAGGAGGTGCAGTTGTTATCATGAATACTCAGGACTACATAAATGAAGCCAACAGACAACTGTCAGACAATACTTACTACAAGAAATTGAACCAGGACCCTACAGAAAAATATACTCTTCAACTTAAGAAACTCCTCAAAACATTCCCTAAAAATATACATCAGGAATTAGAACAACTCATCCCCGCCAATCCTACAACTGGGACTTTCTACCTACTGCCAAAAATCCACAAACCAGGCAACCCAGCGAGACCAATTGTTACAGGTATGGACACACTGACTGAACAGATATCTGGATTTGTTGAAAACATCCTTAAATCATTAGTTAGTAACCACAGTAGCTATATACAAGACACCACTGACTTTCTCAACAAACTCAGTGAGATAAAAAACCTACCTGCTAACACACTACTTGTTACCATGGATGTAGAGTCTCTTTACAGTAATATCCCACACAAAGATGGCACTAAGGCATGCTTAAGGATTCTTTCAGCAAACAAGCAAAACAATAAATATGGCCCTAATATTATTGTTAAACTAATAGAATATATCCTTACCCACAACTATTTTACTTTTAACCAAGATACCTACCTACAGATGATGGGGACTGCCATGGGTACCAAAATAGCTCCACAATACGCAAATCTATTTATGGCCAATCTAGAAGAAACATTCTTATCTGTATCCATTTACAACCCATACAAATACTACCATTACATAGATGATCTGTTCATCATCTGGACATTGATTTCTCCACAGGTTTCTCCACAGAACAGGTAAACTTTCTAGACACTACTATATCCATCACCAAAAGCAATCTCCACTCATCTATATATAGGAAACCTACAGACAGATGTAATTACCTACACAGCTCCAGTTTCCATCCCTCCCACGCCAAACAAGCCATCATCCATAATCAAGCTATTAGATACCATCGGATCTGCTCAAACACTGGAGACCGTGATCAAAGTTTAAAAACACTGTCTGAATCTTTCAAACAAAAGGGTTACAAACCCTGTATTATGACCCAAAAAATAAACACTGCCATCAAAATACCCCGAGAACACCTATTAAACTACAAAACAAAATTAACTACTTCACGTATACCTCTAGTGACCACATACCATCCAATTTTAGAGAAAATGTGCGAAATAATCAAAGATTTAAAACCATTACTAATTGAAGATACTGAATTAAAATATATATTCCCAAAACCTCCCATCATTGCGTTTAAACAACCACCAAACCTTAAACAAAAACTTGTCAGCAGAAAATTGGTCAATGAACAACTGAATACAAAAAATGGAACTAAACCCTGTAACAAACGTGCCTGTAAATTATGCCAACACATTTGTAATGATGATACAGCCACACATAACAACAAAACCTATAACATCAAAGGATCATATTCATGTACATCGTCAAATGTGTTTATATAATACAATGTACTTTATGTGACACAGGCTGTTACATTGGAGAAACCGGACAAAAAATGTATTTAAGGATGAATTTACACAGGCATTCAATAAGAAAACATAATGAAGACAGTTATTGTAGCCCAGTAGGACACCATTTTAGCCAGAATGATCACTCCATCCAAAACTTAAAAGTCAAAATACTCAGAGGAAAATGTAAAAGCATCCAAGAGAGAAAAGCATTTGAAATAAAGATGATCACATTCTTTAACAGTAAAAACACAGGACTTAATATAGACTTGGGCTTTCTAACACATTATCAGAATTTCATGTGATATTTTTTCTTCTTATACTATAAAAGACTCTTAGGGCCTCATTCTATTAGCGGCCGCAGCCGTTGCGGGGCCGCAAAGACCGGCCGCAAGCTATTCGGCTATTCTATTCCCTTACGGCCGGGGACTCCGGCAGGCTTGCGGCCGGTGCCTTGCTGTCTCTTTCGGCCGTAAGAAATTCCTATTTGCAATTCAATTGCTCCGGGAACCCTCTCTGCAAGGCTAAAAACTAACCGCAGCTTACTTGCAGGAAAGAGGTCCTGCTAGCACCAATTAAGCACATAAAATAGCTCAAATAAAGCCATCCTGCACTTTGAGAAGACTATAAAGGGATTTTAGGTGTTAGAAAAAATAGCACATAATTATCCTATACTCAAATCCGTAAAATATTTTATTTTTAATATCCGTAAAATATCCATGTAAAAAGTCCAGAGTGCTTGGAGCACTTCAGACCCGCCCACGCCGCAGCCGGAAAATAAACAGTTAATTTGAACTCGGGTTTGGGCTGATGTGCAAGCTTGAGAGTGGGTTACTTTTAATCCTCATGTCCCCCAATATGATCCCTAGCATTTACAGAGCTGTACAGTGCAGGCTTGAATTTATTTTTGCGTTTTTAGATTTCACAGCTTACGGCAGGTTCCAAGATATGCGGCCGGCCTTAAGAGGAGATCCTTGAGGGGCCGTATAATAGAATCGCGAGTTAACAGAACCCCCGCAAGGAATCGCAGCCTTACGGCCGATTTACGTCCGATAATAGAATGAGGCCCATAGTTTCTGGATTTGTGCATTGTACTCTTTTGTACATTTATTATTTTCCATACATTGTGAATTTGGATTGATATCTAGACATGGCTCATGAATCGTTCTGTATGTTACAATCTCAAAGTTTTGAATACTTTTTGGGATGTGGCAATTTAGCACTAATTATTGAATCCACTCTCTATGCAGTATTTAATGTATCTGATCTTCCTGGAATAGAATGAGGCCCTTAGTGAGTTGTTTGTCCAACAGGAAAGATATCACTGTGGACTACAGTGCTCTGCTTTTTCATGTATATATTGATGTATATGTGTATATAATATGTGTATATATGTTTCCTTTGCTATGTTGTGTTTGTTCCCCATATATGTATTTACCTGATGATGTCAGATGCTGTCTCCACTCTATCTGCATCTGCTGTTATAATTCAAACTGAGGGTTCCATCTTATGTAGTATTGCTTGAGACTTGATAAAGGGAGGTTAAGCCTCTCAAAAGCTCGTCATTATAAATAAGACATTTGTCCAATACAAAAGGTATCAAATTATATTGCAATACTCATTATTAATCTATATATATATATAATATATATATATATATATATATATATATATATAGATTAATAATTACTAAATTGCCATATATATATATATATATATATATATATATATGTATATATATATATATATATATATATATATATATATACTGTATATATATATATATATATATATATATATATATATATATACTGTATATATACACATATAGACAAAAAAAACTCTTATGAGCGCCTCTGACTTCATTTTTTTTATATATATACACATACACACACCAAATTTTTCCATGTCTAAGACAATTTTTGTTTGAGAAAATTTTGACCTTGAAATTGGGGGACTCATCTTATACACAGAATACAGTGGAGGGACCTTGCCTGAGATGCTAGATGGCGCTGTCAGTGAGTGATAGTAATGCTCTCAAGGCCGCTCTTTCCCCACTCTCTCCAGCCCTTGCTCGCCACTCCCATCCCAGCTCCCCAGCCACCCTCCAAAGAGCCTTCACCGATCCGGACACCAGGAGCAGCCTGGAGCCCGGAGCCACCCAGTGCCCTAACTAGCGGTGAGTGCACTGTAACATGCCTAAAGCATGTTATTATATGTGTGTGTTCCCAGCTCCCTGGCAACCCCCGCAGATCCTCCTCCGATCGGGACACCAAAAGCAGCCTGGAGCAAGGAGCCACCCTGTGCCCTAACTCGCAGTGAGTGCACTGTAACATGCCATTAGCAGGTTATTATATGTGTATGGTGTTATGCAGTCGTGGAACCGCAACACACATACTGCCCCATTGCACCAGCAGTAGATCCTCCCTGCTTCCTGCCCTGGAAGCAGAGTTGAATTATCTCCCCCAGATTTTTTGGGGCTCCTATGCCCATTGGTGACAATATACAACCTTGTTGCACACCTTTCCCTATCTTGAACCATTCTGTTGTTCCATGTTCAGTTCTAACAGTGGCATCTTGGTCCACATACAGACTCCTCTCCTCAGGAGGTGGATGAGATGATCTAGTACTCTCATCTCTTTAAGAAATTGTCACATTTTGTTGTTATCCACACAGTCAAAGGCTTTGGAATAATCTATGAAGCAGAAGTAAATGCTTTTCTGGAACTCTCTTGCTTTCTCTATTATCCATCGGACATTGGCAATCTGATCTCCTGTGCCTGTTCACCTGTGAAACACAGCTTGCACATCTGGTTGTTCCCAGTCCATATATTGTTGGAAACAAGCTTGCAGGATCTTACGCATTACCTTGCTTGCATGTGAAATGAGTGCAATTGTTCAATATTTGGATCATTCTTTGGCACTGTCTTTTTTTGGGATTGGGATGTAGACTGATCTTTTTCAGTCTATTGGCCACTGAGGAGTTATGCAAATTTGTTGGCATTTTCCTGTACACTACTTTTTGCTTTTCTTCTTTCCTGGGCGACTTTCAAAGCCTTATCAGAGTCAGTTTGCCCTCTTAGTTTTCTTTTGTTTGGTGATAATGAATGTGAGCTATTTTTTTGTTTTGGGAAGGGGGAATATTTTAAACATTCATTCTTTATTTTGGAGGTTCACCCAAGCAAATATCCTGAAGGAATAACCTATGCCATTTGAAGTACTAATAAAAAATAGCCTTATGCATATGTTTTGCATGCTCACATTCCTTAACTGTGTTTACTTCCTTCTGGAAGGCTATACCACTCTTTTATGATTCTTTCTGCAAAGTAGTACTTTCTCATATTAGCCCTGAATTTTCCATCTTTTAAGTTCAAATCATGATCTCTTTTTCTTACATTCCCATTTTTCTTGAAGTAGATGCCTTGTTGATAAAAATGGTTGTAGTCAGAGAGACCATTAACTGTTATATTAATTGTGCCATTGGTAAACGCCTCTGCCAGGATCGTAACTCTTTATTACTAGAGAACTGCCCGTCAAAAAATGACGGCAATGAAATTGTAAGGTAGCTAATGCTGTTTGGTGTATAATAATGAAATATATAATACATTGATAAATGAATTTACTTGACCTATTTTGAAGCATTGTGTTGAAGAGCTGGCAATCTGTTTTGATGTTGCTGCAGCATTAGTGGTGTGGAGCTGTTGTGTAAGCGTGATGAATGTGTGCAGTGTAATAGTGTGCGTGCGCGAGACCAAACCGTTAGCGTAGTTGTGTACTTCCGCATTGTCGTAAAATGGCGGGTAATGTGTGGTATGCTTCTTAGCGGAATATCCATAGGTCTTTTGTGGTGTTTTGTGAGTTTCTTGTGGTGTTTTGCGTGTTTAGAGTGCTGTAGCCTCGTTTTCGTTTTGTGAGGCCATTTTTTCTCTCGCTTAGAGAATTTTTTAGTGTCTAAACTCTTTTATTTTGAGTTAAATGAAGGTGTAAGTTGCTTTTTTGAGGATGGATGCTCCCTCTTGCTGTTGTTAAGCTTTTTATGTATGTGCTGTGTGTATTTATTGTGTTTTGAATTTTTTCATGTTTGCAGGTTGCGCCCGATTTTTGCGAGGTCGTAATGAGTGGTAACGTGTCTCGTATGTTGTTAGCGTTGCCATTTAAAGTTTGCGAGGGTCGCAGTTGCTGTGTCGTGTTGTTTGCGTTGCAACGTAAAGTTTGCGAAGGTCGCAGTTGCTGTGTCGTGTTGTTTGTGTTACAACGTAAAGTTTGCGAGAGTCGCAGTTGCTGGCAAGGAGCGCCTTCGGCACTCCAAGCCAGCAACTACGGCCCTCTCTTCGCGAGGGACGCGGGTCGCTACGCGAGCTCTCAAGTGTTAGCAACAACTCGTACGCTCACAAATATATACAGTATGTGATTCTCACTGCTAATGGTATTTACCGTATATACTCGAGTATAAGCCGACCCGAGTACAAAATACAATACGGGGTAAAATGAGTGACTCGAGTATAAGCCGAGGGTGGGAAATGTACCACCCCCTGTAGCCCTCTTGTGCTCTCTGTGTCCCCCTCTTGTGTCCCCCTCTCTCTCCGTATCTCTTCTACCCTCTCCCTTCCCTGTGTCTCTTCTCCCCTCTCCCTTCCCTGTGTCTCTACCAACCTCTCCCTTCCCTGTGTCTCTTCCCCCCTCCCTTATCACCCTCCTCAACCCCACTCCTCAACCTCCCTCCTCATCCTCAAACTCCCTCCTCATCCTCAACCCCCCTCCTCATCCTCAATGCCCCTCCTCATCCTCCCTCCTCATCCTCAACCTCCCTCCTCATCCTCAACCCCCTCCTCATCCTCAACCTCCCTCCTCATCCTCAACCTTCCTTCTCATCCTCAACCTCCCTTCTCATCCTCAACACCCTCCTCAACCTCCCTCCTCATCCTCAACCTCCCTCCTTATCCTCAACCCCCTCCTCAACCTCCCTCCTCAACCCCCCATCCTCATCCTCCCTCCTCAGCCCCCCCCTCCTCAACCCTTCATCCTCAACCCCCCTCCTCAACCTCAACCCCCTCCTCAACCACTCATCCTCAACCTCCCTCCTCATCCTCAACTTCCCTCCTCATGCTCCCTCCTCAACCCCCCCATCCTCAACCCCTTCCTCAACCTCCCTCCTCAAGCACCTCCTCAACGCCCCATCCTCATCCTCCCTCCTCAACCCCCCCATCCTCATCCCCCCTTCTCAACCCCCCATCCTCAACCCCCCTCCTCAACCACAACCACCCTCCTCAACCTCAACCTCCCTCTTCAACCCCTCCTCCTCATCCTCCACCTCCCTCCTCATCCTCAACCTCTCTCCTCATCCTCAACCTCCCTCCTCATCCTCCCTCCTCAACCCTCCTGATCCTCAACCCCTTCCTCAACCTCCCTCCACAACCCCATCCTCAACCCCCATCCTCATCCTCCCTCCTCAACCCCCCCATCCTCATCCTCAACCCCCTCCTCAACCCCCTCCTCAAACTCAACCCTCCTCAACCTCAACTACCCCTCAACCCCCCTCCTCAACCCCCAATCCTCAAACTCCCATCCTCAAACCCCCTCCTTAACCTCAATCCCCCTCCTCAACCCCTCCTCCTCATCCTCAACCTCCCTCCTCATCCTCAACCACCCTCCTCATCCTCAACCTCCCTCCTCATCCTTAACACCCCCATCCTCATCCTCTCTCCTCAACCCCCATCCTCAACCCCCCTCCTCAACCTCTACCCCCCTCCTCAACCTCAACCCCCCTCCTCAACCCATCCTCCTCATCCTCAACCTCCCTCCTCATCCTCCCTCCTCATCCTCCCTCCTCAACCCCCCTCCTCAATCCCCAATCCTCAACCCCCCCATCCCTAACCCCCTCCTCAACCCCACATCCTCATCCTCAACCCCCCTCCTCAACCTCCCTCCTCAACCTCAACCCCCCTCATCCCCAACCCACCTCCTCAACCTCAACCCCCTCAACCTCCCCCCTCATCCTCCCTCCTCAACCCCCCATCCTCAACCCCTTCCTCAACCTTCCTCCTCAACCCCCTCCTCAACCCCCATCCTCATCCTCCCTCCTCAACCCCCCCATCCTCATCCTCAACCCCCTCCTCAACCCCCTCCTCAATCTCAACCCTCCTCAACCTCAACCACCCCTCAACCCCCCTCCTCAACCCCCATCCTCAAACTCCCTCCTCAACCTCAAACCCCCTCCTCAACCCCTCCTCCTCATCCTCAACCTCCCTCCTCATCCTCAACCTCCCTCCTCATCCTCAACCTCCCTCCTCACCCTCAACACCCCCATCCTCAACTTCCCTCCTCAACCCCCTCCTCAACCCCCCATCCTCATCCTCCCTCCTCAACCCCCTCCTCAACCTCAACCCTCCTCAACCCCCCCTCCTCAACCCCCATCCTCAACCCCTCAATCCACAACCCCATCCTCATCCTCAACCCCCCATCCTCAACCCCCCTCCTCAACCTCAACCCCCCTCCTCAACCCATCCTCCTCATCCTCAACCTCCCTCCTCATCCTCCCTCCTCATCCTCCCTCCTCAACCCCCCTCCTCAACTCCCATCCTCAACCCCCATCCTCAACCACCTCCTCAACCACCCGTCCTCAACCCCCATCCTCAACCCCCTCCTCAACCCCCCATCCTCATCCTCAACCCCCCATCCTCAACCTCCCTCCTCAACCTCAACCCCAACCCACCTCCTCAACCTCAACCCCCCTCAACCTCCCCCCTTAATCCCCCTCAATCCCAACTCCCCTCCTCAACCCTCCTCCTCAACCTAAACCCCCCACAACCCCCCTCCTCAACCTCAAACCCCCTCCTCAACCTCAACCACCCTCCTCATCCTCAACCTTCCTTCTCATCCTCCCTCCTCATCCTCAACCTCCCTCCTCATTCCTCCCTCCTCAACCCCTTCCTCAACCTCCCTCCTCAACCCCCCATCATCATCCTCAACCCCCTCCTCAACCCTCCTCATCCTCAACCTCCCTCCTCATCCTCCCTCCTCAACACCCCCATCCTCAACCCCCTCCTCAACCCCCATCCTCATCCTCAACCTCCCTCCTCAACCTCAACCCCCCTCAACCCCCCTCCTCAACCTCAACACCCCTCAACCCCAACCCACCTCCTCAACCTCAACCCCCCTCAACCCCAACCCCCTCCTCAACCCCCTCCTCAACCTAAACCCCCCACAACCCCCCTCCTGAATCTAAACCCCCTAAATATCTCCCCGTCTCCCCTCACTTACCTGCTTGTGCTCCGGCCTCCGCTCCTTGACCCGGCGTGCATGGGATGTCACATGCGCGCCGCGTCATTAGCATGTACCGGGTGCTGGCACCCGGTATATGCTAATGGCGTGGCGCGCATGTGATGTCACGTCATTAGCATATACCGGGTGCCAGGATCCAGTATATGCTAATGACGCGGCGCGCATGTGACGTCACATGCGTGCCGGGTTAAGGAGCGGCGGCCGGAGAACAAGCAATTAAGTAAGGGGAGGGGGATGTATTTAGGGGGGTTTAGGTTGAGGAGGGGGAGGGAAAGAGACACGGGGGGTAGAGAGACACGGGGGGTAGAGACACACAGGTGGGTTAGAGACACACGAGGGGGTTAGAGAGACACGGGGGGGAGAGTGACTCGAGTATAAGCCAAGGGGGCCCTTTTTAGCCTTAAAAAAAGGGCTGAAAAACTTGGCTTATACTCAAGCATTTACGGTAATTGCTATTGATAAAGGCATTACCTCAAAGGGTGGATTTTCAGTTAATATGTATAACTAGCGACTTGCCCGTCAAAAAATGACGGCAGCTAAATATGTATGTTTTTAATTCTGTTTTGCATGTAATATGTGTAGTTGAGACTTGTATCCTTTTTCTTATCTATAAAGAAGTACAATTATTATACAAAACATGTTTATTTTTTTAACATGCAACTTGTAGATGACCAACTGTTAACTGATCATTTTTTTAAGAGTAGTAACATTTTATTGTAAGAACAGGTCAACATTATCTTAATGAGAATTGTAAACATGACATAATGTTTTTTAACATGCAACTTGTAGATTAACAACTGGTAAACTAAACATATATTGAATCCAGAGGAAAGCAAACAGTAACCCCCCCCTTGAAACTTAGCCAATTATATCAAGGGGGGATTTTTTTTTATTTCCTGACCCCATTAACTGGCGATCGGATTACTCCCTGGATTCATATTTTGCATTGAATGATACATTTAAATTGTATAACAAAAGCTCTTCCTCCTCCTCTTAACATGAACTTTGAAATATATGCAATTAAACAACTTTGCACATTTTTTTATAAAAATAGTAACAGTATAAACAGTAACATAATGAAGTAACATTTAAACTCTAATTGTTGTAAAACGCAAGCAAAGTGTTTTGAGGGGCTAATCGTGGTAAAATGCTACTTCCATAAAATTGTAATCTGTTATTTTGTCTGGCACATAGAGATTCCTTTGGGAAATAGTGGTTCTCTAAAAAGAGAACGCCAGACATTAAAGTTTGTCCAGGGGGTGTAACCACTGTTCTCTATGTTTTTTACCATTTTATAGAGTTTCTTATGGAAATAGTGGTGCTCTAAAAAGAGTCTGAGTGACATAAAATATTACTCTTGAAATTAAACCACTGTTCTCCATATTTGTTTTTTGTTTGTTGTAAATGGCACATAGAGTTTCCTATGTGAAATAGCGGTCTTCGTAAAAGAGTCCCAGTGATTTTTTCCTGGAAGTAAAACCACTGTTCTCTATGTTGTTTGCCATTTTATATAGTTTCTTATTGAAATAGTGGTGCTCTAAAAAAGAGCGAGTGACTTCAAAGTTGTTCCTTCAAAATTAAACCACTGTACTGTATTTTTTTTTTTTTCGTGTGAAATTGTCGTTAAGGTTTTTTTTTTTTTTTGGATGGGTCTGTGCCATGTCTTTTATTGTTATATTTTGTGTAATTAAAGTTATAGTACTTCATAGTAGACAATGTTTTTTGTGAAAAAAAGCGTCCATCATCTAATAAATCACCTTGACTTTCATTGTTTTCAATGTAAACTTTAATAGCCTCTGGATTCTTGCATCTTGAGAATTCAACATACAGCTGGCCATGTGCAAATACTGGTTCTTCTAAAAAGATACCCACAGATTTAAAAGTGTGTCCTTGTAAATTATTAATGGTCATGGAAAATGCCATGATGATGGGAAATTGTCTACTTTGAAGTACAAAAGGGAGGCTACTTTCACTTGGTGCCAAATCTATTCTTGGTATGAAAACTCTCTCTCCTTTATGGGTACCAGTTAGAATTTCAGCATGTATGAAATGGTCTTTTAATGCTTGAACAATTCATCTGGTCCCATTACATAGGCCTTTTTCTGGATTCATATTTTGCAGTAACATAACAATTGCACCATTCTTTAGCTGCAAAATATGTGGTGGCATTCCAGAGGGAGTTAATGAGTTAATTAATTCAGTTGAAAAGTTTGTCTGACTTTCTTTGTCATCACCAAGTACAGAATCATCACTGTGATATTTTTTTGTGGTGCATTTATTTTTTTTAATATTTCATTATTTAGGAGTAATGCATCCTTATTTTTGCATGTTAGTATTACTTTGTTGGCAAGCTCTGCATAGTCCTCGTTATTTATTGTACTTTGGAATGTAGCTGATATGAGATTCTGTTTGATCATGTGAGCTGGGATGTGTACAGTGTCATCGGGTAAATTTTGTATTCGCTCTGTTTTTCCTTCTCCAATTTTAATGAGCCAATCATTGAATTCATTTTCTCCTTCTGATCTCATATTTTGTTGTAATTGAAGATGGGTAATTAGTTTCAATAGTGTACTTGACTTTATACATGTTTCAACAATGTCGGTTCGATTTCCATGTACAACGACAGGTAATGTTTGTCTAAAATCTCCACCTAAAAACATTACCTTTCCACCAAATGGCAAATTATTATCCATGACTTCACGAAGCAAACGGTCAATACATTGTAGGGCATGGCATGACATAATTGTATCTTCATCTGTGATAATGAATTTACTTTTTTTTTTGTTTTTTTGCTTGTAATGCTGTCAATCGAATATCCGACACTGATGTTTCCAAAATAGGAACTGGCAGTTTAAATCCACTATGCACAGTTCTTCCACCTTCTAACAAAAGTACGGCAATTCCAGTGGTTGCAAATACCAGCGCTATTTCACCTTGTGCTCGAACAAAACTCATCAATAAATTATATATATAAAGTTTTTTCCTGATCCGCCAGGTCCATCCAGATAGAAACAGCGCTCTTTGAGCATGTCATCATCTAGGACATTTTTGATTGCATTAAATGCTTGCAATTGTAATATATTTAAAGTTGCAAGTCTTTCTTCTGTTATTTGTATTTGAGTGTCATAGTCTTCAAAGTTTATGTTGTCTATGAGTCCTGGATCTGGCAGATTAAAACTTGCACAACTTAATCCATGAGTTAAAAAGACCTCTTGGATTTTAATTAATGCTTTTAATTGTGCAATAGGATCATTGTATCATTGCAAAAAGTTTTCAGCCATATTTGTTTTAAATTTGTCCCACAAAGCTAATGCATTTGGAGCATTTGAGAAGATACAAATGAATGCAAATTGTTCCCTCATCTGCCGTGGCATTTGACATAGTGCTGCTTCTTCTAGACATCTTTCCCGTTCTTTATCATCAGCTAGGAAGTTTCTGTGTCGTGCAGCTAAACGAAATGATTCATAAACTATGTCATTAACAGTTCTTAACTGTTCAAAACTTTGTGCACCAGGAATATTTAGTAGTGGTAATCATAAGCAAAAACGTTCAAGGTCTCTTGTACTTACAGTGTAAATTCTTGGTATTATTTTATTTCCACGACTTTTTCGTTTTCGCCATAATCCATTAACGAAAACATAATGGTATGGAATGACAATATATAACAATTCCCTTGTCTCTAAGTCAGTAGAATTGAAACCATGCAGTTAGTGTAGTTTGGCGATGCTCACTTTGTGCCATAGCATTTGTTTCATTTCCAACATGGAAATACACTAAGGGCCTCATTCAATTGCGATTTGGCCAATTGAATAGGGCTCTATATAAGCACATAGCATATTTTTTTTACAGAAATTGTTAGTTAGTGAAGACATTGCTTTTGAATAGACGTTTACTAACTAAAAACGTATGTAAAAAAATATGCTCTGTGCTTATATAGAGCCCTATTCAATTGGCCAAATCGCAATTGAATGAGGCTCTAAATGTCTTTGTGGCAAATGTACAGCTAATCGATATACTGCATGTGAGCAATCGTGCATTTCAAATTTTAGAAGACGCCACATTGCTTCTGGTGCACTTACATAGCATCTACATGAGATGCAAGTTCATCATGTACTAACTCACTGTGTTCGTTATTTTCAGCACGTTTGACCACTACATTAGCTGCATCATAGCCTTTGTAAATATATTTGTAGACATATTTAATGGAATTTATAGAAGTTCAAGCTTCCACATTAATGTGTGCATTATACTTCATAAGTAAATGTGGATTGTATGGTATCACATATCTGTTGTCTATCTTTTTGCCATGAATAATGCCAGTTTGTCCTTCTCTTCTTCTATATAATGGATAGGCATCACAATTGGCATATGTTTTGTCTCTATAATCTTTTGTAAATTCTTTAGTATGAATCATACGAAGAGTTACAATCTCATGTAGTCTACCATGTATTTCTGGATCTTGTAGTTCAGCAATAATTACTGAATTTGATGGTATAAACATAAGCCAGACATTTGCCAAATAACTGAGTTATTGTTATGTCACGTATTAATTAATTTCATTTGATTTTAAAGACTCTTCCCACTAAATCTGGTCTATCAAGAGCAGTTTAATCAATTAGCAGATTGTGTGTAATCTGTGGCCATTGTGGATTACATGTAAATGTAATAAATAAATCTGGTTTTCCAAATTTAGTTACAATAGTCATGGCATCATTGTATCTTTCTCGCATATTGCGAGGAGATCCCTGGAAAGAAGATGGTAAAATAATGGTTTTGCCAACTGGCAGCTCTCTGGTTGTAGCAACCTCAGCAACATAATCCATCAATCCACAATACTGTTCTACACGTTGCTTATCTTGTTGATATTTGATGAAGTTTAAATTATTTGCCTCAACTTGCAAATATGAATCAATGATCCATTGTTGTGTCAGTTTTCCGCCATATAAAATGGAATTGAATCCATCTGGAATGGCAATTTGAGCTACTTTAAATTCAAGCATGGAAATATTATTTCTCACACGTACTTCTGACTTTGGGTAACTATGAAGAGTTCATTTGGGTTGCCAACCTGCTTCCCCATGTGGAAAAAATATGGGATATGTAATTGGATCCAAATTTCTACTTAAGATACTTATATTAATGAAAGGTTGCTCCTCATTTCTTGGATATATTCGAATATCTCTCTGAAATGGTGGTTCTTCTTCGTCATTTTGAAAGACCATTGCCACCTTATTTGATGTTGGCAAGTTATAATAGCGTTTATAAGTATGGCAATCTCTTTTAAACATCATATTGACCTTTGGGAATGGCAATTGCTGTATTTCTGCATGAATTTGTTGTTCCTTTTCTACTTCTGCCAATGTTTTATAGGCTTGAGAGTATGAGTTTTGAGCCATAATTTTATCAAGCTCTATAAAAACAATGGGTAAGCATTTTTTATTTTCTTGAAGCTGAATATGTTGTTCAACAGCTTCCATATAGTTGAGCAAATGTTCTTTGCTCTCCTTCCTCTGGATGTAAATGAGAAGTACGATGGTAAATTTGTCCTTGTACTTTAAAGCAGTAAGGGCCATGTCCTGGCACATAAGCAGCTAATGTTGCACCCATAGATGCAAAGGATATGGCACTATTATAGGATCTTATGTTTGTTTTGAAATTTTGGTATTTGGGGAAAGTAGGCTCAGTCATAATGCTTTGTAAATATGTTAGGAATTGTTGTCTTTGTGGAAGTCTTACCTTGCCTTTTTGACAGCAACTAACGAACTTGCCATCTCTGATTCTTTCCTGTTTGAAATGATAAGCCCCACAAAACTGACAGATAATATTCATATCACCACAATTATAAACCTCTACTGCTAAAGATTTAAGTAAAGGACAATTGTGAGAACATATATCAATATGACTCTCTAAATCATCATTACAAATATTATCTGATTGTTCACCAACACTTTCTAAATGCTTTTGTTTTTTAGTTGCCTTCTTATGGGTAGATTTTAGTTTTTCAGCTGACAGTCTTTTGCTTGCAAGTCTTTCGCATTCTTTTTGTCGTAGAATTTCCTTCTGCTCCGGCATCTGATGCTTTGCCCATGTTTTTTGACGTTCTCTATTTTGCCTTCTTATCATTTCCTGTTTCTTGTCAGTATCTGCCATATTAATTATTATTTTTGGTCCTTATTTTAAATTTGTTTCTTAACTGCATATTTTTTTTTTCTACTATCCTGTTTTGTGTGCAGCACTGTTGTCATTAGAGGTTTGGGTTGTGGGTTTAGGCTTATAGGTTAGGGCAGAGAAAGCAGGATTTATTGTTCAATTTTCTATGTATTACCAAAATGTTTTGTACTATCTTGTTTTCTTTACACCACTGTTGTCATTAGAGGTTTAGGTTCTGGGTTTAGGCTTATAGGTTAGGTCACACAAAACAGCATTTATTCTTAAATGTTGTATGTGTTACCAATATTTGTTATACTATCCTGTTTTCTGTACACCACATTTGGGATTAGAGATTTAGGTTATGGGTTAGGCTTAGAGGTTGGTGCAGTCAAAACCGTTCCATTTTATATATGTTAACAATATTTGTTGAAGTATCGTGTTTGGTGTGCATCATCATTGGTAGTAGGGGCTTATGATTTATTTTTGTTTTTCATTTTGACATTGGCGCACAGCAAACAGGATAGGTGTCTTTTTTTTTTTTTACTTGTTATACTATACCTTGGTTGAATTATTAGTTGTGTATCAATAAAAGTGGGTCCCCTGCTGCCAATCTTCCTGCAACAGTCTTTAGGCAGTGTCTGCTGAAAAAAAAAAACAAAAAAACATTAAACTAAAACAACATTTATCTTTCTCTTTTTCAACAGACACTGCCTGAAGACTGTCACGAGGGTCCGCATTTGCAAGCTGCAATGAGCCTCATTGCAGCCAACGTGGGAGCCTCCATCTCCGCAAATGCGGCCCCTCTCTTTGCCAAGGCCCGCATTTGCGGTCGGAAAGTCGTAGGGGGTTGTAGGGACGAGCGCCTACGGCACTCATCTCCACCAGCGCAAGGAGAGCCTTTGGCGCTCCTTACCCGCAACTGTGGCTCTTGCTTTGCAAGGGCCGCAATTGCGGTGGGCTCACTATGCGAGCCCGCAAGCGTTAGCAACAACCCGCATGCTGACAATTATATATGTGATAGCTCTAATTTTTATATACATTTTAAGGCACAAACACTTGGATGTTTTAATTACTACCCATTGCATTATTCCTGGAAATAGAATATATAGTCTAAAGGGATTTGATAATAGCAAAGTTCTGTGCTGAGTTATGAGATACATTACTGGAATAATAAAATGATAGAAGTGGTATTTATGTAGGTCACTTTATAAAGTAGTTACAGTATGTGTTCAGTAACATAATGCACAGAATATTTTTTGTCAGAAGCAAGGATATATATAAATGTCAACTCCTAACCATACCCCCTGCATAGGATCTAACCATAAACACATATATCACACAATGGGATATTAATCATCAGATTATTTATAACAAAATGTTTCACTTGTAAGAATATGGTTATTTATTTATTTTTAATATTAAATAGATCTTGCACCACTGGGAGCTCAGTTGTTTGCTTGAGAGTGAAAATAGATCAATACACAACAAAAGCAACAGCACTTCATCGGGTAAATAGATGAAAATATTTTCACCCTACTGGAAAAATAAGTGCCAACTAACCTTATTTAAGTACTCAAGTAGTTAGTTACAATTATTTTACAAAAATAACGTTTGTATTCTAACAGACATATTTCAGTATTTAATAAGCCAATATGCATCATAAATGTGTTTAAAAAGTACATAGAAGAATACCTACATGTGTAGCATGCAGTATAGGAATAAACTTGCCTTTACTTTGTTTTCTGAACTCACTGTACTGATAATCATCTCTTCAGACAATGCCTTTCTGTAGTAAATTCCTATTACTTTTTTATTCCCATTGTAGTGAGTGGAGTAAGATGCTCTTTTTTCATGCTATTAAGACTGTCCGTCAAGTGAGCTTTTTACACTTTAATAACTAAATAAATAAAATATGATCCAGTTTTAATAATTTAATGCATTTATGTCTGTGCTGAGCTGTAATGTACTTTAAAAGCTTTAAAAGTGTAAATGGCTAGCTTTCCTAGAGCCTATTAAGTAAATGTGGTTTTAAAACAATAGTACAGACCTCAACAACTACAGTTATGTATTCTGAAATTTAAAGATATCATTGGGGTTTTTAAACTGTGGGAGAGCAGCTCATACAAAATGTCTCTTCATGACTACTAAACCTTCTTCTTCTCTTCTATCATCTGCTTTCTTTTTCATACTTCATTCATCCTTTTTTGGCCTATTTCTCTTTTCTGTTTTCACAATTCTCATTTCCATCTTTCAATCATCATTCCATTATGCTCATACCCAGCAGGCATTTTTTCAGAAAAGTAAAAAGAAACATTACTTACTGCCTAGCAAATAAAATTACATGCATTGCAGAGGAAGACCTGCCTTACTTACTCTATTAATAAATGGAAGAGGATCTTAGACATTTAAAATGAGTCAATTACAACTACTGCAGATATTTTTTGCAATACAGGGAGAGATTCTGAAATCAGTTAAAGACAGTGGATCTGCCCTGCCATGCTCTGCATATGATTGCATAATAAAAGCTGTATTTATTGTTCTAAGTTTCTGAAAACATTTTGTTCATTATCTATCATGGTGACATATGAAGCTTCATTGGTTCTTTTTTTGTCATTACAATGCTATTTTATCTTCTAACCTTCCAGGTAAATAGTGTCAGTGACTCACAGTAAAGAGCCAATATTCAACTCTCTTGGCAATATTCCCCCTTGGCATTTTTCGTGTTTTGTTGCCTCACAACCTGGAATTAACATGGATTGTTTGAGGAATTGCATCGTTTAATTTACAGAACATGCCCACAACTTTGAGGATGTTTATTTTTTATTGTGAAGCAAACAACAAATAGGACAAAATAACAGAAAAAGTCAATGTGCATAACTATTCACCCCCCTAAAGTCAATACTTTGTAGAGCCACCTTTTGCGGCAATCACAGCTCCAAGCCGCTTTGGATGAGTCTTTATGAGCTTGCCCCATCTTACCATTGGGATTTTTGCCCATTTCTCCTTGCAAAACTGCTCCAGCTCCTTCAAGTTGGATGGTTTGCACTTGTGAACAGCAATCTTTAAGTCTGACCACAGATTTTCTATTAGATTGAAGTTTGGACTTTGACTAGGCCATTCGAACACAGTGACATATTTCCCCTTAGACCACTCAAGGGTTGCTTTAGCAGTGTGTTTGGGATCATTTTCCTGGTGGAAGGTTAACCTCCATCCTAGCCTCAAATCACGCACAGAGTGGTACAGTTTTTGCTCAAAAATATCCCTGTATTTAGCACCATCCATTTTTCCCTCAACTCTGACCTGTTTCACAGTCCCGGCTGCTGAAAAACATCCCCACAGCATGATGCTGCCACCACCATGTTTCACCGTGGCGATGGTGTTCTTTGGGTGACGTGTTGTGTTGGGTTTGCGCCAGACATATCGTTTTCTTTGATGGCTGAAAAGTTAAATTTTATTCTCATCAGACCAGAGCACCTTCCTCCATACATTTTGGCAGTCTCCCACATGCCTTTTCGCAAACTCAAAATGTGCCATTTTGTTTTTTGCTGAAAGTAATGGCTTTCTTCTGTCCACTCTGCCATAAAGCCCAACTCTATGGAGCTACAGCTTATTGTCATCCTATGTACAAATACTCCAGTCTCTGCTGAGGAACTCTGCAGCTCCTCCAGGGCTACCTTAGGTCTTTGTGCTGCCTCTCTGATGAATGCCCTCCTTGCCCGGTCCATGAGTTTTGGTGGGCTGCTGTCTCTTGGCAGGTTTGCTTTTGTGCCATGTTTTTCCATTTGGTTATGATAGATTTGATGGTGCTCCTGGGGATCATCAAGGATTTGGATATTTTTTGATAACCTAACCCTGACTTGTACTTCTCAATAACATTGTCCCTTACTTGTTTGGAGAGTTCCTTGGTCTTCATGGCAGTATTTGGTTAGTGGTGCCTCTTGCTTAGGTGTTACAGCCTCTGGGGCCTTTCAAAAAATGTATGTATATGTAATGACAGATCATGTGACACTTAGATTGCACACAGGTGGACATCATTTCACTAATTATGTGACTTTTGAAGGTAATTGGTTGCACCAGAGCTCTTTATGGGCTTCATAACAAAGGGGGTGAATACATACGCACATGCCAATTTTCTGTTTTCTATTTCTAAAGAATAGTTTTATGTATAATTGTGTTCTGATCCATCACATAACATTCAGATTAATAAAATATTGAACTTAAAACTGTAATGTAACAAAATAGATAAAAAGTCAAGGGGGTGAATACTTTTGCAAGGCAGTGTAGATGTGTGTGAGGAGTTTGTTTTTCATTTGTGTTCAGGCCCAATTTCAATCTTTCATGTGATTTACGGTGTAACTTTATAAGTAACTTGTGAACATATCTACTTCAATTGTTAAAAAAGTTCAGCACAATGTGAAGGTTGCACCGAATAGCTTAAAATGAATTACTTTAGCAGCTTATGGTTATCCCATTAACTTTTACGCAAACCCCATTTCAATCATAGTTAAGGATTTTACCCGCCACCTCCCCCCTATTTCCACTTATGTGGGATAGGGGGTCAATAAAACATAATTACCACTATAACATTACACATCTCAACTGCATCCAATCCCCTCTACAAAAATCATATCCGCTCCACAAAATCACCTCCCGAAAAACATACTCACACTCTATCAACTCCATAGAGATTATCCCCCAGATGTGTACACTAATGCCTCTAGTTTATATTTGAATTAAATTGTCCCTGTGACATCAGTTACTTCGCCCAAAGACTGCCTTTAGGTCAATTTTCTGCGGGATGGCATTTATGTCAATTTGCAGTGGAATCTCCCATTCCTTAAGGAGATTTTCTCCCTCTATTTTTGAGTTTTCCATATATCTCTTATCATTCCTTAGGATAATTAATTTAACAGGAAACCCACCATTTGTATGGAATATTTTCCTTTCTTAGGGATCACGTTATTTCTCTATACTCTTTCCTCTTTAATAAGTTTCACTGGACACATCTGGGAATATTAGCAACCCCTCAAATGGAGTCTCAATATCTTTTAATTCCCTAAATGCTTTTAAAACATCATCTCTATATGCAGAGAAGTATAATCTGACTATCACATCTCTTGGTACTTCTCTTGATGGGTTTCTAGGTAGTAGAATTCTGAACACTCTATCAATTTTTATTGACTACGTTATCTTCAGGGGGAGCTAGAATTTTAAAATAGTCCTTAAATAAAGTGCTGTAATTCTGCTATGGATACTTTTTAAATATATATCTCTAACTTTCAAATTATTATTATGATCTTCAAGCATATTTTGTTTCTTTCTCAGGGTAGTCACCTCATCTACTAATTGAGTCATCTTTATCAGCATTGATTCATTATCCAGCCACAATTCTTCACATTTACTTTCTAAACCCCCATAATCACTCTTTAGAGTTTCAATTTCAATTGCATTATTTCTAATTTCCTCAGTTAAATCCTCCTTAATTTTATTCTGAAAGTCAGATAGAAGTGCTGTCATATTTACTAACGTTAATGTTTCTGTTATTGCCCCCATAAGGTCTTTCCAGATGACTTCAGCAAATGTTCATATACAATTATCTACTTCCGCTCATAGGGGCAGAATTTTCAGCAGTTTCAACTCAAGTTTTAGTTCTTAGTTTATACTATCTATACATTTGCCGCCAAATGTCTATGCTTCAGAAAAAAGTAAAATTACGACCTGAGACAGACTCAGAATTATTAAATCTATAATTGATTTAATAAAAGGTTAAAAGTGGATAAACCCCCCCCCAGAAAAACCTACTAATCGTTCCCAACCCGCCCCCCCCCCCCCCCATTTCCACTTATTCGGGATAGGGGGTCAATAAAACATAATTACCACTATAACATTATAACATTACACATCTCAACTGCATCCAATCCCCTCTACAAAAATCAACTGTATGGGGATTATGGTCAGTAATATGTAGTTACCACTAATACATTGCATATCTATTGCATCATATCCGCTCCACAAAATCACCTCCCGAAAAATATACTCACACTCTATCAACTCCATAGAGATTATCCCCCAGATGTGTACACTAATGCCTCTAGTTTATATTTGAATTAAATTGTCCCTGTGACATCAGTTACTTCGCCCAAAGACTGCCTTTAGGTCAATTTTCTACGGGATGGCATTTATGTTAATTTGCAGTGGAATCTCCCATTCCTTAAGGAGATTTTCTCCCTCTATTTTTGAGTTTTCCATATATCTCTTATCATTCCGTACGATAATTAATTTAACAGGAAACCCCCCATTTGTATGGAATATTTTCCTTTCTTAGGGATCGCGTTATTTCTCTATACTCTTTCCTCTTTAATAAGTTTCACTGGACACATCTGGGAATATTAGCAACCCCTCAAATGGAGTCTCAATATCTTTTAATTCCCTAAATGCTTTTAAAACATCATCTCTATATGCATAGAAGTATAATCTGACTATCACATCTCTTGGTACTTCTCTTGATGGGTTTCTAGGTAGTAGAATTCTGAACACTCTATCAATTTTTATTGACTACGTTATCTTCAGGGGGAGCTAGAATTTTAAAATAGTCCTTAATAAAGTGCTGTAATTCTGCTATTGATACTTTTTAAATATATATCTCTAACTTTCAAATTATTATTATGATTTTCAAGCATATTTTGTTTCTTTCTCAGGGTAGTCACCTCATCTACTAATTGAGTCATCTTTATCAGCATTGATTGATTATCCAGCCACAATTCTTCACATTTACTTTCTAAACCCTCATAATCACTCTTTAGAGTTTCAATTTCAATTGCATTATTTCTAATTTCCTCAGTTAAATCCTCCTTAATTTTATTCTGAAAGTCAGATAGAAGTGCTGTCATATTTACTAACGTTAATGTTTCTGTTATTGCCCCCATAAGGTCTTTCCAGATGACTTCAGCAAATGTTCATATACAATTATCTACTTCCGCTCATAGGGGCAGAATTTTCAGCAGTTTCAACTCAAGTTTTAGTTCTTAGTTTATACTATCTATACATTTGCCGCCAAATGTCTATGCTTCAGAAAAAAGTAAAATTACGACCTGAGACAGACTCAGAATTATTAAATCTATAATTGAGTTAATAAAAGGTGAAAAGTGGAGAAACCCCCCCCCAGAAAAACCTACTAATCGTTCCCAACCCGCCCCCCCCCCCCATTTCCACTTATTCGGGATAGGGGGTCAATAAAACATAATTACCACTATAACATTATAACATTACACATCTCAACTGCATCCAATCCCCTCTACAAAAATCAACTGTATGGGGATTATGGTCAGTAATATGTAGTTACCACTAATACATTGCATATCTATTGCATCATATCCGCTCCACAAAATCACCTCCCGAAAAATATACTCACACTCTATCAACTCCATAGAGATTATCCCCCAGATGTGTACACTAATGCCTCTAGTTTATATTTGAATTAAATTGTCCCTGTGACATCAGTTACTTCGCCCAAAGACTGCCTTTAGGTCAATTTTCTACGGGATGGCATTTATGTTAATTTGCAGTGGAATCTCCCATTCCTTAAGGAGATTTTCTCCCTCTATTTTTGAGTTTTCCATATATCTCTTATCATTCCGTACGATAATTAATTTAACAGGAAACCCCCCATTTGTATGGAATATTTTCCTTTCTTAGGGATCGCGTTATTTCTCTATACTCTTTCCTCTTTAATAAGTTTCACTGGACACATCTGGGAATATTAGCAACCCCTCAAATGGAGTCTCAATATCTTTTAATTCCCTAAATGCTTTTAAAACATCATCTCTATATGCATAGAAGTATAATCTGACTATCACATCTCTTGGTACTTCTCTTGATGGGTTTCTAGGTAGTAGAATTCTGAACACTCTATCAATTTTTATTGACTACGTTATCTTCAGGGGGAGCTAGAATTTTAAAATAGTCCTTAATAAAGTGCTGTAATTCTGCTATTGATACTTTTTAAATATATATCTCTAACTTTCAAATTATTATTATGATTTTCAAGCATATTTTGTTTCTTTCTCAGGGTAGTCACCTCATCTACTAATTGAGTCATCTTTATCAGCATTGATTGATTATCCAGCCACAATTCTTCACATTTACTTTCTAAACCCTCATAATCACTCTTTAGAGTTTCAATTTCAATTGCATTATTTCTAATTTCCTTAGTTAAATCCTCCATAAATTTATTCTGAAAGTCAGATAGAAGTGCTGTCATATTTGCTAGCATTAATGTTTCTGTTATTGCCCCCATAAGGTCTTTCCAGATGACTTCAGCAAATGTTCATATACAATTATCTACTTCCGCTCATAGGGGCAGAATTTTCAGCAGATTCAACTCAAGTTTTAGTTCTTAGTTTATACTATCTATACATTTGCCGCCAACTGTCTATGCAATAGTTATGAACAGGGTTTCGTAAAATTAATATGTTATATACTTACAACAGAGAGGTGTTGGGTCTTCCTGATACTTGGTTGGCAGCTTGGACCACAGGACGACGAGAGTGGGAGCAAAGGAAGGTGTAAATAGACACAATTCACTGTACTCACCACTCCGTCGTACTTTGATCTGCATCCCACTTCTGACACTAGTTTGTTGGGGCTTCTTTATACTTAGTTGGCAGCTTGGACCACAGGCCTCAGGCAGAATTCTGAGGAGCCGTACTGGAAGTAACACACACACAATGATTCTCAGTACACAGCTTGTTTATTGCTACGTCATAACATAGGTTATATACTTGCTAAAGAAGGCGGATATTAGAGGCAAGTTACACTATAGATGTTAGTCGTTACAAGGACATATAATCATGTGTTTTCTGTTTCTTAGAATAACAAAGAAGAAATGTCTGTGTTTTAGTAAGGTTGCAAGATGTCCCAAGGACAAGAATATGTTATTGTGGTTAACCTATATCTCATGTGAATATGTCAGCAGCATATGTTAACCCCTTCATCAGCAGAATATGTTACCCCTTCATTCCCCTCTTAGATCACAACGTGATTTTTATTTGGGATGTAAGCAGTGGTGTATATATATGATAGGAAGCGGACTGAGATACCGGAAGGCTATAGACCCTCACGGGTATCAGTGCATGAGATATACCTGTGACCAGGTGGTGTTAAGTCACGGTATTTAGTTGGAAATTCTTAGGAATAAAGCCTTGCAGCATGTAATAAAAACACAAAGGAATACAAGGGAAGCAATGACACAGAGACAAACAATCAGGATCTTCTGACCTAAGGAGCCGAGCCAGGAAAACATATCTTCCCAGACGCTCCCTTGAAACTGGTTGAGACGGTCAGCAATGTCCCTTGTTTGCTCTTTGTCATTAGTAATAATAGCAGAATTATCATCAATATAAGAACAACATTCTTTACCTATTAAAGCACATACACCGCCTTTGGAAGCTAAAACATAATCTAAAGCCATTCTATTTTGCAAAGCTACCAATCTAATTTGCACTTGCACCTGGTTTAATTTCTCAATTGCTTCAGCAGAGCTATTCAAGGCCTTCTGTACTAGTAGAGAAAGGATGGATAGTTCTTCCTGTAGTCTCCCTACGCCTACATTTGGGAAGGTTATAATAGAGAAAATAAGTACGGACAGCCGGGACCACTACAGTTCCAAGGTGAACAACTCTTGTACAGGTCGGAAAGAGAGGAACCAGAGGAGGTCCTATTAAAAATAATTGTGGGATTGGAGCAAGTGGACCAACCAACAGATTTACCTTTTCCAAGGGCCTTAAAACAGTTATACCCTGGGTTAGTGTAGGTTAACATAAATTATACACTCTTATTATATTTTGATGGGAAATACAGTACGTGCGTATGAGGTGTTGCATCCATATAGAGGTAAGTGGTGTGGCCAACTGTACATAAGTAAAGAAATTCCATTTGCGGGGTTGTGTACTGCCATTGTAATATATATGACTCTGGGTGAAGTTTTCTGCTGGAAGGCCAAATAGGGGCATACCCATTTCCCCATGTGTAGAGACGTGTGCACATACCCAGCAATTGGGAAGGTTAAAGGAGTGAGCATATCCTTGTAACATTACGGAAAATGTATTGCGTTCCCAGTGATGATTTTTTTTATAATTTTGTTATCACGTGTGGATCTCTTGTGCCTATGAGGTGAACTAGTATTGGTGTGAGTGTTTTTGTATTTACCACAAACAGACTTTAATGGTCCCAGTTCGTCTGGGTCATAATGGCAATTAAGAAATGTCCATAAGGGCAAATAAATCAGGAGCATAATGCCCATCAAAAGAAGAAAGTTCTTCCATGCATTTTGTGGATGCAGGAGTAGGTCTGACATTTTTATTATCACTGTCTTCAATCGCTTTCACGGGGACTTTTTCACCTGCTTCACCCCTCTTTGGACACAGCTTCAGACGTGATGCGTGGATCCAGATGTCCTGTGAGTCAGTGAAGACGGATGTCCTGGTTACTTCTACAATGGTAGTCGATGGTCCGAATGGGGATCCTCCCTTCTTTGCTCTATTCAGTTGTCGGACACAGACGAGGTCACCTGGTTTGAACGGATGTGTTGGTTCCTGTGAGGGAAAAGGAAAGCAAGAAGACACATCACCATAGATGCCATTCAATTTATCAATCAAATGTTGCACATATTGTTCTCTTATAAGATCAAGATCACCAGGCATAATTACAAGTGGGCCTTTTGCCTAAGGAGTTGGAAATGGTCTTCCCATTAGAATCTCAAAAGGGGACAATTTAGTAGACTTATTAGGAGTCATCCTAATTTCTGCTAGAATGGCAGTTAAGTATTTCTGCCAGTTCACCCGTGTACCTGCAGTGGCCTTTGTAAGTTTCTCCTTAATTGTGCGGTTCATTTTTTCCACTATGCCTGAATTCTGAGTAATGGTAGGGGATATGGAATTTCCAGGTTATCTGTAGCCATTGTACCAGTTCCTTAATTACCGCACTAATAAAGGCTGGTCCATTATCAGAATTAATTTGCAATGGGCATCCATATCTCGGTATTATCTTGGTAGTTAATATTTTAGCTACCGTCTTAGCAACCTCTCTTTGTGTTACAAAGGCCTCAGGCCACCGTGAGAACTGGTCTACTATCACCAACAGGTACAATTGCTTTGATCCTGTCTTTGGGATATGAGTAAAATCAATTTGTAAATGGGTGAATGGAGCTGTGGGTGGAGGCAAATGATCATGTAATGCTTTGTTAGGTACTGTAGAGTTATTCTGTAGACACTGTATACATCTTTGTATGTATGTCTGGCAATGTTATTTTAGGTTTCTGATGAAAAATGACATTTTCAGCTGTTGCATGGTCGCTTTAATTCCTTTATGTCCTACCCTGTGTGCCTGTCCTATGAATATTGGGGCACTACTCTCAGGTATCCCTATCTTCCCCTCTTTTGAGAAAAGGCCATGCATGTCCTTTTCTAGACCGTGTGACTGCCAGTATGATAAATCATCAGGTGTAGGAAAGCCTTGCAATTCATGGAAAAGAATGTCAGTCGGACAGGATGGGGGTAGGAGCATAGGGAAAGTGGGGGTAGGGGAGAGCGGCGTAGTTGCAGCTGCCTTTGCTACCCGGTCACCTCTAGATATAAAATCATTGCGATTCTTTGTACTTGCCATGTGTTATCAGTTTTTACTAGTTGCGTTTTCAGTGTGCTGGTATGCGTACTGCTAATTGCAAGGGAGGACGAAGGAGGGTGAGTTATAGCTGCAAGCTGCTCTGCCTGTCTCTCTGTTGGAGCGGTGGAGGAGGGGGGGGCATCAGTGTCAATGTGTGCTGCAGGTTGCTTTACTATGGGAGGATGTCAGCGCATATAGTTGCCTATTATTACTTTCATATCGGTGTCCAGGCTAAGGTACAGGGCTGTGGGAAGACTATAAGTAGGGGGTGCTGTCAGTACGGCCATAGCACAAGCAGCTAATGCTTGGAGACAAGCCGGCATCCCCTGGACCGGAGTAGGGACTACTTTGTAAAAGAATGCTACGGGACGCATACTACCTCCGTGATCTTGGGCACAGACCGCGGCCATGGTTTTACAATTGTCCCTCACATACAGGTAGAATGGTTTACAATAATCAAGTAGTCTCAAAGCGGGGGCCTGCATAATGCTAACTTTTAAGGTCACATAAGCTTTAGTCATGTCTGGAGTCACTGAATATGCTCTGGGCTGTCCCCCTAAGCAGCCGAACGTAAAATGGAGTCATAGTGTGAGCATTCAGGGATCCATTGCCTGCAATAATTAATCATCAACATGTGTTGCCCCCATGTATTTTGTGTTTAGTTACCTTGTGACCTTCAGCTGCTTGGTGCTGTAGCAAACTGAGTGAATCCTGTCTTTTGGCTTCCCCGTTAGGACTACACAACAGTAGGTCATTGACGTACTGAGGGAGGACAGAACCATGACACGGGGTCCATGACCACAAGGTATGTTGGAGCACCAGTGAATAAGCAGCTGGTGCTCCAACATAACGTAGCCTTGGGGAAGACGGGTCCATGTAAATTGGTGCCCATCAAAAGTGAAAGCCATAAGTAGTTTTGTCTCAGGGTCCAATGGGACAGAAAAGAATGCGTTTGATAAATCAATAATAATAAATATAGTGGCGTCATGGCTGTAATGAGAGTGGTGATATAAGGGACAATTGGGGCAATTAGGATGACTAAGTAATTAATTGCCCTTAAATCCTGGACAAATCTAAAATCATTGTTACGTAATGGAAGGGACGTTAGCCCAATTCCATCCTGACTTTGTATCAGAATCTAAAAGTCTGTATGAGAAGTCTGATGTCAGTCTGAGTCATTGTGTCCTTGACACATTCACTTCAGATACATCATATATGTAGAAGGATTAATTTGGGGGTTAAGGGCTTTCCTAACTAGTTGGTCACCTATGGTTAAAAAAATTAATATAAGTTCCTGTCTACAAAGTTAAATTGTAATCACAGGAATGAACCACAATTTCTCTGTAATAATGAGGGCTGCCTGTTTTCTCTTTTCGTATTTACTATTTGCAATCTATTCAAAAACAAACTATTATGATCCCATTTTAGATCAATTCACATGCAAAATGTCCCTTTTAAATTACTTGCTAAAACATTTCTAGGAACTATTTCCCTTCAGTTCCGTACTTAACTTACAATTATTCCCAACTAAAACTCTGCTTCCCGAGACCTTCTCCACAAACATTTAACTACAAATACTGGAATCCACCTTAAAAAGTTCAACAACAACATTCCATACACATGACAGTTTTCTTATCCAAACTAAATACGACCTTAAGAATTTTCTGCAGGGAGGGGGAATTCCTGTCACAAAAACTCACAGTTTTTCTCCGGGACAAGGAGATAAGTGTTAGCAAGCTTTAACTAACAGAAAGAACACATTGTCATTAAATTACCACAACAAAATAAAGATATTTTTGAAAGTACAAATAGCTGATATACAGAGTAAAAACACAAGTCTTATACTTACAAACATTACAAGATAGACCATAAATCCTCCACTGTTACATATTTCTGGAGAAAGATTTCCCTTTTTTTATATTTATGCCAGCTTTAGAAATATATCTCAGTGGTGGACACGATCTCTACACCCTTAAAGATACAGAGGAAAATTCTCTAACCTACATTTCTCAGTTGTTATTGCAAAGAAAGAAAGTACAGCAAACACTCACAAATTTATTTGCAGCAAAACACAAGACAATCCATCTACTTTATTAAAATCAACAATCAGAATATTATATACATATATGTAAAGAAAAAGTTCCTTTATATTTTTGTGTTCCTATTTCTTTTATTATCCCTTATCTCGTTTGCTCTTTCACGGGACCTGATGTTGCTCTGTGTATATAACTACATATACCGCATATAAAGCATATACAGCTTTGCATGATTCTCCCGGGTTGGGAGGTGGGTATTGTTTAGACTGGGAAGTACCCATTTCCAACTATCCTTCTATTCTTAAAAATTTTAGGTGGTTATCTCAATAGACAACGTTACCTTATTTGCTATCACGGTTGTCAATCAGAGAATAGTAACGGCTGTACTGAGCTGAAATAGTTTCGACAATTCTGACAGATATTCTCGAGCTGATTGCTTAAAACAAAACGTGTCAGTAAATATCCCTAGTTCTGTCACTTTGTGTTCGTATTCTGTGCGTCAACAGGTTGCCCCTAGACACAGAAACTGTGCGTCTTACAATCTCCAGAGACCTCACTTCCTGATTTTTTACACAGAATAACAAACATGTCTTATCTTAAGCAGCACAGCAATACAGCAAAATTCATGAGCAAGCAAAAAGCGGATTTGGGGCACTGTCAACCAAGCCGTCAAGTATATATTTATATCAATTTATCCTTTCTATTCCCACTTTAGGAATAATATATATATATCTCCTTGATATATATATGGCCTTCCAGAGGTCTAATTTTAGCCTTCCAAGGCTAAAACCCTCTCTTCCTTAGAGAGTAATTTACCAGTCTTCCTAAGACTGTGCCCAACTTATTTACTTGTATACAGTTTACAAAGAACGATGAGAGTGGGAGCAAAGGAAGGTGTAAATAGACACAATTCACTGTACTCACCACTCCGTCGTACTTTGATCTGCATCCCACTTCTGACACTAGTTTGTTGGGGCTTCCTTTTACTTAGTTGGCAGCTTGGACCACAGGCCTCAGTTAGAATTCTGAGGAGCCGTACTGGAAGTAACACACACACAATGATTCTCAGTACACAGCTTGTTTATTGCTACATCATAACATAGGTTATATACTTGCTAAAGAAGGTGGATATTAGAGGCAAGTTACACTATAGACGTTAGTCGGTACAAGGACAGATAATCATGTGTTTTCTGTTTCTTAGAATAACAAAGAAGAAATGTCTGTGTTTTAGTAAGGTTGCAAGATGTCAGAAGGACAAGAATATGTTATTGTGGTTAGCCTATGTCTCATGTGAATATGTCAGCAGAATATGTTAACCCCTTCATCAGCAGAATATGTTAACCCCTTCAAGAGGAACAATATTGCATTTTCTAAAAATAGCAAAGTTCTGATAATATCAGCATGTAAAGCCATCAGAAACTTATCTTCTCAAGTCTAAGTTATCGCCAGATGGTAAATAGGCAATAAAATGGATTAAGGTGCAGCTAATAGGAAACTGTCTATACTTTTGTTTGATACAAAATAGGAAAGATAGGTGGCTCTAGGTATAAGAAAAATCTGGGATATTAATAAGGGGTGCTCCTTAAGGATATAAATAAATGAATAATAATATGAAAGGAAGGAAAGAAAAAGTATCCTTTAGTATTGAAGTGCACACCCTCTGCCCTAATGACAATATAGAACAGCAAAAAAGTTAAAACTTAACGTTTATTAATTGATATTAAAATATATTATTAAAATCCTGAAATACTGACGAGAACAAATGAGTAGTGAAATTTGAAATTATTATTATTTAGGACTTCCTAATATAATAGGTAGAATTGGTTGGCTGTAGAAATGAACACTATATCCTCCTATATAAAGTGATATGTGACAACAAAGTGCTAAATAATAATTGGTGAAATACTAATAAGTAGCAGAAACATAGGTCCAAAGTGTGAGACCTATATGTTTGCACTGATATGTACACCACACATTCAAAGTGACTTGTGCTGATAATAGTAATAATAGTGATTGCAATTATGAATATTGCACCTTCATAAAGTGTATTTAGCTTATTAATTGCTTGTTTTAAGGTGCCTAGTGCCAATATCTATATGAATAAATATCAGTAAAATATTCTAATCACAATAAATTCATATTACAACTACTGGAGTTCGCATTAACACACAACTACTTTGTTTTTCTCAACAAGTTTTTCCAACAAATATGTGGTACAGCTATGGGCACTGCATGTGCCCACACATATGCCAATTTATATTTAGGTTGGTGGGAAGAGCAGATAGTATTTACTGACCAATTGGATGAATATGTTCAATATGTCGAATTATGGATAAGATTTATCGACGATATCTTGTTAGTATGGAATGGGAATCAAAAAGATTTAAAAACTTTTATAGAAATACTCAATACTAATATTATGGGATTATACCTAACCTCAGAAATGAGTGAAAATGAAATCACCTTTTTGGATTTGAAAATTACAAAGTCAGATAATGGAAAACTCCAAACAACCACATATAGAAAGCCAACAGCGACAAATAGCTTGTTACAGGCAGACAGCAGTCACCCCAAATAATTGACTGAAGGGATGCCAGTGGGGCAATATTTAAGAATCAAAAGAAATTGCTCCAGTCAAATCCACTTTGAGATGGAAGCCAGAGAATTACAGCACCGTTTTAAAGAGAGAGGGTATAAAAACAAACCCCTAAAAACAGCATATCAAAGAGCACAAGCAGTAGACAGAGAACTACTATTGTCTAATAAAAATAAAGAGCAAGATGAAGTGGTTAGATGTATAGGTACCTACAACGGAAAATGGCATGAAATTAGAAAAATATTCAGTGACCATTGGAAGATCCTACTAGATGATGATGACCTAAGGCCATTTTAAGTAATCAGGCCCAAATCACTAGTAGAAGATCAACTAACCTGAGAGATATGCCAACTAGAAGTCACCTAGAAGGTGCTAGAAATAATACCTGGCTCAATAGAACAAAGGGCTGCTTTAAATGCTTATCTTGCAAAGCATGTAAATATGTAAATACTACAAAAACATTCCCCTCAAAAGATGGAAAAGATAATTTTAAGATCCAACAGCTAATGACATGCAAAACTGTAGGGGTCATATATCTCATGCTTTGTAAATGTGGTATGAATTATGTAGTCAAAACCTGTAGAGAACTGAGGCGCAGAATATTAGAACATGTATACAGCATTACTAAAGAATATGATACACCAGTGGCCAATCATGTTAATTCTCACCATAATGGCGATCTTAGTTATACATCTTTTATAGCCATTGACGGTGTTAAACATAACATCAGAAGAGGCAACATTGATAGGGAATTACTAAAAAAGGTGGCCTATTGGATCTTTACACTTAAGACCAAAAAGCCGTGGGGCCTTAATGATGGATTCACCTTTACACCATTTATTTAGGGTTTCTATTTACCATTCAGGACACCCAATAATTATTCACACATCACTATATATGACGAAAATGTGCCTTAAATGGAAATATAAATTCTTCCCTCTATGTCCCTTATATAATAACCATAAAGGTAATAAGGAAAAGAAACAAGAGAGGAAATAATTGAAGTGATGTGTCCTTCTATCTATATGCATTATATGCATATACAATTTAAAAATACAGTGTACAGAAGAACACAATACATTTCTCATATTACTGAATGGCTAATATTAAGTCCATATATGTTGTTGAATAAAATTAATAATAATCCACATTTATAACATAACTGCCCTTCTTACATGTTAGGCTTATTGTAGAGCCACATATAATTCCACTCTTAGGGCACAAATATTATTATTATATTAATACCTATATATTATATGCATCTGTTATACACCTAGTAAAGTTAATGATGTAATACATGAAGGATATCTATTATACTGCCATATCCTTTCAAAATCATTACAATAGTGATTGTATTCTATTGGTTTTATTTATATCTCTACATATTATCAGCTTGATTTTAATAATTGTATATTCCCCTCAATAATTATGATTTTACTATTTCCTGAGGTTGCTATGACAACCATTGAGCATAAATAGCCCTTTAGAGACTCCTCCGGTAACCCCTGATGAAATATTCAGAAACGTGCGTCGGGTTGCACGTACTATTATTCCCACTTACTTTAAATGTATTATCTATATTTAATCATGAAATAAGTGTGGAACTAGACAGATCACAACCTAGCTCCTTAGTTCGTGTAGTGGAACTGAATACCTTATCAATATAATAATATTGGACTTTCCCCTATAACGTTACGACTGTGTTATACAATTATATCCTCAACTAGCACTAGCACTTTATTTATATTGTATCCAATATTTTACTGATATTTATTCCTATAGATATTGGCACTAGGCACCTTAAAACAAGCAATTAATAAGCTAAATACACTTTATGAAGGTGCAATATCCATAAGTGCAATCACTATTATTACTATTATCAGCACAAGTCACTTTGAATGTGTGGTGGACATATCAGTGCAAACATATAGGTCTCACACTTTGGACCTATGTTTCTGCTACTTATTAGTATTTCACCAATTATTATTTAGCACTTTGTTGTCACATATCACTTTATATAGGAGGATATAGTGTTCATTTCTACAGCCAACCAATTCTACCTATTATATTAGGAAGTCCTAAATAATAATAATTTCAAATTTCACTACTCATTTGTTCTCGTCAGTATTTCAGGATTTTAATAATATATTTTAATATCAATTAATAAACGTTAAGTTTTAACTTTTTTGCTGTTCTATATTGTCATAAGGGCAGAGGGTGTGCACTTCAATACTAAAGGATACTTTTTCTTTCCTTCCTTTCATATACTTTTGTTACCCTTTATCTGTACTTATGCACTAGCTTTAGAAAAATTAGTGAGTGGAACATTGCGGGAACATTCCATCTAGTTTTAAAATAAGGAGGGAAAGTATTTAATCATCTGAAAGCAACAAAATTCTTAATAATAATAATATGAGCAATGGGACCCACATGGACAGATCTTATTAGTTGTTAAACCTCAGTCAATAAGTTAATTTCATAGTATAGTAACAGTCTTTCTGAATTCTGTATAAAACAGACAATAACCAATCTTCCGGGTCTATTTAAAGGGACAGCAGATTCAGTTCAAGTCTTGGTACTCTTTTATCTTGGTACTCTTTTCTTCTTGGTACTCTTTTATCTCCCAATCTATTTCAATAGTTGATCTCATCAGTACGCTACATTGGAATATGACTTAAGATAGTACTGCAAAGCTCCAATTTTAGAAAGTTCAGAGTGCTATTGCGTCCATATCTTGAGCATATATTTTGCTTTCGGACTATCCCCAAACTTTCAACTCAGAGCTTTCATCTTTTCAGTTTTCAGCTCAGCAGCTTACCCAGTGGTCACACTACTGTTACTGTTGTTACCTTCATAGGTAGGACTCCCCATTCATCAGAGGTGTGCCAGGTTTCTCAACTCTTTACTCAACAGCATGCCAGTTCACACACCGTTGTGACTGCTGTTACCTCTGCATACAATGACAACAGGGCACTCCTTTTCCCTTCTGTTCCTCCAACAGATTCTATGTACAGGCATAGTTTGTGTTCAATCTCTGGTCACGATGGCGTTTTTAACTTATCTTCAGCTCACAAGCTTACAGCTCACAAACCTCCCATGGTACTCTGCTTGGCTTTTAGCTCACAAGGTTGCATCAGGATTCTCCTTCCTCTGATCACACTGGTATTTTCCCCTGGGATCTCGTTCTCAAACTCCTGCTCAGAGCTGCAGGGACTCACAGCTCACAGTTCAGCTCTCCTGCTCACAGGCTCATAGCTCTCAGGCCTCCCGTGGGGCACCTGTTCACTCTTGTCACAGCAACTCTCCAGTAAGTGGTCGCCTTCTCTCCTCTGTTACACTTTCTCTAGGAAACTGTTTTCATATGCAGACAGAGGAGTGGTCAAACTCATGTGAAACTGCTCCTTGCTTCTCACACATTGCAAACTGTCAGCATACTTTTAGTTTGGTCCAGTGCACCTCATGGCTACACAGCATGCCGTTTAAGCTTCCACTCCTACTACCAGGATGGAGCATAGTTAAGGATCCTAATCCAAGTTACTGAGTGTACGTAATGTCTTACAATAGTTGATTTTACTATAAAAGTTACATTTACTGAATATCACCTGTAGAGCTTTCAAAACAAAAAAAATCCTTTAAGTACAAAATAAATATTATATAACACATTTTCATAGGCAGATATATTGCACTTGAAATACAAAATTTCAACGTATGATATGTGAGTCTGCATATGTCTGTGAACATCAACAATCAGCGCTACAGAATATGTCGGCACTTTATAAATAAACAATAATCATTGTCAATAATACACATCAACATAACATATATATCAGCTGCAATGGTAACAAAGTTTCCATTACCCCAGAGGCTAATACAAATCAGGAAAGTAATGTGGCCCACAATACGTGGTGTTATGCATTGCCTATTAAAGAGCTAGCCACAAACAATAGTCATCAATAGCAGGGACCCAGAGCACATGAGAGTACTGAGAGCGATCATGTTGTTACATCCGGAAGATATGTCATCTACACAATTCCTTTGTGTTTAGACACCAGAGTGTGAGAACTGTAGTAATGGACACCCAGAGGCCTTAAAGAGAGGAGTTCGTGGCACTGATTGTGGGCCTGTTTGCCACAGCAGCAGCGAAAGGAGACATTAGGCTTTGATGTATTGACATTGATGTAAAGGTTGGGTATTTTTGATTACTACAGTTGGTGCTATATGACTGTGAGGGTCTCATAGGGCAGCAGATTAGCTCCCGGTGTATGGACAGTTTGTATTGATACAGCCTATGATTACTGCACCCACACTTTGGCCAGCATTTAGTCCCATGTTTATTGGTCTTTGTTGTTTTTAGATTTTTTATTTTTTTTATTTGCTTTAAGAGCACTTTATTATCTATCTGGCCCCATTAGGAGTTCTCTCACACTAGTAGGTATTAAACATACCTCATACCATTGAACAATATACCACAGACAATTTTCCCTCAGAAAATATTAAAGGAATAAAGGCGGCAATAATGATTATAAAATAATGTTATCTGCGGACGACATTATAGTGAATTTAATGGATCCAATAAAGTCTTGTGCCAAATTACAACATCATTTGGCAGAATTTGGTAGAGTATCATACTTTAGAATAAATTCTTTGAAATCCAATATTATTCATAGAGGTATAAATATGGAAATCCTAAATACATTAAAGAAGGTATATACATTTAATTGGCACTCTAAATTTATAACGCATTTGGGTAAAAGATTTAGTTTTCATAATAAGAAAGTAATAATAGATAACATAACATAAATATTAAAACAAATCAGAATGCTACTTTCTGGCTGGCGCACAATAAGATTTTCATGGTCGGCTAGAATTGCCATTGTCAAAATGAGTATTGTTCCCAAGGTTACCTACCTATTTAGATGTACTCCAGAAAAAGTTGCAGTCTATATCATTAAATCTATTCAGAAAACAATAGATACATTTATATATTTAGGTAAAAAAGCGGGAGTTAAAAAAACAATTGCTAATAAGAAATTGGAACTAGGAGGTATTGGAACTCCTGATATAAAAGAGATATATGAAAACATTGCTATATCTCATATAATTAATATAAATATTCAGCATAGAATAACATGTTGGAAAACAATTGAGTAAGAGCTTATAGGAACTATGACAATTAGAACATTATTAGGAAAATTTAATGAGGAGGATGGAATTTGGGATAGATTACCAGAAGGGATAAGGTCCTTAATAAAATTCTCGGGGAAAAATAAAATAAAAGCGTAGTTATTTCATATTCCATCACTATCAGCGCCCATAGATATATTGAGGGAGGAGTCATATAAATCGGAAGTGTATTTAATGAAGAAAGACGAAATACAGTTTATTTCCGATCTATATCCAGCAGGATTTTTAATAAAATAAAGGGAGCTTCATAGTAATTTCAGCCTAAGAAAAATCTCATGGTTGAAATATAGATCATTGGAGGAAAAATGAAAACCAAAGGGATATACATCTGTCAAATTGGAAAAAATGTATGAGTTAGAAGAAATTTTAACCAAAGGGCCAGTGTCACACCTTATTTCAAAGATTAGTAAAATCAGATCAAAACCCATAAAATTTATAAAATCAAAGAGTATAAAAGAATGGCAAGGTAACCTTAACCAAATCTATGACGATCTAGATTGGTATAGAGCCCTAAAGATCATAAGGAATTCCTCCATAAATAATATGTATAGGGAGCTATGCTTTAAGTTAACACAAAAATGGTATTTAGTCCCTATAATTATGAATAAGATAGATCTCCAAATTTCTCCACTATGTTGGAAAGCATGTGGTAAAGAGGGTTCAGCCTTTCATATGTGGTGGGAATGCTGCATGGTTAGAATGTTTTTGGGAAGAGTGTTGTGGGCGCTTAACCTCAATGTCAGGGATAGACTGCCCATGTACCCTGGGAGTAGTCCAATTTCATTTAAAGCTAGATAATATATTCCCTAAAGACAAATTATTGATATCACACTAATTATTGATCATCAAATCACTATTAATTAAACAATGGAATAAACCCACAATTCCTTCTTGGAAAGAAGTTACTAATAAAATAAATTATAACAGAGAGTTGATGAAGGAAGATTATATAGGGGCCCCAAAAGAAAGAGATCTATCAATTGGACCACTTGGGAACAATATATGTATAAACGTTACAAGAATCTAACTAATTTTAGATAGTTTGATTCATAGATAAAAGTGCATATTAATTAATTAAATTACCTCTCTTCTTATTGCGGTATTACACTGTTGTATTTCTTTTTGTATCATTAAAACTGTATTTATATGATATGTATTATGAGGGAAGATTGCATGTAGTGTTTTGTATGTTTGTATAAATATTGTAAGAATAAAACAAAAAAAAACAAAAAAACAGATGGTTTTTTGCAGTAAGTGACTATTATTAGGAACGCAGACAAGGTGATTTGTCACCCAGACTCCAGCAATCAAAAAGTCTGCTTGGGTTCAGCATGTTGTGGATTGGGTAGTTTAATGATTTGGAGGGGCAGGAAATGAACCAGCGGTATTGGTACATATTGGTACAAATATCAAAGTGAATGGAAGATGGAGTGTCCTAAAGAATGATTTTATAGAACTAGGCAATTAGCTTAAGGCAAGGTAGTATTTTTCAAAATACCACCAGTGCCAAGTGCTAGCCCAGATAGACAGAAGGAGCTTAGGGAAGTTTGGGTTTTAGAGCACTGGGCTATCCTCTCAATTTGGTAGTAATAGGGTAGAAAGTGTAGAGTGGGTAAGGTATTATTTAACTACTCATAGGGGAAGAGAAGGGGGAGGTTTTGAATGTGTATAGGTAAATAGCAGAGGAGCAAATTCTAAAAGAATATTGGTAGGGTTATGCCATAAACCCCCAGAATATAATTCAAAGTGAGGAACTGCACGTATTGTTACAGATTGGAAATGCAGCTAAGAATGATCACATTTTAATAAAGGGAGATTTTAACTACTCTGAAATAAACTGGATGAATGAGACTAGCAGGGGAGCAGGTTCTTGAGTATATTCAGAGATTGTTATCTGGCTCAGGTTATTCAAGATCCTACTAGAAACGAGGCTATCTTGCACTTAGTTATCACAAATAGTATTAAATGTTGAAATAGGACAACCTTTGGGAAACAGTGAACACAACACAGTCTCATTTAAGATTGAATAAAAAAATAAAAAAAGATTTTAATGGTCTTCAGTACAAAGTATAGACTGAAACAAAAGAAAACTGACAAGTAAAAATACAGAACATAAATGGATAACATTCAAATCCTTATTAAATATACATACCGTATATACTCGAGTATAAGCCGACCCGAGTATAAGCCGGAGGCACCTATTTTACCACAAAATACTGGGTAAAATGAGTGACTCGAGTATAAGCCGAGGGTGGGAAATGTGCTGCCCCCTGTGTCCCTCTTGTGCCCTCTGTGTCCCCCTCTCTCTTCCGTGTCTCTTCTCCCCTCTCCCTTCCCTGTGTCTCTTCTCCCCTCTCCCTTCCCTTTGTCTCTTCTCCCCTCTCCCTTCCCTGTGTCTCTTCCAACCTCTCCCTTCCCTGTGTCTCTTCTAAACTCTCCTTTCCCTGTGTCTTCCCCCCTCCCTTATCACCCTCCTCAACCCCACTCCTAATCTTCCCTCCTCATCCTCAACCTCCCTCCTCATCCTCAACCTCCCTTCTCATCCTCAACCTCCCTCCTCATCCTCAACCTCCCTCCTCATCCTCCCTCCTCAACCTCCCTCCTCATCCTCAACCTCCCTCCTCATCCTCAACCCCCTCCTCAATCTCCCTCCTCATCCTCAATCTCCCTCCTCATCCTCAACCTCCCTCCTCATCCTCAACCTCCCTCTTCATCCTCAACCTCCCTCCTTATCCTCAACATCCCTCCTTATCCTCAACCCCCTCCTCAACCTCCCTCCTCATCCTCCCTCCTCAACCCCCTCCTCATCCTCCCTCCTCAACCTCCCATCCTCAACCCCCATCCTCATCCTCCCTCCTCAACCATCCATCCTCATCCTCAACTCCCTCCTCAACCCCCTCCTCAACCTCAACCCCCCTCCTCAACCTCAACCCCCTCAACCTCCCTTCTCAACCCCCCTCAACCTCCCTCCTCAACCTCAACCCCCCTCCTCATCCTCCCTCCTCAACCCCCCTCATCAATCCCCCCATCCTCAACCTCTCTCCTCAACCCCCCATCCTCAAACCCCTTCCTCAACCTCAACCCTCTCCTCAATAATGAGGAGGGGGATGAGGAGAGGGGAGGGAAACAGACACAGGGGGGTTAGAGAGAAACAGGGGGGGTAGACAGACACGGGGGGAGAGTGACTCGAGTATAAGCCAAGGGGGCCCTTTTTAGCCTTAAAAACAGGGCTGAAAAACTCGGCTTATACTCGAGAATATACGGTACTTATAATCATATACCATGTGGAAATAAAAGGAGAAGGAGGAAATTACATCCAGTGTGGTTTCACAATGAATTAAGGATTAAGATACAGAGTAAAAAATACAGGCATTTCAAGTATACAAAAGAGGGGACGAGATTGCTTTACATGAGTACAAGGAAATCAACAAGACTTGCAAAAGAGATATTAGACTGGCTAAAATAGAAAATGACAAGTGAGTTGCAAAGGAGAGTAATACTAACCCTACAAATTATTTTAAATATATTAAAGGGACACTTTATTCAGTACAGTATGGAGCACACCAATGTAAAGATCTCTTAATAGCATGTTTAAAAACTTTTTGAGTTTTTCAAATGCGTTCTTTTTTATTGATTAAATGTATGTTTACATGTGACACTGGAATGCTGCCAGACAGACCGACGGACAGCAAGATCCTGTGCAGAGAGCAAAGGAAAACTACAGTTAATCCTTAATAAATTAATCTGTGCATAGAAAGGAGTGTTATAATTTTTGAAATAAGTTACTTGTGGGATAAATGCTGGGCTGTAAGATTCCTGATTGCCAAGAAAAACATATAAATCATTATCTGCACTGGAGCTAGAATGGCCATTGGCAGATGTCATTAATCATGAAATAGTCAGTTTTTTTAACTGTTATAAGTGTAATTAAAGAAAAAAAATAGATAATTTTAACATAAAATCTTGTGCTCTTTCACATCATGAAGAGCGCTTATGGTGAGGTAACTGGTCCTTTAATGGAAAGAAGGTCAGGAAGGATTTATGGAAACATTACATTAGGAAACAGGCCATCGGACAATTAGTGACCATTAAAAAGCAGATGAGCTAAAAAAGTTTTTTTTTTCTTCGGTATACACAAGGTACCAGTGGTTGGGTTGCAACAAAATGGGACTACACTACCTTTTCCAAATAATTGGTTAATGCAGGAAGAAATCCAAAAGAGGTTGGAAAAAACAATGTTAATAAAGCCACAGGTCCTGATGGAATACATCCAAGGGTACAGGGGGAACTGGGTTCTGTAATAGCCAAACCATTTTATCAAATTTTTCAAGATTCACTCAACACAGGGTCTCTACCAGATGACAGGAGAAAAACAGAGGTGATACCTACATTTAAGAAAAGAGGAAGATAGAATCCAAGGATTTATAGATCTCCAAGCCTCACTTATGTAGGATGAACAGGATTATAAGTAGGAGTCAACCTAGATTTATGAGGGATAGGTCATGTCAAACAAATCTAATTAGTTTCTATGAAGAGGTTAGTAGGAACTTGGATCAATGCATGAATAATTTTTGGTCCTTGCAAAGGCTTTTGATACAGAGCCACATGGGAGACTATTGTGCAAACTAAGGGATACAAGAATTGCAGTAAATATCTGCAAATGGTTTGAGAGCTGGCTAAAAGACAGGAAGCAAATGGTTGTTGTAACTGAAACATACTCAGACTGGACTAATGTGACAAGTGGGGTTCCATAGGGTTCAATATCAGGTCCTAGACTAAGAAGGGTATAAAAGCAAGGGGAGCTAATATAATTCCGACACTATACAAATCCCTAGTATGCCCTCATTTGTAATATGGGGTACAATTTTAGGAACCACTTAAAGGGCCATTTACCTCACTATAAGTGCTCTTCATGGTGTGAGATTCTATGTTAAAATGATCTATTGCTTTTTTATATTACACGAAGAACATTTAAAAATATGCAGTCTTAGGTCTGTTTACAGACACACTGCTGACTGCTCCATGATTTACAGCATCTGCCGACATTGGCCGTTCTAAGCTCCGTGAATAGAAATAATTATGGTTTAACACTCTTTCAGGAATGTAATCAGCCATCAGTTAACCCACAAGTAAAAATGTTAGTAGTTTGCAGCAGTCATTTCGCTGCACAGATGAGTTTGTGAAGGGTTCATCCGCTTTCTGCTTTCTGCACACAGCTCTTATTATGAGTCTGTCTGGAGGCATTCCTAATGCTCATGTTAACAGAACTTCATTTATGATTTTTTTCTATTTCCTATTTCAAAAATTTAAAAAGTATTTCAACATGTTTTCAGGAGTACATTACATTGGTGTATTCCAAATTGTGATGAATTAACTGGCCCTTTAATAAAAATGAAATTTTAGAGCTGGAAAATATACAGAGAAGGGCAACAAAACTAATAAGGGGAATGGAGGGGCTAAGTTATGAAGAAAGACTTGCCACATTAAACTTATTTTCTCTAGAAAAGAAAACATATTAGAGGGGTTATGATTACCTTAAATAAATACATTCAGAGTCAATAGAAGTCTTTGTCAAGTGAACTTTTTGTGCAAAGAGGTTTTCAAGAGGACATCCTTTGTGATTAGAAGTAAAAAGATTCCACCTTAAAGAAAATGATTTTTCACAGTAATGGTGTCCAATCTGTGGAAATGTCTACCAAAGGAGGTGGTTACAGTGGATTCGATAGATAACTTTAAAAAGGCATTGGAAATATTTTTGAATAAAAAGGGCATCCAGGGTTATCCTGGATAATTAGAGAGGGAGTATTGATCCAGGGAGGAATCTGGTTGCCAGTATCTGAGGTCAGGAAGGATTTTGTTGTTATTTTTTTTTTTTTTGCCTTTTGAGACCGTTGTCAATGTTTCATTTCAGTTTGCCTTCCTCTGGATGAATTAACAATTAATCTGCAGATCAGATGAGATCTAAAATGGTTTAACTTGATGGGCTAAAAGTCTTTTTTCAACCTTAATTACTAATTACTATGTGGGTATATTATACACCTACCTATATTATATATATTTTAAGTGATGCTCAGCTTTTTGCATTGGATGTGTCTTATCTATATATGTGGTGTACTGTACATCTTTAAGTGTGTCAAGATGATAAGTGATTTTTTTTTATATCATTTTTATTCACTTTATCACAAAACATGCAAAATGTAAAAAGACAAAACATTTAAATACATACATTCATCTTATTATTTAAGCATAAAGTACACAGTAAAGAATAAACAACAGACAATATCCATCGCCTGAAAATTATATCTTCTATAATCGCATTTTCATAACCGTCATCAGTTTGAACCAGTCATCATCTCTGAATAAGGAGATGAACAATTATATCTCTAAAAAGTATGTTCTTTATAATATACTAGCGAATTGCCCGTCAAAAAATGACGGCAATGAAATTGTAAGTGAGCTAATGCTATTTGGTGTATAATAATAAAATAACTAATAGATTAATATAGTAATATACTTTACCTATTTTGAAGTAATCATTGTGTTGAAGAGCTGCAATCTGTTTTGATGTTGCTGCAGCATTAGTGGTGTGGAGCTGCTGTGTAAGTGTGGTGAATGTGTCCAGTGTAATAGTGTGCGTGCGCGAGACGAAACCGTTAGCGTAGTTGTGTACTTCCGCATTGTTCTAAAATGGCGGCTAATGTGTGGTATGTGTCTGTAGCGGAATATCCGTAGGTGTTTTGTGGT